>JALPQD010000008.1:0-53667 GCA_023101885.1 Typhlomys cinereus | reverse complement strand
GGGAAGGCTGATCTGCCCCTGGGTGGAGGCTTCCCTGTGCTGAGGTGGTGGGTGGAGTCTTCCCTGAGCTGCAATGGGGGGCGCTGGGGGGTGTCCCTCTGGCTACCTCAGCCTTGCTTTTTTCCCTGAGCTCAGGGCTGGGCGCAGCCAATACCCGGGGTCTGCTCTCCGCGGCCGGCGGAAGCAGCTGCACCTCAGTTTCCCCCTGAAGATGCAGATATTCTTAGCTCCTCTGCCTGGGGGCCAGGAGAACCGAGGGAGGCCCAGCTCCTGCTCCTCACCCGCAGCCTTGATCCTGGGTGTCGGGCTCCCTGCCAGCGCCCCCTCCTCCATGCAGCCCTCCAGTGCCCTCCCTCTCGCCCAAGGCTTCCTGAGGCTCTTGGGGTCACGCTGAGGCTTTTGGGGTCACGTGATTTTCTGACTTTCACATCACAGTGAGTCCTCAGGAATGCGTCGGGTCATTGGACAGATAGAAAGTGCCTCACGACGACTAGATCAGTGGGCGTGACGGGCACCGAGCACGTGCTGGTGCCCGGCCTCATGGTCCCCTCGTGCCATCTGTGGCCCACCCAAAGGCTCCAGAGCTCAGGTGTCCGGAGACGCCTGTTTGGTGGCCAGTCCTAGAAGGGTCTCCATTGAAGAGGCAGTGATGGCGTGAGTGGGTGCAGCCCCCGTGTGCAGAGAGAGAGAGAGAGAGAGAGAGAGAGAGAGAGCACTCCCCACAAACAGGGAGAGAGAGAGAGCACTCCCCATGAACAGAGAGAGAGAGAGAGCACTCCTCATGTACAGAGAGAGAGAGAGAGAGCACTCCCCACGAACAGAGAGAGAGAGAGAGCACTCCCCATGTACAGAGAGAGAGAGAGAGCACTCCCCACGAACAGAGAGAGAGAGAGAGAGCACTCCTCATGTACAGAGAGAGAGAGAGAGAGAGCACTCCCCACGAACAGAGAGAGAGAGAGAGAGAGCACTTCCCACGAACAGAGAGAGAGAGAGAGAGAGAGCGAGCACTCCCACGAAAACGAGAGAGAGAGAGCACTCCCCATGAACAGGAGAGAGGAGAGAGGCAATCCCCACGCACAGAGAGAGAGAGAGAGAGAGAGCGAGCACTCCCCACGAACAGAGAGAGAGAGAGAGAGCACTCCCCACGAACAGAGAGAGAGAGATAGGAGAGCACTCCCCACCGAACAGAGAGAGAGGAGAGCGAGCACTCCCCCACAGAGAGAGAGAGAGAGAGAGAGAGCACTCCCCACGCGAGGGAGAGAGGAGCACCCCCACGACAGAGAGAGAGAGAGAGCACTCCCCACGAACAGAGAGAGAGAGAGAGAGCACTCCCCACGAACAGGAGAGAGAGAGAGAGAGAGAGAGCACTCCCCACGAACAGAGAGGAGAGAGAGAGAGAGCACTCCCCACGAACAGAGAGAGAGAGAGAGAGAGCACTCCCCACGAACAGAGAGAGAGAGAGAGAGAGAGAGCACTCCCCACGAACAGAGAGAGAGAGAGAGAGCACTCCCACCGAAAGAGAGAGAGAGAGAGAGCACTCCCCACGAACAGAGAGAGAGAGAGCACTCCCCAAGAACAGAGAGAGAGAGAGAGCACTCCCCACGAACAGAGAGAGAGAGCACGAGAGAGAGAGAGAGAGCACTCCCCAAACGACACTCCAGAGAGAGCGAGCGAGCACTCCCCCCGAACAGAGAGTGTAGAGAGAGCGCACTCCCCACGCACAGCGAGAGAGCTGCTAGAGAGCAATCCCCCCACAAACAGAGAGAGAGAGAGCGAGCACCCCCAACGAACAGAGAGAGAGAGAGAGCACTCCCACATAACAGAGAGCGAGAGGAGAGAGACGACACTCCCCACGAACAGAGAGAGAGAGAGCACTCCCCACGAACAGAGAGAGAAGAGAAGAGCACCCCCACGAACAGAGAGAGAGAGAGAGAGCACTCCCCACGCAACAGAGAGAGAGAGAGAGAGGAGCACTCCCCACTAAACAGAGAGCAGAGAGAGCACACCACGAAAGAGAGAGAGAGAGAGAGAGAGCACTCCCCACGAACAGAGAGAGAGAGAGAGCACTCCCCACGAACAGAGAGAAGAGAGAGAGAGAGAGAGCACTCCCCACAAACAGAGAGAGAGAGAGAGAGAGCGAGAGAGAGCACTCCCCATGAACAGAGAGAGAGGAAAGAGAAAGAGAGCTCTCCCTGTGTACAGAGAAGGTGTGGTCCTCATGTGGAGAGAGAGAGAAAGAGAGAGCACTCCTCATGTACAGAGAGAGAGAGAGCGTTTCCTTTGCGAGAGAGAGAGAGAGCTCTCCCCGTGTGCAGAGAGAGAGAGAGCGTTTCCTGTGGGGGGAGAGAGAGAGAGCTCTCCCCGTGTGCAGAGAGAGAGAGAGCGTTTCCTTTGCGAGAGAGAGAGAGGCTCTCCCCGTGTGCAGAGAGAAAGCGTTTCCTGTGGGAGGAGAGAGAGAGAGAGAGCTCTCCCCGTGTGCAGAGAGAAAGAGAGCGTTTCCTGTGGGGGAGAGAGAGAGAGCTCTCCCCGTGTGCAGAGAGAGAGAGAGCGTTTCCTGTGGGGGGAGAGAGAGAGCTCTCCCCGTGTGCAGAGAGAGAGAGAGAGAGAGAGCGTTTTCTGTAGAGAGAGAGCTCTCCCCGTGTGCAGAGAGAGAGAGAGCGTTTCCTGTGGGGGGAGAGAGAGAGCTCTCCCCGTGTGCAGAGAGAGAGAGAGAGCGTTTTCTGTAGAGAGAGAGCTCTCCCCGTGTGCAGAGAGAGAGAGAGCGTTTTCTGTAGAGAGCTCTCCCCGTGTGGAGAGAGAGAGAGAGCGTTTCTGTAGAGAGAGAGCTCTCCCCGTGTGCAGAGAGAGAGAGAGCGTTTTCTGTAGAGAGAGAGCTCTCCCCGTGTGGAGAGAGAGAGAGAGCGTTTTCTGTAGAGAGAGAGCTCTCCCCGTGTGCGAGAGAGAGAGAGAGAGCGTTTTCTGTAGAGAGAGAGCTCTCCCCGTGTGCAGAGAGAGAGAGAGCGTTTTCTGTAGAGAGCTCTCCCCGTGTGGAGAGAGAGAGAGAGCGTTTTCTGTAGAGAGAGAGTTCTCCCCGTGTGCAGAGAGAGAGAGAGCGTTTTCTGTAGAGAGAGAGCTCTCCCCGTGTGGAGAGAGAGAGAGAGCATTTTCTGTAGAGAGCTCTCCCCGTGTGCAGAGTGCCCCCCCCCGCCCCCGTGCAGAATGGCTGCGTTCTGAGCTGCTCCTGGCAGATGTCCTCCTTCCCAGCCCCTTGCTTGCTTCCCCCATGGGGGTCTTGGGGTCCGTGGCCGGCACAGCTCCGCTCTGTATGCCCCAGGCCTCTTTTCCTCCTACAGATGTGAAGAGGGTCTTGTCCTTGGCCAAGTGGGTTGTGGGTATTCTGCAGGTTCTCGTGCCTGGTGGCCCTGTGCGGCGGCCCCAGCCTGAGGGTGCCATGGTGTCTCCCACAGACGCGGAGCCGGGGGTCGCGACTAAACATCATCATCATCGCTGAAGGTGCCATCGACCGGCATGGGAAGCCCATCTCGTCCGGCTACGTGAAGGATGTGAGTGTGTCCTGGGGCTGGGCAGTGCCATCGAGTTCTGCCACCCCGGCCCTGGCTCGGAGGACAGGTCCCGAGCAGTCCTGTTCCTGAGCGGGAGCCGGGCACCGGGGAATGATGTCAGGTAGGAGGTGGTGGCTGCGACTCGGCCTGGGCGGGGCACTGCCCCTGTGTTGGGAGCCTCGCGCTTCACTCGGTCTGTGTCCTTGCAGCTGGGCCCCCAGAGCTGAGCATTGTTGGCCCTTGGTGATGGGGCACCTGTGGCCACAGGCAGTACTCACAGCCCAGCAGCTTTGACTGGCCAGCCCTGGGGGTGCACATCTGCAACCCCAGTACTTGGGAAGCTGGGGGAGCTTGAGTTTTAGGCTCCCTGGGTTCCATGTGGTCGTCTCAAGCAGTCAAGCAACTCACAGCTCTGGCTAAGCACCAACCCTGGCACCTACTGCCACGAGCACAGTCCCAGCCTCAGGCCCTCTGTGCACCCCCAGGACCCCAACACTCTGCTCCAGCTCTGCACCATGACCCCGGAACCACAGGGGCCTAGCGACCACGTCTGGCTCTGAGCAGCCAGAGCTGCAGGCCGTAGGCGCATGCGCAACTCCCACATGCAGACAGCCTCACACGCCCACGGGCAACCTCTGCGCAGCCACGCAGTCCCACGACAACACATTCGGGCTCTGTGGTGGGTTTCCTGGGCTGGCTTTGGGGTCCCGTGGTGCCATTTCATAAACCTGAGGCTGACGTGGGCCGACCCCGGGGCCGGGGCCTGGGTGGCCAGGCAGCCCCTGCGGCAGCTCAAGACCCTCCTGCGGCAGCTCAAAACCCCCTGCAGCAGCTGAAGACCCTCCGTCTCCCCTAATTTACAGCTGGTGGTCCAGAGGCTGGGCTTTGACACACGAGTGACGGTGCTGGGCCACGTGCAGCGAGGTGGGACACCCTCGGCCTTCGACCGCATCCTGGTAGGTGGGCAAAGCTTCCTGGGCGTGTGGGTGCTGCACGTGCGTGTTCAGGATGGCCCAGGGGCCGCTGGGTGCCTGCCTGCCCAGGATGGCCCAGGGACCCTGGGTCTGGGCCCTGCCACATCTCTGAGAGGCCTAGCAGCTGTCTCCTGGCTGCTCTGGGTTTCTTCTGAGACCCCTGCAGAACGGGGTTTTCAAAAGGAGACTGGTTCTTGGCAGGAAGATTCATGGCCAGCCAAGAGCCCGGAGGGTCAGGGACTGCCCCCCACATGGGGCCATGCCGGCTGGGGTCTGTGTGCTGTGGCCACCGTGCTGCGCTGAGAAGCCACAGGCCACATCTCCCCTGGACTCACTGCAGAGTGCCAGACCCTCAGACGGCCTCCCGTACACCCCCGTGAGACTTTAGAGTCCAGAGAGAGGGTGAGAGGCCGGGACTTGGAGCTGAGCCAGCCCGCACTCTGCCTGGATGGTGGAGAGCAGTGGCCAAGAGCTGGGGTGGCTTGAGGTCACCCTACTTGCAGGTGACAGGCCGGTGAGCCAGTACCCTGAACGCTGGTGAGACACAGGGCACCTGGACACAGGCAGCTCAGGCGGCCTGGCTACCATGGGAGCACCAGAATTTTATGCCAGTGCCTTCGCCCAAATATTCACGGGGCGATGTCATCAGCCATCGACTCCTTGTGGAGCCCCATCCCGGGGAACCAGGAGCTCACGAGGTTAGAGGATTGCAGCATGCGGCGTCCAGCAGGTGGGCTGGACCACCCAGGGCGCAGTACTGCATCATGCACACGGAGAAGATCTGCATGGGTCTGCCTTCTCCCTGTCCCCTGTGCTCCAAGCGAGAACCTTCTAGAAGGAAGATCTTCTGGTGCCCCAATTCTAATCCTCCATTTCTACTATCACCCCAAGAGACCACGGACAGGTCCCATCATTGCTGCCTGCAGAGTTGAGGCCAGACCTGCAGTAGGACGTGGGGGACGCTGTGACACAGTTGGATGTGCCAAGCCACGGAGTGCTGGGAACCGTGGCTGGGGCGGGGAGCTGGGAGGCTCTGTGGCTTGTGCGTCTGCAGAGGGCCCTCGCAGCTCGCAGGGCGGGTGGGTAGACACACGTGTGTGGAGGGTGGCTTCCCCAGCCTGAGCTGCCCCCCCTCCCGCGCAGAGCAGCAAGATGGGCATGGAGGCCGTGATGGCGCTGCTAGAGGCCACGCCCGACACGCCAGCTTGCGTGGTCAGCCTCTCCGGGAACCAGTCGGTGCGGCTGCCCCTCATGGAGTGCGTGCAAGTGGTGAGCGCCCGGCCCTCCCCGCAGAACCCCTGCCCTTCCAGGGTCTTGCGTGTGTTACAGTGCAAAGGAATGGGGGGGTGGGGGTTGTAAGGGGGGGAGGAGGTTGTGGGGCTCAGAGAGCTGAGAGAGGTGCCAGGAGGGGAGTGAGGATGTCTAGAGTGAGTCTGAGGTCACTCAGCTTCCTGGGGCAGTGACCTTGGGTCGGCCGGGAGGGATGAGGTGGCGGCCCTGGGTAAGCTCTGGCAGGCGGGGAGACCTTGAGGTGGCCAGAGCAGGGCCCCCAGGATAGGGGTGCTGGTGCTGCGGGGGATGCTGGCCCTGATCAGCAGGTTTGGGGAGCCCGTAGTCAGGGGCAGGCAGGGCGTGCTGGGACAGGAGAGAGACTGGGCGCCCAGGAAGCCCGTCCTGCTGAGGGGGTGTGGTCTCGCTTACAAGGCCGTGGCCAGGCTCTGGGAGGTCTGGGGTTACCCTGCTGGGGACGGGTTGCCAGCACAGGGGGCAGGGGTGGGGGCTGCTGGGCTTCCCGAGATCTTCCGAGACAGGAAGGTGCCGGCGGAGCCCTTGGGCTCCTGACGGCGTGGCCCCCTGACGGCATGGCCCCCTGACGGCGTGGCCCCCTCTTCTCTAAGACGAAGGAAGTGCAGAAGGCCATGGACGGCAAGAGGTTCGACGAGGCTATCCAGCTCCGCGGCAGGTAAGCGGCTGTCCAGCGCGGCTGTCCCTCAGGGTGGCCGTGGTGGCACGGGCTGTACTTGCTGCAGAAACTGTGTGGGCTGTGGGTGCTTGGCCCGCGCCCCTCAGGGGAGCTGAGGAGGGTGGTCCCCGAGTTGATAATGGCCCCCACGGGCCAGGGAGGGCATCGTCAGGACGAGGGTGTGCACAAGTGTGGAGCAGACGGCAGCCCTGACCAGCAGGAGGAGGTGCTGCCCGTCCGGGATGCTGCGGGCGTGCTGATGGGCGGGGCGGCTGAGGCCGGCGGATCTGTGGGCCCCGGTCCTTGGCAGTGTGGACTCCTGTGGTGTGGGGTGCTGTCTCCCGCAGGTGCAGGACTTCCTGCACGTGCAGATCTGCACAGCAGGGACGGGGCTGTCCACCTACGTGCAGGCTAGACACTGGGCCACGGGCTTTGCCGTGCGTGGGACTCGGTGTTCTTTGCGGGGTCACAGCAGCTGTAGAAGATGCCCAGGCTGGGGGTGGTGACAGGACAGGTTGTCTGCACAAGGTCCAGCTCCTTTGGGGCTGAGTTTTGACCCCATGTGGAGGACCAGCCAGCCGAGCCCCGTGTGGAGGACTGCAGAGCCCTGGGGCTGTTTCCAAGCCCCACTCTGTTGTGCATGTGACCCCTGCTGCACTGAGTTCAGGGCTGTGTGAGGCCGCAGGGCTGCGTGAGGCCACAGGGCTGTGTGTGAGGCTGCAGGCTGGGTGAGGTTGCAGGGCTGTGAGGCTGCAGGGCTGTGTGAGGCTGCACGGCTGTGAGGCTGCAGGGCTGTGAGCGCGAGCGTGTGGCTGCAGAGCTGTGTGACGCCGCAGGGCTGTGTGAGGCTGCAGGGCTGTGAGGCTGCAGGGCTGGTGAGGCTGCAGGGCTGTGAGGCTGCAGGGCTGTGAGGCTGCAGAGCTGCGTGATGCTGCAGGGCTGTGTGAGGCTGCAGGGCTGTGTGTGATACTGCAGGGCTGTGAGGCTGCAGGGCTGTGTGTGAGGCTGCAGGGCTGTGAGGCTGCAAGGCTGTGCGAGGCCGCAGGGCTGCGTGAGGCCGCAGGGCTGTGCGAGGCCGCAGGGCTGTGTGGGGCTGTGTATGGGGCTGCGTGAGGCCGCAGACGCATGGCTGCTTCCCTTGCAGGAGCTTTGAGAACAACTGGAACATTTACAAGCTGCTTGCCCACCAGAAGATCTCCAAAGAGAAGGTGAGGCGGGAGGGCGGATTCCACGGCTGCCCCGGTTCCGCAGCCTCTGCCTGTCCCGTGCTGCCGCCGCCGCCCGCCTGTCTTGCGGGAGCTGCACACGCGGTGCTGGCCTACGCGTGGGCTGCGGAGTCCTTTCCGGTCCTGCCCGGGGCCCGAGCTGGTGCTGCGCACTGGGCTCGGCTCTGCTTGTGGGCACAGGCCCCGGGGGGCCAGTAGCTGCAACAGGCTGAGCCTCGCCTGAGGGGCGGGACGAGCATGACTGACAGTGCGGGCCACCTGTCTCCCAGGCTGCTGAAGGAAGCAGCCCTGGCATGGCGGGGAGGAAAGCGTCGGTGTTTACGAGCTGCTGCTGTGGCTGAGAGCCCGAGGGACGGGGACCTCCAGAGTAAGGGGGTGAAAGGGGCTGCATCTCATCTTGCCAAAGACGACGGCACTGGCCGGACACTCTGGATGAGCTCGGCTCTTGACAGGAGCCAGGCTCATACCAGGTTTTATTGGGTCTTTCCCAGAACTTTCTGGAATGAGCAGGACAGGCGTTATTCCCAGAAAAGTTGGTGTGGCCGAGCGTGCAGGCTCTCTGGGGACCTGTCCAGCCTGCGGCCCACTCTTGTCTCTCCCTTCTTTCTGAAGACCAACTTCTCCTTGGCCATCCTGAACGTGGGGGCCCCGGCGGCCGGCATGAATGCGGCGGTGCGCTCAGCCGTGCGCACAGCCATCTCCCAGGGCCACAGGGTGTATGTCGTGCACGACGGCTTCGAAGGCCTGGCCAAGGGCCAGGTAGGTGCCGCGATGAGAGGGCGTGGGGCGTGGGGCGGCAGCAGCGGACCCGCAGGACTAATGGCACACACGTGTTAGGGAATAGTTCAGGGGCACGAAGAGCACATGATACCCCACATTGATGACCAACTGCCCTGGGGTGGAGCCCAGAAACCCAGCCCAACTATGGGGTGATTCTGTCCACTGCCTGAGGAGGAGGAAGAAGAGGAGGAGGAACAGGAGGGGGAGGGAGGGGGAGGGGGGAGGAGGAGGTGACACCTTTAGCCGTCTCCTGAACTTGTGCTCCTCCTAACAGGTGCAGGAAGTGGGCTGGCATGATGTGGCGGGCTGGCTGGGACGTGGTGGCTCCATGCTGGGCACCAAGAGGTGAGCCGTGGCCCACCAAGGGAGGGGCAAAGGGACAAGAGCCTTGCAGCCCAGGGCGGCCTCCCCCTGGCAGGCTCCCCGCCCCACACTGGCTGTAACCCCTCCACTGCGCTCACTTCCGTTCGCCTAGACAGAAGGCGTGTGCAGAGCCGCGCGGGGTTTGTGGAGGGCCGTGAGGGAGGGGAGCTGAGTGCCCCTCAGTGGGGGCTGAACCAGCCTCCTCTCCGCTGCTTCCTCTGTGGCTGTGCTTGTGTGCCTGGGTTTGGGGTGGCATGGCCAGCTCCCGTGGGGGTATCAGGTCATCCCGTCCAGGCCTGTGATGGCCCCTGTCCTTGCTGCCGTGCATCAGGCAGCCACATGCAGAGAGGACACCCAGGGCGGCCGGGCTTGCCCGTCACTGGCTAGTGCCCGGCAGGAATGCCAAGCGAGTGCAGACCGCTCACTCCCACCTTGGTTCCTGCGGAGCCGCGCTGAGGTGCCCCCGGTGCCTGATGGCAGGCCGCGGGCAGGGCCAGGCACATTCTGGGATCACACACTAGCCCTGTGTCGCCCGTCCAGGCTGATGTGTCTCTCATCCCAGGACGCTGCCCAAGAACCACCTGGAGGCCATCGTGGAGAATCTTCGCACCTACAACATCCACGCCCTGCTGGTTGTAGGCGGCTTTGAGGTAAGGCTCCCACCTTGGGCGCTGGGTCCTGCACCCCAGGACCGTAAGCGCCGTCCCCGTCGCAGCTCTGCGGGGCAGCCAGAGGCGATCGTGTTAGGCGAGGGTTTGGGGCTTGGGTTTTACCTTCTGAAGACCTTATGGGGTACAGGAAGCCAAGTGTTGGGGATGAGGGAGGGAAGAGAGGAGGGGAAGACTAAGGGAGGAGGAGGGGAGAGGCTGGGAGGCCCTGACAGTCCCCTAGTGCATGTGCGTCCTCACCGAAGGGCGAGCCAGATGGCTCCAGGCTCAGCAGGTCGGCCGGGACCCTCGGCCCTCATGGGGATTCAGCCTTATCTGGAAGGTGTTCTTCGGGGACTGGTGGCTGAGGGGGGCTGTGTGGTGACCAGGCCGGAGCGTCAGGGTGGGGGCAGATGTGACCTGCCCTGAGGCGGCCACCAGTGGGGGCGGGTGGCACGGCGCCGGCTGACGGTCCCGCAGGCCTACGAGGGCGTGCTGCAGCTGGTGGAGGCCCGCGGCCGCTACGAGGAGCTGTGCATCGTCATGTGTGTCGTCCCCGCCACCATCAGCAACAACGTGCCCGGCACCGACTTCAGCCTGGGCTGCGACACCGCTGTCAATGCGGCCATGGAGGTGCGCGGCCCTGGGGGGCACTCGGTGCTGGTGGGGCTTCTGGGGCGCGGGGGAGGGGCATCCCTGTTCCTCCCCAGGTCGTGAACCCCTGATTCTGTACAGATGGGGCGCATCCCTACTTGACTGTGGTTTGGCGCTGTGGGTGCCCTGGGCGCGGGAGCGAGAGCTGTCTGGGTCTGTGGTGTCACAGTGTCCAGCAGTCCACTGAGAATGGGGGGCTATGGCCCCGGAAGCTCCGGTCCCATCCTGTAGCCTAGGCTAGACTGCAAATCACTATGTAACTCAGGGAGCCCTTGAACTTAGCCGTTCTGTGCCAGCCTGTGGCGTGCTGGCCTGCAGGCGTGTGCCACCATGCCCGGCTCTGCCACCTTGGTTCCTAGAGTTGTGACCGAATCAAACAGTCAGCGTCAGGGACCAAGCGCCGCGTGTTCATCGTGGAGACCATGGGGGGCTACTGCGGTTACTTGGCCACGGTGACAGGCATTGCCGTCGGGGCTGACGCCGCCTATGTCTTTGAAGACCCCTTCAACATCCACGACCTAAAGGTGAGTCCAGTCTCACTGCTCAGCTGCTCCGGCCACATCTGGACTCTTGACATGCAGGGCCCCCCCACCCGTAAGGTGGTAGCAAAGTTCTGTCTTTCAAGAATGACACCTCAGAACCCTGACTTGCCACCAACCAAGGCTGCTGGGTCCCCCAGATCTTGCGCCTTTCTTCTCATCTCCTCCCGCTCACTGCGTCCTTCCAGGCTAACGTGGAACATATGACAGAGAAGATGAAGACAGACATCCAGAGGGGCCTGGTGCTCCGGTGAGCCCAAGGGGGTGCAGAGCATGGGGTGCGGGCCGGGCTCGCAAGCTGCCGCCTGCCCCACCAGCCTGTGGCTGGTCTGGGGGCCCAGGACTTGGTGGGGCCCTGAAGGCTTTGGCGACTCTGCAGGAACGAGAAGTGCCACGAGTACTACACCACGGAGTTCCTATACAACCTGTACTCGTCCGAGGGCCGGGGCGTGTTCGACTGCAGGACCAACGTGCTGGGCCACCTGCAGCAGGTGCGCGCGGCCAAGGGACCCCGGGGTTGACCCCCGTTCTTGCTGGAGGGCCGGGGCGTGTTTCACTGCAGCACCGGTATTTTAGGTGTGTGTAACTGCAGGTGCTTACCTGTTGGGGCGCCTGTCCTCTGCCACATTTTATTCTCCATGGATTGTGGGAGGACTGCGCACTACTCTTCACACATGCGCCCCTCAGGCCGTTTAGTTCTGGAGCCCCCCAGGGTGGGGTGTGCCCAGGACTCCCTCGGGGAGGGGCCAAGGAGGCCAGGATCCAGATGACCCACGAGGAGGCTGCCTGGGCCCCCGCCCTCCCTGGTCCCTTCCCTTCTAAACACCTCTGCCTCGTGGTGGTCCTCAGGAGGCCTGGGGTGGTTGCACTTAGAGCCTGAGGCCCAGGGGCTCCGCAGGCCTTGGGATGGCTTCTAGATTGGGCTTCTAGATCCTGCAGACCGTAAGACCAGGCCAGGCTGGTGAGAGATTGGCAGCCACGGTGGCCGGGCTCCCCGAAGCCTCTGGGAGGCACAGTTGTGGCCTGGGCCCTGGCTCAGGGACCCCTTCATGTCGTCTCCTCCCCTGGGGCTCAACCAGCATGGGGACGTGGTCTTGCTCTGTTCCCAGGGAGGCGCTCCAACCCCTTTTGACCGGAACTACGGGACCAAGCTGGGAGTGAAGGCCATGCTATGGATGTCAGAAAAGCTCCGAGAAGTCTACCGCAAGGGTAGGTGGGGTGGTGCCACAGCCAGGCCTGGCCCCTGGGAGTCCCTGAGGGAGCCGGGCCCTGCCCACCCCCTGCCTCTGTCCACAGGGCGAGTGTTTGCCAACGCACCAGACTCGGCCTGCGTGATCGGCCTTCGGAAGAAGGTGGTGGCCTTTAGCCCAGTCACCGAGCTCAAGAAAGACACCGATTTCGAGTAAGTCCTGCTGCAGCTGTGCCAGGAAGGCAGATGCACCAGGTGTGCCGGGCACCCAGATCTTTCTGGGACGCGACCCCGGTTCCGCTGGGTTTTGGGGAATCGGGGTCTTGTCCGGGTACAGGGCAGAGTTGGGGTGAGTGTTGGTCAGTCAAGGTCCACAGTGTCCCTGATCCCGAGGGAGCGGCGCACCCAGATACGCGCCGGGGCCCAGGTGTTGAGAGGGTGGCGGGTGCCGCTTCGGCCTCCGCAGCGCCCGCCTCTGCCTGCACAGACACCGCGTGCCGCGGCAGCAGTGGTGGCTGAACCTGCGGCTGATGCTGAAGATGCTGGCGCATTACCGCATCAGCATGGCCGACTACGTGTCCGGGGAGATGGAACACGTGACGCGCCGCACGTTGAGCATGGACAAGGGCTTCTGAGGCGGCCGCCTCCTGACTCCTGGACTCCTGCCTCCCAGGCGGCCACAGCGCCGTGCCGAGCCCCGTGGCAGGCGTGGGGCTGCTCGGCTGCCTGGGTCTTTCTCCAACAGGCCGCCTCCATTACGGCCCCTGGGGCCGGCTCCCACGTCCGGCCCGGCTAGGGGTGTCCACAGCTCCCTCACTGGCCTGCTGGCTCATGGCGTGTCTGAGCAGAGAGCCTCACCTTTTCTAGAAATAAAGTACCTTGACTGTGGAGTGGTCCCTGGACGGCGTGGCCGGTGGGGTGTCCAGGAAGAGACGGGTGGTCTTGCAGTGGCTGCTGGCGGAAGATTCTTTCCACAGTCATGAGGAAGGGGGGGCTGAGCCCCTCTCAGCCCTGCCTGAGGGGCAGAAGGATCTGTGGAGGGCTTTGGAACCTGTCATAGGTCCCACCCACCCCGTGTCACCCCTAGTCTGCCTGAGCAGGTGCCTCAGCCCCGGGAGGTGGCTGGCGGGATGGTGGCTGGCGTGATGGTGGCTGGCGTGATGGTGGCTGGCGTGATGGTGGCTGGCGTGATGGGGGGGGGGTTCTGTCACTGTCTCTGGTGGCCATGGCTGTTCTGGGAGGCGGCCAGCTGGATCCTGAGAGAAGCTCCCGGAAGGCCCCGGCGACTTCCACCTCCATCCTGCCCAGATCCTGCAGTGATGTCAACTCTGCTGGCGGCAAGGGAAGAAGCCTTGGTTCTCGGACGCAGCGCCTGGCTGTGGCCCCAGATTTCCAGCTGGGCTGCTCCTGGACCCCATCGCTGTACAGAGGCTGCGGTTGTGGCTTGGCTGTGGGGGCCCTGAAGCCACTTGGAACGTCCTTGGACAGGGGGCTCCCATGGGCCCCTAAGGACCAGCATTAGGCTGCTTTGATGGATTCTTGCCCCCTTCTCCCCAAAAGGCAGCAGGCCTGGCTTGGGTGACCATGTGCTGGGGCTGAGTCAGCCCCCACTGTGTTGACCCTGGAACCTGGGGCAGCTGGTTCCTGGAGCTGAGGTGGAAGAGCCCCCACTGGGGTCTGGGGCGGCCTAGTCACTAGACCGTAGACCTGGCTCGAGAGTCTGGTGTGCTGAGCGGTGTGCATTGGGGTGGCTGGACCCGGACCTCTCCTTTTGCCTTCCCGCGCCTAAACCTGCCTGCCAGCTGGCCTGGCCGGTTGCCCCTGCAGCCCCGGGCAGCGTCCCTGGCGGGGGACCGGCAAATGGAACAGGGAACTGCCCCGTGGGGGTCCAGCTCAGGGGCGCCGCAGGGAGTGGTGAGGGCAGCTTGTCCAGTGCTGCCCCCTTCCTTATCCTTGTGTTCCGCTCTCCGCTGCGAGGCGGGCTTCTGTGTGGGAAGCTGCTTCTGGGCTCTCCAGACCCAACGCTCTGTTTAGTGTCTGCACAAGGAGGGAATTTCAGGAAGCGTCCAAAGCGGAACAGCCCCGCCGGGCAGGCTCACCCCAGAGTTCAGAGCAGCTCTGTGCTGGCCTGGGCAGCATTGTTGGCAGCAAGTCGGTCACACGCTCCGCCATAGAGGTGCTGCCACCTGGCATCAGGAAGGGAAAGCCCCACCCTGCTGCCCTGTGCCCTCCCGAGGTTCTGATGTGCCCCCCGGCCTGCCTGCTGGGGTCCCTGCGATGCTCTGGCCTCGCAGGTTCTTATCTCACACAGCCGGATGACGGAAGTGGGAGGCTCCGCCTGTCGCAGTGTCCCTTGTGAAGAGCACTTGGGGACAGGTGCAGACCGTCTCTGTCTGCTTGTTAACGGAGCAGAGGGCCAGCTTGGTGGTGGGTGACTTGGTGAGAGGCGGACCCTTCTGCCTGAGCCGGGAGGGGCGGCATTCGTGGAGACTTCACAGGCTGTGCTCCGCGGCTGCCCACTGTCTTTCCCGGTCTGTGCTCTCGAGTCTGTGCCCGGTGCTGCCTGCCCGTGCTCCGTGTCAGTCGGCTGCGCCCCTCAGGCAGCCCGCCTTCCACAGCTATTGGGGAGCATTGTGACTTGAGCATGCAGGAACCATGGCCGAGTTAGTTGAGAAGAACAGAACCGACAGACTGAACCTGATACTGTAAAAGGCTTACGGCTGACGGGCGGTAAGTCCAGCGGTGGCCTGCATGCTGGGGACAGGGGCCTCCGCCTGAGGGCTGCCTAGAGATCTGCTGTCGGCACTCCCTGCTGGAGGGCCGAAAGGCTGGTTCCACGTTAGCAAAGGATGGGCCGCGGCGGCCGGACGCATCCCTGGCGGGTGGGCAGCGCTGCGGTTCTTGGACATTTTCGTGTTTGGGCCCCTGGGGGAGGCCGGCCCCACATTGATCCCCTGGAAGTGCCTTAACTGGCTATCCAGCTGCCCTGGTTCCAGAGTCCTGGCCAGGGGACCCTCTGTCACAAGCTCCCACAAATGCATGCACTGACTCCTTGCAATCTCCCCACCGACATGGGCCGCTCTGGCTCTGGGGACAACTGAGGTGCCTGTGCACCTGGAAAACCTTCAGCTCCCGACTCTGGAAACCACAGAGCAGCACCCAGCTGCCATTCCCAGCCTGCCAGAGGAGGGTGTGCGCGGGGAGGGCGGCACTGAGGGGCGGGGACATCCCCACAGGCAGAGGACGTGCAGGACTCTGGCCCTGGCCAGGGGGTGGTCAGCACGGGACCCCTTGGATTGCTCTGCTGCCCAGCATCCAGCTGCCAGCAACTCTGGCCTTGGCGAGGGCCCCAGGCGACACCCAGCACGCTGAGCAGCCGCTTCCTCCTAAGCCAGGCAGGCCGCGTGCCCGGCCAGGTTTCTAGGGGCGAGGCCACCCGGCTTCAGCCCTCCCGGCTGGAGACTGGATGGGTGGCCCTGAGCCCCAGCACACCAAGTCCTGCTCTGGGAACCTGCTCGTGGGTGGGGCTCAAGCGCTCTGTAAACCACCTCATCTGGTGCAGGCAGCATCACACGCTGCGGTGGGCTCCAGTCTGAGCAGAGGGGGCTGTGGGTTTGGTATCAAGTGGGTAGGAATGCAGGGCAGGGGCAAGGAGGGCCCCCCGAGACACTCAGGAATGGACGGAGGCTGCGTGCTCAGTATAGAGACATTTATTTAGGGAGAAGGGCACTTCTGCGAGTGAAGTGGACGAAGCTGGGGAGGGCACAAGCTCAGGCCCAGCGCCTGCCGTCCGCATTCCTCTGTTCCAGGCTTTTCTCACATGCAGGCTCGGTGGTGGCAGTTTCCAGTCTTTCTGGCACCTTCTTTTATATGACAATCTTGACGTGTTCTGCTGTACTCTCAAGGCACCAAGGTGGCCCCACCTGTAGCTTAAGTTAGAGTGACCCCAACTACTCTAACAAAGCTTTCTTGAGATGATCCGACCCCACAGAATGACAAGGAGCAAACACGGGTCTTGTCCGCCCTTTGGCATCCCCAGCAGTGACTCCTCAGGGGTGACTGAGGAGCCATCATCCTGGAGTGCAGGCTGAGGACCCCCAGGAGGATCCTCATCTAGCACACCTACGCAGATGTCTCTCTGAGGACGGAGCTGCCCAGGGCCACGCCTGGTGCCGGAACCCTGTGGGGTGTGTCCTCCGCTGTGAACAGTGCAGACGTGGAGGACAAGGCTGCCTGCCACCGCTGGGCTCCGGCTAGACAGCCTGTCGGAGGACAGCTCGCGTAGCCCTCCTAAGGAGGGCCAGACCCTCAAGGCCTCGGCAGATGAGCCCCGAGGACCATCATGGGGGCCGGGTCTGCCAGCCTGCTATGCCGAGGGAGGGTGGTCTTCCGGTGCAGCTGCATCTCTGCAGGAGGTGGAGCCAGGTGCCGCGGTGCCTAGTTATTCCACGTCGTCCCGTGGCTCCGGCCTATGCAGTGTCTGCAGCTGGCTGCTCACGGTCTGGTGGACGACCTCCAGCCCCTCCGTGTCCAGCTCCCGCAGCAGCAGCAGGACGGCCGTCAGGATGTTCTGGGGGAGACGAGACTAGGCAGTGGAGCTGAATTCAACATGGGGGCAGCTAGCGAAGGAAGACAGCTGAGGGGACAGTGACCTAGAGGTGGGCTCCAGCTGCCCGGTGGGGGTGAGCCTGGGCTATGGCTGACCCTTCATCCCCTCCTGGCAGACGAGGCTACAGGCCCTGCTGGGCCAGCTGCCCACTCAGGCTTCAGTGGGACATCTGTCTGCTCAGAGGGCGCTTCCCCAGGAGGCAGGCCAGCCCTACCGGAGGTGACTGCAGGGAGATGGGGGGGTGACCTGCAGGGGGGAGGAGGAGGAGGTGGAGGAGGAGGTGACCTGCAGGGGGGAAGAGGAGGGGCGTGACCTGCAGGGAGGAGGAGGAAGAGGAGGGGGAGGGGTGACTGCAGGAAGAGGGACCCAAGCAGGCCTGTGTGCCACCACTGCACTGCTCACAACTGAAGGATGAGCTCTGGCCTACACCAGAAGACCAGGACGCCAGGGCTGTCCCGCGCAGGGCTGACGCCAGACGCCAGGAGCACACAGTGAGGCCGCAGGTCACTCGCTCAGCTCGCACAGACCGTGGGGGGAGGGGCTGGGGCAGGGAGGTCTCTGACTCCTACGTGCGGGTAGAAGGTGTATCTTTGGCAGCAGACTGGATCTAAGCTAAAGCTGACAATCTAAGTGGACGATTCCAATTCCGAGACAGAACTAGGATTTCTTTCTGTGGCCCTGTGGGCTCTGCAGTGGGCTCTGCCTCGTGTCTCCCTCGCCCTCCCGTCACCATGGTGTCTGCGCCTGGGGCAGAGGCTCCGTGGAACTCACCGTGCTTCTGTGACTCCGCACAGCATCGCTCTGTGAGAAGGAAGGAGACAGGTCCCCTGGGGGGGTCTTCAGGCGGAGCTGTGCCTGGACTCTGTTGGTGAGATGCAGCTGGTGAGGGCAAAGCCTGGCACTGACTGGAGGGCACACAGGTGCAGATACAGTCACGATAGTGGGCGCCCTGTGCAGAGCAGGAAGCTTGGCAGGTGCCCGGTCTGGGTACCTTGGTGGTGGCACCGGTGCATCTCCCAAGGGCCCGGCAAGCAGACTTGGGGTCTGGTACAGCCCCTGTAGTGCCACAGGCGGGCACTAGACAGAAATGATCCTGGTCGGGGGCCAGAGAGCAAAACCACCTCATATCCAAGCGCCCTGCACAGCATGGGGCTGGGGTCCCTCTGAAGGACCCACAGCTTTCCATGTCTCTTCAAACGCACAGGCAGCAGGTCATCAGATGCCCGAGCCCCTCGAGAGGACACAGGCCCTGTGGTCCTGCCCGGGTGCCCGCGCTTCCTCTCCTTCTGCAGGCACACACATGCGTGGGCACCACACGCGCACGGGCACCACAGGGCTCACCGCTCCCACTCCCCAGCCGCAGACTTGGAAGCCCCTGGGACAGGTCGGACCCCTTCCCTACAGACTCACTCAGGCTCCTCCTCCTCCTCCGTGTAGCTCAGCAGGCCCTGGCTGGTCTCAGCTGTGGAGCTCAGGGTGCAGGAGGATTCCGGGTACCCGGTGCCTGCACCTTCCCTGCCTGGGGCCGCAGTGATCTCATCTCCCTCCACCAGTGCCTGGGTCAACTCCTCCTCGGTCACAGCTTGTGGGGGACAAAGCAAGAGTCAGCGGCTGAGCCTGCACACAGCCCTGCAGCAGTCCTGCACCAGCACGTGCAGAGGCTGTGCAGACGGTCAGAGTGCTTGTGAACCGCAGCTCCAGCACTGGCTGGGAACCAAGACTCCAGCACTGGCTGGGAACCAAGACTCCAGCACTGGCTGGGAACCAAGACTCCAGCACTGGCTGGGAACCAAGACTCCAGCACTGGCTGGGAACCAAGACTCCAGCACTGGCTGGGAACCAAGACTCCAGCACTGGCTGGGAACCAAGACTCCAGCACTAGCTAACACTAGCTAGGAACCAAGACTCCAGCACTGGCTAGGAACCAAGACTCCAGCACTAGCTAACACTAGCTAGGAACCAAGACTCCAGCACTGGCTAGGAACCAAGACTCCAGCACTGGCTGGGAACCAAGACTCCAGCACTGGCTAGGAACCAAGACTCCAGCACTAGCTAACACTAGCTAGGAACCAAGACTCCAGCACTGGCTAGGAACCAAGACTCCAGCACTAGCTAACACTAGCTAGGAACCAAGACTCCAGCACTGGCTAGGAACCAAGACTCCAGCACTGGCTAGGAACCAAGACTCCAGCACTGGCTAAGAACCAAGACTCCAGCACTAGCTAGGAACCAAGACTCCAGCACTAGCTAGGAACCAAGACTCCAGCACTAGCTAGGAACCAAGACTCCAGCACTGGCTAGGAACCAAGACTCCAGCACTGGCTAGGAACCAAGACTCCAGCACTAGCTAACACTAGCTAGGAACCAAGACTCCAGCACTGGCTAGGAACCAAGACTCCAGCACTGGCTAGGAACCAAGACTCAACACTAGCTGGAAACCAAGACTCAACACTAGCTAACACTAGCTAGGAACCAAGACTCCAGCACTAGCTAGGAACCAAGGCTTAACACTAGCTAGGAACCAAGACTCCAGCACTGACTGGGAGCTAAGACTCCAGCACTAGCTGGAAACCAAGACCCAACACAGACGTTCATGTGGTGCTGGTCAGGCCCGGACTCGCACTCGGTGAGCAGGCCTGCCAGCAGGTCCCTTGGCAGTTAAAAAGGAACAAGCTAGCGTGTCCACACGCTTGGCTCCTGGCTGCACAGTCTGTTGGGCTCCCCGGAGGAAGCAAGCCTGGGGTTAGCAGCTAGAACCTGCTCCACTGGCTGACGGCCGGGCTCCCACGCGGACACTGGACACAGGAGTGTCCACGCAGCTCCAGAGGCCTAGCTGCCGGCGGGTGGGCTAACAGGCTGCCAGCAGCCACGCGTGACAGCCTTGCCCTAGCATGCGGAGGCGCTCTTCGCAGGGCAAAAGGAGGGACCACAGGGTTCATAGGTGCCATGGTGACGGGGCCCTGGCATAGCTGAAAGGACCTGCTCATGAGGCTCCTGATGACGCCCCGGCATGAGGGGTGAGGGGTTGCCTACATCTTAGAGAACCCCAACATGAGGGGCACTGCCCCTTGAGCTGGGGGTTACAGAACCCCTTAGAGAACCCCAATGTGAGGGGCCGCTGCGCCTTACGAACCCCAAGGTGCGGGGTGCTGCGCCTTACGAACCCCAAGGTGCGGGGTGCTGCCCGGTGAGCTGAGGGCTACAGGAGATGGGGGCGCGGCTCAGCCGCCAGCGGTGGGCCGTGCAGACCCTACCTTGGTTGTCCAGCTTCTGCAGGTGGGGCAGGTTGCGTAGGACGGTCATGCGGTAGAGGTGGGGGCTGGCCCCGCAGCACGGGTTCTCAGCCAGCCACAGCACCCTGAGGCGGGGCAGGTCCTTCAGGTAGAAGAGCTGGTCCAGCGTGGAGATGCAGTTCCGCCTCACGTACAGCTCGCTCAGGCGCCGGCAGCAGCGCATGGGCTCCAGGCTGGACACGCTGTTGACGCTGTGGGACCAGCATCAGCACCGCGGTTAGAGGCCCGGGCAGCGGTGACGACCCGGACCCGCTGCTCGGAGTCACAGAACACAGCACGAACTTCCTGGGTCGCAGTGAAATGAAGAATGAGGGCTGATGTCCACCCCACAGACGACCGAGGGCATGATGCCTGGCAGTGACTGCCACCCAGCACCCGTCCTACCCTGCACCACCCCACGCGGGGCTCGGCCCCACAGCAGCCAAGCGTCCCTGCTTCTCAGAGCCAGGGCTGGCCCCCAGAGCCAGTGCCCCCCACAATGTGCGGGTACCCCCAGTGAGGACTCCAGCGCTCTTCTGACACAGACGCACATGCAGCCCCTGCGTGGACGCAGGGAACAAAGCGTGCTCCGGAGCAATGGGCCAGGAAGGCACAGGAGGTGCGACACCAGGGTCCCTGGGGTCAGGAGACTGACTGACATGCTGTGAGCAGCGCACAGGTGACTTCTGGGATGTCAAGGCCAGGGCTGGGCAGCTGCCGCCACAGATGAGCGTCTCCCGGCTGTGCTGGGAGCTGCACTTGTTTGGGGGACCCCACACAGGCGGGCTGTGAGGCACCAGCTCCCACCCAGGGACCAGCGTAGCCCAGGGTCAGGTACCTCAGTGTGATGACCTCCAGGCTGGGCATCTCCCGGCATATGGAAATCTAGGAGGAAAGAACAGGCGGGAGGACTACGCAGAAGCTGTCCCGACATCCCTTCTAAGGCCCGGGACACTGTCCCCAGCCTTGTCGCCCACACTCGGTGCCCAAGGCGCGCAGTATGGCGCATCCACGGCTGGTAGAGGACTCCCCTCACACGGCGTCTTGAGCCGTCCCTCCCTGGGTGGGAATGGCGTGTGCTCTAGGGGCGGGCGCTGTGTCTGCGGCACTACAGGATGCCCCAGCTCTGGGGACAGACCACTTTAAGCGCCACAAGACACCAGGCAGGCAGCTCCTCCTGCCCCATGACGGCCGGGGAACCTTTCTTTGTTGACCCCAAGGCACGAGGAAAGGTTGCAGCTCCCCTTGTGAGGTGAGCTAAATCCAGGGAGGCAGGCCTGGCCTGACAACACAGCCCCACAGTCGGCCAGGGGATGGGCAGAGCCAGACCCTCTGCGAGGAGAGCCCGCGTGGTCCTTCAGGAAAAGGGACTTGCCAGAGAGCAGAGCTTGGTACTCCCGCCTGTGGGTCAGACCAGCGAATGGCACAGGACTGAGCAGATGGCTACGTGTTGTCACTTTAGTTCTTCCGGGGGAAAGGCGAGAATTCTTGGGGTTGGAGCCACTTGGAGGTGACCAAGAAAATACTTACATCTGTAAGACGGCTGCCCCTGAGGAAGAAAAGACAGATGCGCTTCAGTCTTGTGAAATAAGAAACTTAAAAAGCCCCCAAACCTAAGGATGAGTGCCCAGACCTTAGGATGCTATGATTTGAATGGCACTGTCAAAAAGAAAGGTTGGGAGCCCAGATAACCAGAAAAAGGGTCCAAATTATTAGGGTGACTTCTGACATGTTGGTGCAGGGGGGCCTCCGCCCAAGGGACACAAAACCATTCGCTCTTTAGCTGGCTGAGCGCAGTCATGTCACTGGGTGAGAAGAGTCTTCAGGAGAGGCCGAGTGCAAAGGCTAAACACGCAACCCGTGAGGCCGGCTGCCTGGCAGGCATCGGGGTGTCTGTTCGCGCAGAGGAAGCAGCAGCCACCACCCGACGAGACCGCGATGCTAAAACCCCAGGACAGAGCCTGTGGCCCAGCACATGTGCCAGGGCAGAGAAGGGCAGAGCTCGCTTCCTCCTGCCAGCAGGCGGGCACCAGGGGAGAAAAGGTCTGCAGGTGCTGTGCTGAGACCCCCCCAGACAGCAAGAGCCGGGCGCCTGCCTCCGTCTGCAACTGTGCACAGCACCGGTCCCCAGCCCCGTCACCCGGGCACACCCCGTCCCGGCCCCTGACGCTCTAACGTTCAGAGAATCACGGTTCTCCCGCCGCACGCGTCACCAGGCGCCTTGGCGTTCAAAGATCAGACACGCACGCAGAGGGGCCACTGCCCCCCGGCTGGCGAGGGCACCGCGAGCACCGAGGGAGATCGCGGGGTCTGTCCGAGCCGCGGCCCTGGGGGGTCTGAGCCCCGCGAGCCCCGGGCCGCTGGCGGGGGCCGGCGGGAGCGCGGGAGGCCGAGCAGCGGGCTCCGGCCCCCGCGCCGCGCGCTCACCAGCAGTTGAGCTTCCGCACGCTGTGCAGCTCCGCGGCCTTGGCCCGGGACAGGACCATCGTCCGCGTCAGCTTCATGGCGGCCGCGCGGCCGGGCCTGGGGCCCGATCCTCCCCCGCGGGCCCGTTCCTCCCCTGCGGGGCCCGTTCCTTCCCCGCCGGGCGTGGGCTGGGCGCGGCCGTTTCCAGGGGCGGGGCCCGAGTCTCCAGGGGCGGGGCCCGACAGCCCATTGGTGACCAGCGAGAGGGCGGGGCCGCGCGTGCGCAGGGGGCCGCACCGCCCCCTGGCGCGCCCGGTGCGCGCATGTGCCCTGATGACTCGGGCGCGTCCAGCAGCGGCTGCGGGCGCGCGGCCCCGGGTGCGAGTGCGGGTGGACGGGCGCGCGGGGGCTGCTCCGCGGGTGCCGGGCCAGGAGGGGCCCTCGCTCGCCCTCCTCCTGCAGCGACCGAGGAGGTACAGGAGCCGCGGGGCCGGCCTCGCGGGGATCCCGGGCCGCTCGCAGGGATCCCGGACCGCTCGCGGGGATCCCGGGCCGCTCGCGGGGATCCCGGGCCGCTCGCGGGGATCCCGGGCCGCTCGCGCCGGTCCAGGAGCCGCGCTCACCGCTGCGCCCCCGCCTGCTGCCACATGCGAAACCTGGGATCCGTGTTCTAGGACCGCTTGCCCGCAGCCGGGGTGGTCGCCCGAGCCTGTAATTCGTGGGGAGGCCGGGGCAGGAGCAGCCTGAGCTACGCAGTAAGTTAGGGAGACCCTGCTTTGAAAACGACCCAGCTTTCCCAGGTCTTCGAAGGTCTCCCAGGTCCACGCCTGTGCCCCAGGTTGGTTCTGCAGGACTCGACCCTTCAGGTTGAGAATTGCTGTCCGAAGGCTGCAGGCTGCACTAGGTCCGCGGCTGAGCGTCCGGCCTTCTGGAGGGGGTCCTCAGCTCTGCCAAGCCATCCCCCCACCCTGGACTACTTCTCACCTGCTGAGACCCGCGTCTGACCACACTGGCCTACCTTACCCAGAACCCTAAGTCAGTTTAGCCTGATCCCCTTATCAATTTTCCATCTACAGATCCTCTCCATTCTTTACAAATCCCCACTTGTTTATGTAGTGGGAGTTAACCTAATATTTCTTTTTAAAAATTTATTTATTGTGTTGCATACATGGGTATAATGAATTTATGATATTTTAACTGCTGAATCCCCATTCCCCGGACTCTTTCTCTTACAGTCGTATATCTTCCTGCCAGACTCCCTCCTATTTTCAAGTCTTTTCACTTGTGTGGCCCAGTGTTTCATCTAGTTTGTCTTTGATGACACATTTGAGGTGACCCATGCTCCGGCAAATATAGATCAGTGGGCATATCATTGAGAAAAGTCTTTCCCCCATCAGCGTTAGTCCTCATCAGTCCCTCGGAGGGGTGGAGCTTCTTGAGATCTCCCTTTCCTGGAGAGGTGCTGACAGCACAGTTCCCATGCAGTTCTGGTGAACGTAACATATCCACCGTGAAATCATCGATACCTCAGCCTGTCATGGTGCCCAGGAGATGATACCCGCCTCACAACTGTCACACTTCAGGCTCTTAGTCTTACTGCCCCCTCCTCCGGGGTTCCCTAAGCTTTGAGGTGGGCGTGGCTTAGATGTCCTGTTTAGGCCCAAGCAGTCCACAGTCATTGATTTTCTGCATTCTGGCCAGCTGTGTTTTTCTGCAGTAAACACGTCTTTCTAGGAGGCCGAGTGCTGAGGCCCCTCCAGTGTGGGCACAGTGGCAGGTGTTTGAAAGGCCGTTTGATGTAGTGTCTTCACAGCTAAACTTTCACAGCCTGCTCTTCCCTGGGACCTGAGTCCTCCCCTTTCACAAGTTCTTGTTCTAGTTTATAGTAACAGGAATGTGCTCCCTGCCGCAGGTGGGCTTCAGCCCAATCAGAAGGCTTTTGGCCGCTTCCTTGATGCTCATGCCTTCGGGTTGCACTGAAGTCCATGCTTCGTGTTACACTGATGTTCGTTCCTCGTGTTGTACGTTCCCCATGTTACACTGATGCACCTTCCTGCGTGTTACACTGATGTTCGTTCCTGCAGTGTTACACCGATGGTCACCTCTGGTGATGGTTGTAACTGCAGGTTTCACAGATGGATGAGACTTTTGATTTTTTTCCCCCGCTGGTAGCTTCCATAGTACTCTCTGTGCAGCAAGGAGGAAGCGTCCAGACCAGTTCCAGCCGGTGTTTTTTTGTCCATGTCCTGAGATCCAGTGTGTTGCATCTTCAGTAATAGGGTCTCTCTCTCTCTCTCTCTCTCTCTCTCTTTCTCTCTCTCTCTCTCTCTCTTGTTTCAGAACATTGTGTGGCCTGTGGCGGTCCAAGGGTGACTTTGGGAATCATCCTGTATTGTTCTACCTTCTTACTGCTTTTTGCTCTGGGGTTTCCTGTCATGGTCAGGCACATGTGTCAACTTGACAGTTGAGGGTTTGAGCTCTGGGCACAGTTGTGGAGAATTAGTGGTTGGGTTAAGCCCAGAGCCAACCTGAAGGAGATTGTCTAGCTGACGGGGAGGACCCAGCCCATGGTGGGTGGGACTAGGCCCTGCACAGATGAATAAAACACTGAGAGTCTGTTGAGGAAGTTGGCGTCCTTGTGTACACTTGGCCAGACGTGCTGGTCTGACAAGTAAGGATCGTCCCTCTCTCAGCCATTATGTGGAGATGGTGTGGCCAGTTCCCTGGGCCCTGGTGTTGGTGCGTGCTCTCTCTTCAAGCCAGATTGAAAACTGTAACCAGGAATCGTAAGAGAAAATAAACCCCTTGTTCTCTTAAGCCGTTTGATGGTCATTTATCACCATGCTGGTGAACTGCAGCACTTCCCCTTCTGGAACCGGAAGTGCAGGCCACTGTCGTTTCTGCTTGTTGTTTTTACCTGGGATCTGGGTCGGAACTTAGGTCCTTCTGCTTGCAAGGCAGAGTCTTAACCCCTTAGCCATTTCTCCAACAGTAACAGGGTCTTACTGTCAGTTTCTGGAGGGCACCCAGGATCAATGGCAAAAGCTGAACTGTTTGGAGCCAGCAGGGAGCGTCACATACCTGTTCCTGGAAGTTAATTGCCGCTAGGTTCCCGGTGGACACCGGGGCAGTTTTGGTTTAGCCTGTGTTCCTCTCTCTGTACTCCTCTCTACAGAAACTGTCTATTCTGGGTCTTTTCTTTTTTTTAAGCTAAAAGGTTCTTACCGTATCTTATAGGAGGGTCCTGTCTTGAGGTTTTTCTCTTACTCCCTAGCCCTTCCTGTGCACCATCCCCCCTCCCCTTTAGGTATTTTCCCTCATTATTCCTCCCTCACCCTGCCACACATAGCATCCTATATCTCCTCCTCCCAAGCCTTCACTCTGAAGAGCCTAGTATTTCTTTATCGAAACAGCCCTCAATAAAGTTTTCATCATTTGTAAAAAGTGTAGGTAATTCTTCTTTAACAGAGTCAAAGGTTGGCGGACCTGCCTGTACCAGGGACCTGTGGTGTGACGAGGTCTGGGGAGAGTCAGTCAGAGAGAGGCTTCCGTCCCCATGGGACGTGTGCAGTGTGTGAGCAGCTGTGTGTCGCACGCGCATGTGGAGGCAAACCTTGGCGTCGGGCATGCTCCTCGGTTGTCCATCTTGTTTCTCAGGACGGGGTCTCTCACTGAACCTGGTGTTTGGCTAGCTGGAGCCCCACGGATACCTCTCCAGTACTGGGGTTACGGGCAGACACCTCCATACCAAGCTTAGTGTGGGAGCTAAAAATCTAGGCTGGAGAGATGGCTCAGGGGTTAAGGCTCTGCCTTGCAAGCAGAAGGTCCTGAGTTCAGATCCCAGGTCCCATGTAAAAAGGCCAGGCGGAAATGGCGGTGGCCTGCACCTCAGACCCTGGTGGGTGGAGCCTGGAAAATCCCAGAGCAAAGCAAGAAGGAGGTAGAAGCAATCCAGGATGATTCCCGAAGTCACTGTTGGTCCTCCACAGGGACACACAGTGCCCTCTGAGACACACACACACACACACACACACACACACACACAAATTAATTAATTTTAAAAAAACTCATGTGTTCTCACACTTGCTCAGCAAGTACTTTCCAGAAAGAGCTAATACTCAGGGAATTTTGCTGTGGTATTTCCCTGTCCCACCCAGCCCCACCATTATACTAGCAACAGAGGGAATTCTGCAAGGGGAAGATGTTCTCCCAGTAATCTGATAGCTGCTAATGTTTTCAATGTTTTGTCTTCTTCATTGGATTTTGTTGGACCCTGGGATATCGTGAGGGGTTTATATGCCAGATCCCTGCCCCATTTTGCCTAAGTGAGGGGGCCCCTCCCAAAATGGCATGAATCTCTAAGCAGCCGAGAGAAGGAAGGCGAGCTTCAGTCAGCACCATAGAGCTGCTTGGAGCATCAGGTGGGCGCTGGCTTAGCAGCCACCTCGCGTCACCTGTCAGGGTCCCGGCCCAGGCAAGACGAGGTGACTGTCATCTTGGAAGCCTGTGGGCACCAAAGGCCGCGGCTGAAGTGGTGGCCGGCATGTGTTTCGGGCGATGGTTGCAAGGAGGATACTTGCCTGGGATGGGAAGACCCCAGCAGAGGGAAAGGAAGGTGCTGAGGGTGTCACTGGGTAATGAGCATCAGGACCACTGAGTGCTTCTGAGGTCCCCGGTCAGCCCCCCAGCGGCAGCAGAAGCATGAGGCCCCGGTCAGCCCCCCAGCGGCAGGCAGGAGCATGAGGGCCAAGCTGAGAAACAGCTGCTCCTTCTCAGCTCCGTGGGGCCAAGAGGGCGAGAAGATTCTTCCAGGCTCAGCCTACGAGCTTGCGGAGAAGCCCCAACTGTTCGTGGAGACCGTGCTGGGAGCGCAGGACGGTGGAGAGCTGCTGGAGAGGGCAGCTGCCCTTTAGCGCCAAGGGATGCTGCAGGAGCGTCGCTCACGTGGCTGGAGGACGTGGGCAGCTCCACGCTCTGACCAGCGTCCCGTTTTGCCCAGCGACAGCCGAGGAGGCCTGCGATGGACAGTGCTCGCCCTGTGCCAGGCGCCAGCGTGCTGAGGGCCGATGGGAAGGGGCCGTGGAGCTGCTGCCCTGTCCATCCTGGACCCCCCCAGGAGTAGCCGAGGTGGGGGGTGCAGGCTGTGAGCCACGCTGGGGCAGGCGCTGGGGGGGGTCCTCTGACTGCACCTTTATCAGTTTGGGTGTGTGGTCCCTGCTCATGGAAAGCCCCTCTGACGCCTGCCTGCCCAAAGCACATTTCTGGAGGCTCCTTGCAGGGCTCTGGCCCGAGGGAAGAGGCCTCACCTCCCGTAGCCCGTGGGACCCACAGGCAGGCTGGATGGGACCCTCCCTGAGGCCCGCACCCTGGGCTTCGGGCAGCTGCCCTGGGGGCTGCCTGGAGGGTGCCAGCAGGGACAGCTTGCTCTCGGGGTCTGCAGCCCTGGCGCCTCGGGAGAACGTCCCGTCCGGTGGGCCAGCGGGACGGCCTGCAGGGTCAGGTGAGAGGTGTGAGGCCGGACTGAGCTGGGGCTGGGGGCGCTGCTGGAGGAGGCTGTGCCCCCAGGTCGCACACACTCAGCCGCAGGCGAGGCCTGAGCCAGAGACGCAAACAGGCAGCACGTGGGGTTGGAGGGAGAGGAGCAGCAGCCCTGACCACGCGGGAAGGCCACGGCACCTAGACACGGGGAGGTGTGGAGCGTGGGGTCCTTCTTGCTCTGTATTTAAGGGTCTTTTCTCAAGGCCATGCCCCACCCCCCAGCAGCATCAGGGCAGAAACCTGTCAATGTCTTCCCAGTTTCCCCGTGCTGACCCTGCAGGTGCACCCCTCCTCAGGAGGGCCACCCAGTGTCCAGCGGGTGCACCCTCCTCTCCAGTCTTAGGTGGGCTCCCCAGGGACTTTCCCTGCACCCTCCAACTTCTGCTCTTAGGTTTCCCCTTCCCCGCTGTGTGACTATTGTGTAAAACCTGATTCCTCTAACATCTTATTTCATAACACGTAGTTCTTCTTCCTGGAAAGAATCCGACGCGTGCAGAAAAGTGACCCCCAACTTACGAAACCAAAGATGACACTGGCTGAGGAGGCCGGGGGTTGCTTCGAGTATATCCTGGCAGGTCTGGATCTCAGGACCTGGCCTCGGCTTGGGCTGCGCTGGCACAGGCTTGGGCTCCGCTGGCACAGGCCTACCTGTGCTGGCCTCACCCGTGTGTGAGCTGATGGCTTCAGGCAGAAGGAATACTCTGCCCAAGTTCTGGGGCCACATTTGGGGACTGGCTCCTGGCACCCACATCTCTCCCTGCTTCTGAGAGACAAGGGCCCTAGGCTTGGAGCCCGGCGCCCGGGACAAGCTCCGCGTGAGGTGTGGTCAAGTCAGGACAGGCTCGCCAAGCGGAAGGGCTTGCTTCAGGGCCTGGGCCTTGTGACCTCTGCTCCTGGCCTGACCCGCGTAGCCACAACTTCCCCACTGGTTCTGCCAGTCACCATGGCTTCTGGTTCTTCCCACACATGCCACCGTGTCTGTGGCCAGAGGCCTTCAAGAGATTCTTTGTGGCTCAGACACTGCAGCCTCAGTGAGTCTCCTCCTTGCTATCAGTTGACTCTAGAGGAGTTCTTGGGCGGCAGGGGAGCTGGCTCAGCTGGAAAAGTGCTCGCAGTGTAAACGGATCTGAGTTCAGTCCCTAGACTCGAGAAAAGCAGCCATGGGGGTGGCGCTTGTAACCCCAGCGCTGGGGAGGCTGAGATAGGCGGACCCCTGGGACTTGCTGGCTGGGGGCACAGCTCATGAGTGCTCCAGGAACAGTGAGAGATCCTGTCTAAAAAACAAGTGAATGGCCTGTGAGAAATATTACTGAGTAGAAAGGAATATTTGGTAAGGTTGACCTCTGGCCTCTGCACTCATGCACTTACACGCATAATGCACATCCCCACACACAAACACACACTTGTACATGTACACACACGGTGTTTATCTACACACATACCTGTGCATGCACACACGTGCATTCATGCACATGCACGTACAATGTGCATCCACACATGAACACACACCTATGCGTGCACATACACAGTATGCATCCATACACACTATGTTTGCCCCCTTACAATGTGCACCCACACATGAGCACATACCTGCATGAGCACACACCTGTGCACAATGCACTAATTTTTTTTGCTTGATGACGTAGCACTTTATTTCTCTTTACACCATGACGTGTTGCTGGGGCCTAATGTTCTAACTTAACAGTAAAAAACCAAAATTTGTTGTCATCTCTTAAAGAAATTGAGTACAAAAAAAACCTTACATAAATTAAAAGGATGAATAAATTTACAGGTGTAAATGCAAACGTTCCCAACTCAAGGCAAGTGACACCCACGCGGTCAGGAGGGAAAACAGAAGCTGTCCCAAGTCCGGGACTCTCCCATCCGTCAGACTGGCAAGACCGAGTAACTGGTTCCGGAAGCCTCGGGGAGCCCTAGGACCCCAGCAGCTCACACCCTGCACAGGCACTCTCACCCACACACCTGTGCACACATGCACTAATTTTGGAGCCACACAGTTGAACATGTTACTCGTGTCTCTCCAGCTTGACTGGAAAGGAAAGGGTCCTCTGGCGCCTCCTGACCATTTGAAACTGGTCTCTGGCAAAGGTATCTTTTTCTTCCTCCCCTGTTTTTATCTTTTTTTTAAAATTTTTTTTATTTATTCAATTGTGTGTGTATGTGTTTGTGCGTGTAGGTGTGTGTGTGTGTGTGTAGAACCACGGACGAATTCGAGAACCACCATGGACGCCTCCACCTCCTCCTTGTTTACTTTGCCCTGGGATTCACAGGCTCCGCCCTACCAGGACTGGAAACGCAGGTTGTCCCCGCTTTCTCCCAGCGTCTATACCTGGGGTCTAGGATCCGAACTCAGGACCTTCTGCCTGCAAGGCAGAGGCTTAACCCCTGAGCCACCTCTCCAGGCCCCCCTGTTTTTATCTTAAATTGCAAGGTTAGCTATTGCAGGGAAAAAGGAGCTTTTTACTTAATAATATTTCCCTCAGGCTATAACAGAACCGCAGCTCGCGGCAGCTGAACGTCAGAACACAGCACTGAGGCTTATGACTGGGCTAGAAAGATGCCTCCGTGAGAGCGAGACCTGTCTCCCTTCCTCATGCTGCCAGCAGCTCTGGCGCCTGGCACCTCCTGCGTGTCCTCTCCTCAGAGGGAAGGTGGAGGCACTGCTTTGTCTCCCATGGATGAGAGCACAGGTTCTTCGTCCTCGCCCTGAGCTCAGAGGCCGCATCCAACACTGCTGCACTGCGCGTGAGCGTTCACACATGGCCGTGGGCAGACACGTGGCTCACAGTGGGATGAGATGATTTCTTATGACTTCTGTGAAAATCACACAAGGAGCCCTGCACGGCGCGTATGGACCACGTGCCTGATCACCGGGGGTCCTGTCTGCCCTCGCCATAGACGCCCCATGCTGCTGCTGGAAGAGACCAGGAAGGTCTTGCTGCCTCCGGCTCAGACCTGCACAGCCACGGTTCTGAAGGAGAGGGTAGCTGTTATCCCTTGGTTTTTACTTAAATGTCACGTGACCTTTCAGGCCTGGGGTCCTTCCCAGCTCTGTCATCACAGTCGCTGTCACTACACGATGAGATGGGAGTTAGTTCTGTCTACTCCCTGATGAAGGGAAAGGACTAGCCCCACTCTCAAGCCGCTTCCCTAGACCAGAGATCAGCAACCTTAACTCCAAATCAGGCCTGTCGCAGTTCGCCTGCACTGCTGATAAATGACCATCGAACAACTTAAGGGAACAAGGGATTTATTTCCTTAAGATAGTCCAGTTACAGTTCTCAGTCCAGCTTGAAGGGAGAGCTCACACCAACACCAGGGCCGAGGGAACTGACCACACCATCTCCACATAACAGCTGAGAGAGGGACGATCCTTACTTGCCAGACGAGCATGTCTGGCCAAGTGTACACAAGGACGTCAACTTCCTCAATCATATCTCAGTATTTTATTCATCTGTCCAGGGCCTAATCCCATCCACCACGATCTGGGCCTTCCCTATCAGCTGGATAATCTCCTGCAGGTTTGCTCTGGACTTAACCATTAATTCTCTACAAATTTGCCCAGAGCTCAAACCCTCTACCGTCAAGTTGACACCTGTGCCTAACCATGACAGGCCCTCTGCCTGTTTTTTGTAAATAAAGTTTTATTGGCCTACAGCTACACCCTTCCACTTAGAACTTGTGATGGCTGCTTTGTGAGGCAGAGCCAGAGCTGAGAGTCAGACAGACCCCACAGTCGTCACTACTTGCTTCCCATAAGGAGGTGTGTCACAGTGAGACACAGGTGCCAACTTGACCGTTGAGGGTTCGAGTTCTGGGCACATTTGTACAGAAGTAGAGGTTAAACCCAGAGCAAACCTGCAAGAGATTATCTAGTGGATGGGGAAGACTCAGCCCACAGTGGGAGGGACTAGTCTCTGGGCAGGTGAATAAGATAAAGGGATAAAGATAGTTGAGAAAATTGGCATCCCTCTGTATACTTGGCCAGCTATGCTGGTCTGGCAAGAAAGGATTGTCCCTCAACTGTGAGTGGGTAGTGTGGCCAGTTCCCTCAGCCCTTGGTGGTGGTGCGGGCTTTCCTGCCAAGCTGGACTGAGACCTGCAAACCGACAACAACTGTAAACCCACGTAAGTCCCTCTTTCCCTTAATCCCTTTTGCCAAGATTTTATCAGCAACAATGCAGGTAAATTTTTGCGGTGTTGGTCCCTGCTCTTGCAGCCCGGTTTCTTCTCTCCTCTCTGTGCTAGTCTCAGGACCCGCAGCCTTGCTTCCTCCCTCCTTCCTTTGCACTAGTCCAGGACCCGCAGCCTTGCGTCCTTCCTCCTGCCTGTCATTCATGGCGCTCACACAGACCCATCAGAACTGTCTGTGGTTGGCTCTCGGGGGCCGAGTAGGGGCTTTTTATCCTGGGCACGATGTCCATGTGGTGAAAAACTCCTCGTGCTGAGTCTATCCTTTGGAACTTGAGGGACCGTCCGGTGAGATCAGCACATGCTGCAATTGGAGTTTTATGGCCGGTGCCCCATCATTTTGTGGACACACAGCACATAATGGCCGCTGCGATGGAATCCTGGCAGATGGGTGTGGAGCCTGTTTCTTCTCTGGGCGAGACGTGGCACTCGGGACGACGTGGCACAGATTCTCTGCTCATAACCTCTTCGTTAGATGATGTTCCCACGGGGACCCTGGGCTACCTGGAAGCAGAGGCCAGCCTGTCCGTCAGCGGCTCTGCAGCAATTACTGTCTCATGAAATATTAACCACCCAGTGATGTTAGCGAGGTGGTTCAGAGATGGAACCTGGGCTGGGGGCACAGCGCGGCATGGGGCAGGGGTCTTCTTTACCTGTTACACTGGGTCTGGGCCTCCAGGGTGTGGCGGCTGATATTGTAAGCTACCACTCCGCAGGCCTGGGTGCCAGGCCTGGGCACTGCAGCAGTGGGGACCACAGGGGTCTGCAGACCCCCGAAGTGCGCGGCCCCTGGTGCCCTGGATGAGCCCCAGCCGCACTTGTTCTGGCCTGTGAGGCAGCTGCAGACAGGTCCCCAGAGGACTGGGATGCAGGGGGTTGGACAGGGTGCTGGGCATCCAGGGGAGGAGGCAGCGAGAATCAGGTGCCGTCGGGGGCAGGTCGCCCACTGCCCAGGTCAGGGGCCCCTTCACCTTTAGGGAACTGAATCCGATGGCCCAGGAGTTCTGTGGGCCCACGTGGCTTTGTGGGAGGAAAGAATGGTGGCCGGAGTCTGCTGCCCCGGGAAGCCATGAGGCCCAGCCGTCTTCTCGGAGTCAGTACATTTCCACGCACTCTGGGGACCAGATTCCCCGGGATACCCACAGGGGCTGGGCATCCTGGGGTCTAGGGGTCTGCCCTTGCAAGCAAGATCTGGCTGTGGGGTGATCCTTCTGCCTCTTCCTGCTCCCTCCCTGTGACACCCGGGGTGTTTGGGGGTCCAGCTCGCGCCCTGGGAATGGTCTCGACTTGAAGCCCCCACTCCCAGCTAGTGCGAGGGTCTCTTGAGAACTTTCAGCAGGGGACTTCGTGAGGCCCTGGGGCGGGGGGGACTCAGCCTGGCTGAGGTCCACCTGCTTCACTCTCAGACGCCTCCCCCGCGGTTCCGGGTTTAGAGACGGAACTGTCTCCTCCCCACCTATTTGCCGGGTTTGATCCTGGAGTGGCACACGCCTGAGGGACGGTCCCTGGATGTCGAGGAGGCTGATGGGCAAGCCAGGCACCGGGAGGCTCGGCTCCCGCGGCTCCGCTGTGTCCTTGATTCCTGCGGCCGCTGCGGGGAGTGACGCAGAGGCTGCGGCGGCTTCTCGGGCTGCGTCCGCACGGGGTGCGGGATCAGCTGCCGCGAGGCGCGGGGCCAGGGCTGCGCGAGTGAAGCTGTGACCTCTGAGCAGGTGAGAGACCTGCAGGGCGCAGGGCGCAGGCAGGGGAGGAAGTGGGGTCGCGGGGACACCGGCTGGGTCCCACAGGGGATCAAGGATGAGGTTTGGGCTGTGGCGCCGGCACGGACCGGGGTGCAGTCTAGGTGCAAGCGCAGGGTGGGTCGCGGGCGGGGGAGGGGGGCAGTGCACCTGGGAGAAAGCTGCGGGTTAGGAGCGGGTGCAGGGTCTCATTGCAATCCGCACTGGCTCTGTGTGCGGTGGGGAGCTGGCGCTGGCCGGCGCAGGCGCACAGTCGTCCGCACGGTTTGTCCACGTGGTGCGGTGCGGGGCCGCTGTGCGCTGTGGTCCCAGGTTACCCCGCTCCAACCTGGCAAGGATTTGGTTGTGGTTGGGGGATGAGGAACTCTGGCCAAACCGGGCTCCAGGACGCCCACAGAGATCACAGGTGTTAGATGCCTCCGACTTAGGACCAGGCGTTTGGGGGCCCCATGCCTCAGTACCAGCTGTTTGGGGGCCCCACGCCTCAGTACCAGCTGTTTGGGGGGCTCACGCCTCAGTACCAGCTGTTTGGGGGGCTCATGCCTCAGTACCAGCTGTTTGGGGGGCTCATGCCTCAGTACCAGCTGTTTGGGGCCCCCATCCCTCAGTATCAGCTGCTTATTGTCCCCAAAGTGCTTTCCAGGGTAGAGGACGCCTGCGGGAGAGAGAGCAGGAGCACCGTGGTTCTCAGTGACCAAGGTGAGTGTGGGGTGAGCCTGTCTCAGGCAATAGCCAGGACTCACAGGTCTCCCCACAAATAAAGTACCTTCTATTGCTTGGTGAGTTTGTGGGCTGGGGGGATTGTGTGCCTGGGCACACCTTGGGGCCTTTTGAGGTTCAAAAGTCCTGAGTGTGTGCCAGCTTGTGCCCAGAGTCCGACTGGGTTTGGGCACATGTCCATTCCGGATGGTTGGGGGGCATCTGTCGCAGGGATCTCGCTCAGGAGGTGCCATGCTGTGGTGCTGGGGTAGCAGGAGGACGGTGTTGCACTACCCCCCCCAGCAATCTGAACTCTTCCTGGGCTCAGAGCTGAGGTTTGGAGGTTCATCTAATGTGGGACCATGACCTGCTCCAGCCTGCTGACCAGAACGGCAGCCTTAAGTTGTGTCAGGGGCCCCGAAAATGCACTTATAGATGTGAGATTCTGTGTCCTGTATCCAGGATGTTGGTCTTTCTGACTGCCCATCCCTCCATCCATCCATCCATCCATCCATCCATCCCTCCATCCATCCCTCCATCCATCCATCCATCCCTCCATCCCTCCATCCATCCCTCCATCCATCCATCCATCCATCCATCCATCCATCCATCCAGTCATCCATCCATCCATCCCTCCATCCATACAGTCATCCATCCCTCCAACCATCCATCCATCCATCCATCCATCCATCCATCCATCCATCCCTCCATCCATCCAGTCATCTATTCATCCATCCATCCCTCCATCCATCCACCCAGTCATCCATCCATCCATCCATATAGTCATCCATCCATCCATCCATACAGTCATCCATACATACATACAGTAATCCATCCATCCATCTATCAGTCTATCCATCCATCCATCTATCCCTCCGTCCATCCAGTCATCTATTCATCCATCCATCCATCCGTCCATCCATCCACCCAGTCATCCATCCATCCACCCATCCATCCATCCAGTCATCCATCCATCCATCCAGTCATCTATCCATCCATCCAGTCATCCATCCATCCAGCTTTCCTTCCTCCCTCCCTCTGGAATGCTCTCAGCACACATGCCTATACCTGCTTTAAACCTGTGTTGTCAAAAGCATGTCAGGCTATAAAGAATGCGGCTACGTCAGTGTGGCTAGGAGAACCCCAGAGGAAGTTGGATGGACCTTGTAAGGTCATTGTATAGGCTTCCTCCATCTTTCAAATCTCTTCCTTTTGGGCAGAGAGGGAGGGAGATGGAGGACCACAGCCCACCCATGGGCAGCAGTGGGGGGGGGGCAGACATGTCCTAGAACCATTGCAGCTGGTACCGGCAGAACCTGCAGATGACCTGAGTGATCCTGTGAATTCAGACACCTTGGCGTCTCAGGACAGGTGAAGTCTTTAGTCAGGCATGCTGCCCACAGGGCTGCCTGTGCTTCTCACACCTGAAGGGTGGGCGGCCTAGGGGAGCTGCTCCGCCTGCTGTGCTGCGTGTGGGCCGTCCAGCCTGGATCCAGGGGCTCCTAGGTGGGCAAGGAGTTGGCGAAGATGAAGAACAGACACACACAACACCAGGCTGAGTGAATCTGAACTCATTTTATTGAGGTTTTGTAACAGATTTTATACTAGAAAATTTTAGGGTAAAGAATGTGTTGCTATACCTGCAAACAGAGGAAGACAAACAGGTACCCTCCCAGTCACCTACGCTCAGCAAGAATCATCTTTTGTATAAACAATTTTTAAATACACAAACAGGTCCTATTACATATTAACAGGCTCTGTCCCAGTTCCCCAGTATCTCCAAATCTATTTATTTTACAATGCTCCGCTAAATAGCCCAGGGTCCAAGTCCACTCTGCTGTCATTGTATCAATAAAGACTGCAATTATGATTAGTTTAAATACACCAAGGAGGTTGAGCTCCTTTTTAATCTGTCCATAGAATTTAGATTTCAATAAGGAGCATGTTTTTAATAAACTATACATGTGTCATATCTATTATATATTTCTGTAAATGCTAAAGGTGAATCTGTTGGAGGGGGCGGATACCATACATTAATTTTTCCTTTTGGAGGATAACAAATTCTGGCTGCTATCATACATGCTGGCCTATATTTGGTCATAATGATAGGAACTATATTAGGATTTATTTGAATTTTCTACTAACTTATGTACTTTATAAGAAATGGTTGTGTATTGATTCTAGTGAACAGATATTAGGATTTATTTTATTTCTATTTTCTATTAACATATACTTTATAAGAAATAGTTGTGTACTGATTCTAGTGAACAGATGGCATAATCTCATATTTATAGAATTTCTGAATTAGTTCAGCAAGAATATTTTAAAAATTTTTTTTATTATTTATTCAACTCTGTGCATGTGCGTGTGTATGTGCGCGCGCGCGTGTGTGTCTGTGTCTGTGTGTGTGTAGAACCACGGACGAATTCGCGAACCACCATGGACGCCTCCACCTCCTTCTGCCCCGGGATTCATATTTTTTTTTTAAAATTTTTTTATTATTATTTATTCAACTGTGCGCATGTGCGTGACTATGTGCGTGTGTCCGTGTGTCTGTGTGTGTGTGTGTGTGTGTGTGTGTGTGTGTGTGTGTGTGTGTCTGTGTGTGTGTGTGTGTGTAGAACCACGGACGAATCGGGAACCACCATGGCCGCCTCCACCTCCTTCAGCCCCAGGATTCACAGGCTCTGCCCTACCAGGACCAGAAGCGCAGGCCGCCCCCGCTTCCGCCTGGCGTCTATACTTGGGATCTGGGATCCAAACTCAGGACCTTCTGCCTGCAAGGTGGAGGCTTAACCCCTGAGCCACCTCTCCTGCCCCGGGATTCATATTTTTGAGGGAATTTTACCCACCTGTTTTTGGATTCTTGAAATTATTCTCTAATTTCTTTTTTTAAAACATTTTTTATTATTATTTCCGCTCATACAAACTTAATAGGTACACCAGTTCCCTCCCTCCCTCCTCCTTCCCGCCCTGTTCCCCCTCCCCTTACCCCTCTCTCCCCATCCCCCAGTGCCCCCCCCATTCCCCAGAGAATCCTTTAATGTGCATGCCAGACTCTCCTCTGGGCCCTCCTCTCCGATGACGATGACGTACAAGGACCCAGTGGCATTTCCCTGAACCCTTTCCTGTGTTCCCCTTAAGCATAGGAACACTACTGTGGCTGTCAATCCCTTGCCTCCAAGGATCTTGGTGCCTTTAGCAAATGCTAGACTTTGTGGGGTCAATAGTGTGTTGGACATTGCGCAGGGCATGCAAAGTTCCAATTATGATTGCTTCGGCTGTAACTTGTGTGGAGTATCTTGCATATCATTGCTCCTCCCATCCTTGTGCTCTTACAATCTTCCCTGAGCTTCAGGATGGAGAGAGATTAGGCTGGCCTAGTTCTAGGTGGTTGATATAGAGTCTCTGAAGTTCTGGATTGTGGTTTGTTGATTTTCTTTTGCAGTTTTGCTGCTCCTGCAATGCCCTTCACTCCATCCTACTGGGCACTGTATATCACCCCCTGGCCAGAGACAGAAAGCTGTTAAACTGGAGTCTTGTTATAAGAGTATATTCAAAGGTAGATGTAATAAAAATAGGAAACCACAGTAAGGGAGGGGTCAATCACCCATTTGCAAAATGGTTACTTTTTATCTGCCAGACTATATGCCCTCTCCTTCTAGTGAGATCATACCCCCTCAGTTGTAAATGATCAGGAACGAAGGTTTGTGAACTTAACCAGGTGTCTCATTACTTACTTGCAGTCCTTGATGGAGGCCTATTTTCTCTGCTGTAACTTGGTCCCCTCTCTCCTTGTTTCTGGTGTTCTAATTTCTTTAAAATCAGTGACTGCTGACTAACAAAGAAAAGACAGGAGTGACATCTACACAGTAGTGTAGGACTAAACATGAAATCTCTAGTTAGAATTTAATTTAAAGTTAAAAGCAGGCTTGACACTTATTTGGAAAAGGAAACGAAAGACTCCAGGCAAATTTACTTGGTATCTCCAGTTCAGAGAGCAGGAGCCGTAGGGGAGGTGGCAGCCTAGCTAGTCCTGAGAAGAAACAAAAGGAGCTAAGACTAGATAGGAGGCACACCCAATCCACAGAAAGGGAGAAATGTGTCTGTCCTCGTGTACACAGATAAGAGGCAAGACTCAGCTTGTGAAGGGGAGTGGTTCCTAGCAACTGCCCATTCCAAAGAACAGGCTGTAAGCCTGACAGCCCCCATATTTTTCATATTTGTATTATTTATTCCAAAATAAGCCATGTCCTGTTTCCAGCAAACGCTTCCCTGAAGCAGTCTTCCCCATGGCGGGACCTTGTCTTCCGACATGGTTGGTGGAGGACGCGCCCCTGCTGGGTAACTTCTTCAGGTCTTCTGGTTTCTACGGCCCTGTGGAGAGGGCGGGAGGCAGCTGCTTGCTGAGGAGGGACAGCCGAGGGGCCGAGTGTTCTCAGCTGAGCAGGAGGCTGGCTGGAGGCTGGGGGGCTGGGGGGCTGGGGGGCTGGGGGGTTGGGGGGTTGGGGGGTTGGGGGACTGGGGGCTGGGGGACTGGGGGGCTGGGGAGTTCTGCCCAAGGAGGGAGGGAAAGAAAATGGCAGCGTGAGGGTCTGCGAGCATTAGCTGAGGCCAGACGCTGCCAGGCAGGAGAGCACCCCTGAGCGGTGAGAGAGGGTGCAGCTCAGAAGAGGGGTGCAGCTCAGAAGAGGGGGTGCAGCTCAGAAGAGGGGGTGCAGCTCAGGAGAAGGGGTACAGCTCAGGAGAGGGGGTGCAGCTCAGGAGAGGGGCTGCAGCTCAGAAGGGGGTGCAGCTCAGGAGAAGGGGTACAGCTCAGGAGAAGGGGTGCAGCTCAGGAGAAGGGGTACAGCTCAGGAGAGGGGGTGCAGCTCAGAAGGGGGTGCAGCTCAGGAGAGGGGGTACAGCTCAGAAGAGGGGTGCAGCTCAGGAGAAGGGGTACAGCTCAGGAGAGGGGGTGCAGCTCAGAAGGGGGTGCAGCTCAGGAGAAGGGGTACAGCTCAGGAGAGGGGGTGCAGCTCAGAAGGGGGTGCAGCTCAGGAGAGGGGTACAGCTCAGGAGAGGGGTACAGCTCAGGAGAGGGGTGCAGCTCAGGAGAGGGGGTGCAGCTCAGGAGAGGGGGTGCAGCTCAGAAGGGGGTGCAGCTCAGGAGAAGGGTACAGCTCAGGAGAGGGGTACAGCTCAGAAGGGGGTACAGCTCAGAAGGGGGTGCAGCTCAGGAGAGGGGTACAGCTCAGGAGAGGGGTACAGCTCAGGAGAGGGGTGCAGCTCAGGAGAGGGGTGCAGCTCAGGAGAGGGGTGCAGCTCAGAAGGGGGTGCAGCTCAGGAGAGGGGTGCAGCTCAGGAGAGGGGTACAGCTCAGGAGAGGGGGTACAGCTCAGGAGAGGGGCGCAGCTCAGGAGAGGGGGTGCAGCTCGGAGAGTGGGCAGATGAATGGCCTGGTGTCCCTCATGAGGGCCGGCGATGCTTCGGCTCAGGGAGGGGCCGAGAGGTGCTTGGTCCTGGTCCCCTGCGACCATCCTCCATGCCTGCTGGGTGGGTCAGGCTGGTTGCTCTTGGCGTGGGAGTACAGTCTTGGGGTGCTGTGGGCCCAGGGAAGCCCTGTGGGACTGACACCTTTGTTTTCCTTCCTTGTGGAGGGAGGAGCATGGCCTGGGAGCTTCAGTGTTCTCGGTGGTCCTGAGCCACCAGGAGGGAGGGTGGAGTGAGCAGGACTGCCAGGACCAGGGCACTCCCGACACCCACGTGGTCGTAGGAGCCTTGGTTTTCATTCAGGGAAAATAAAGAAGTGAGCCCAAGTCTGAATCCCGAGAGGCACAACCGAGGGCACACGGAGGGGCATGTGGCCACGTCACACCCATCTGTGGCCTGAACTCTTCCCACAACAGTGGGCGGGCAGTGAGGCTGTACAGACGCCTAGGCTGTCATTAGGGGTGGGCTCGTGTGCAGACCACCGTGGCAGCGCTGGAAGGCGGGGAAGATGTGCAGACTGGCAAGGGGGAATCAGATGTCAGTTCCTGTGAAGAAATGTGGGCGTGTCCTCTCAGAACATCGGTCTCATCTTCCCTTGTTCAGCTGGCGCAGAGACGAGGGGAGGGGCGGAGAAAGCAGAGCTGGGGTACGCTGGGGCTGCAGAGGATGGCGTCTTCGGACTCAAAGAGAGCCGGCTCCGAGCCTGAGGAGGGCTTCGGGGCGCAGTCCAGGAAGGTTGCTGGTCTGGGCATGGTCCCCAACCTCCGGCGTAGCAACAGCAGCCTTTGCAAGAACAGGAGGCTGCTGTGTCCCTTCAGCAGTGAGAAGGTAGGATGGCCGTCGCTGCAGGAGCCAGGGCTGCAGAGAGCCAGGGCCGTAGATGACCCGGGCCGCACATGACCCAGGCCGCACATGACCTGGGCTGCAGATGACCCGGGCCGCAGATGACCTGGCCGCAGGGAGCCTGGGCCGCAGATGACCCGGGCCGCACATGACCCGGGCTGCAGATGACCCGGGCTGCAGATGACCTGGGCTGCAGATGACCCGGGCCGCAGATGACCCGGGCTGCAGGGAGCCTGGGCCGCAGATGACCCGGGCCGCACATGACCCGGGCTGCAGATGACCCGGGCTGCAGATGACCCGGGCCGCAGATGACCCGGGCCGCAGATGACCCGGGCCGCAGATGACCCAGGCCCCAGTTGGCCTAGGCTACAGTTAGCACCATTGGCTGGGTCAACCTGAATCCTACAAAGTAGCCAGTGACCATGGGTGGGCTCGTTTTCCACTCGGGCAGGGTGTCTGGCCACCTCACCATGGAGGCGGGGAGTCCAGCCCAGAAACATCCTTTCAAGAGGACTAGAAGCCAGATTGCTTGGCCTGCAGCGATGCAGCCCTTCCCCTTCCCTGCCGCTTGGGAATCTCCGGGTGACCCTAAGGTCCCGTCCCAGCTGACGGGACGCCTCGTGTCTCCTTCCCGTTCGCAAGGGCACCAGCCCTGTGTCTGACCGTGAGGCCAGGCGGCATCTCAGCTCCTGGGCCCACGTTGACAATGGGACGTGTGGTCCCGAGTCAGTTACCTGCTGCTGAGCCCCAGAGCAGCCAGCAGTTCTCAGCCTGCGGCCTTGCTGTGCCCCCCACCGCTCCCACAGCAGCACCTGGGCATATACGCTGCAAAGACTCGGCACGGCGTCCCCAGGAGAGCATACGCCTGTCCCCGAATCTGCACCCAGAGCCTGGCAAGGATGCTTAGTTTTGGGGTGGTGCTGCCAGCCAGTGTAGCCAAGGGAGGCCAGGGGCGCGTGCTTTGGGGGTTGATGTCATGATGTCACCACGTCCTCTTCACCCTCAGCAAGAAAACCTCAGCTCATGGATCCCGGAAAATATCAAGAAGAAAGAATGCGTGTATTTTGTGGAAAGTTCTAGACTCTCTGATGCAGGGTAAGCAGTTTGGTTTTGTTTCTCTGACCCCTTTGTTTATGTGTGTGTGTGTGTGTGTGTGTGTGTGTGTGTGTGTGTGTGTGTGTGTGTCTGTGTGGTGTGTGTGTGTGTGTGTGTGTGTGTGTCTGTGTGTGTCTGTGTGTGTGTCTGTGTGTGTGCGTGTGTGTGTGTGTTGGTAGTAGTTATACTAGTAGTCATAGTAGCAGTTGTAGTAGTAGCAGAGAGCACTCCTATGGAGTGTGCCTGTGGAGGTCCAAGGGTGACTTCAGGAATCATCCTGGATTGCTCTGTTATCTTTTTGCTCTGCTCTGGGTTTCCCAGGCTCTGTCTTCCAGAGTCGAAAGTACAGCCTTCCCCCACTTCCGCCCAGCGTTTTTCTGTGGGAAATGGGATCTGAAATCACGTCCTTCTGCTTCCGAGAGCGAGGCTTTAACCCCTGAGCCGTCTCATGCAGACTCCTCCTGATCCTTTGCTTTCGATCTGGTGTTACTGTCTGACCAGATCCACCCGCGGGGCCCTGCAGGGCATGCGTGCATGTCAGACCAAGACTGCCCCATGTCGTCCATGCCCCCCCCCCGACAGTCGCTGCGTCTCTCCTGCTTTGCAGATGGGGACACCTGGGCAGAGGGCTTGGCGTCCTGTCTGGGGTCCTGCTGCTGTCCTGTGGTGATGCTCAGAGCTGGTCGCCGGTCAGCGCTCGCCTCTTCCCGTAGCATCCTTATGTCCGGAGAGAGTCGTGGGAACCCTCAGGTCCTTAGGGAAAGTCCACAGGCCAAAGTCCTCCTGAGCTGCATCAGAGAGACCTGGGACGAGGCCCCTGGACCTCTCCCCACAGCAGCCCGCAGTGGGCGTGGCCCTGGACCAGGCCAGAGGCAGGGACACTCTGAGCTGCTGGATGCTGCCCGTCTGCTCGCTGCCCCCGGCTGGGGCTGCCCGTGAGCTGGGCCACCCTGTGGGACTGAAAGTCAGTCAGTGGCTCTGGCATTGCAGAGCTGCCCCGCGTGGGTCTCTCGTGCCACCCCAGGTGGGGTCTCTCAGATGGGACAGAATGTTGATTCTCCATTCCCATTCGTGCTGTTTGGAAGGGGGCGCCTACTTTTCTTCATTTCTTCCCCATCTCTGCTTACCCCTCGAGACCGCGGAGGGTGTCGCCTCTGCCCGCAGCCCTCCTGGTACCCACAGCTGTGCAGGAAGTGGCCTCCACAGCCCACCCCTGCAGACCCCGTGGGGCCCAGCGCTCCTCTCTCCTGCTCACTGCCCAGTGGGCTTATCACTCCTGAGCCCAGCATGTGGCTGGAATCAGGCCGCTCTGGCCCCATGACTGTTGCTCTTGGGGCCTGTGACAGCCCTGGTGTGGTCAGCGAAGACATCAGCACACAGAGCTTTGGGGTCCGAGCCCCAGCCTGATGCTTCTGCACACAAGTCTATTGCTCCTGGGTCCTGATGGAGCAGGCCGCTGAGGAACAGGGAGTCACCACCCCCCATTTCCCGGCTTCACACCCAGGATCCAACTTCCAGCAAACCTAGGAGAGAGGAGCCTATGGAAAATAACTTTAAAAACAGTCACTGTCTGTCCTGAAAAGCAGACACGCCTGTCATTACTCCCAAGTGATTCAGTGTAACAACGGTGTCCGTGACGTCAACCTTGTAACAGGTGCTGTCCGCCCAAGATTCAGTGACAGGAGAGTCACGGAGCCCTCTGCAGCACCTCACTGAGGAGAGTGTCATCGTCTGTGTTGTCTGTGGGGCTGCAGCACCAGGGGGGACAGCTGGGCAGGAAAGGGCCAGTGGCCTAGTGGGAAGTGCGCCTCCCTCAGATTCTGAGGCACCTGTGTTGGGGGTGCATCTATCCAATTACAGCTCCATGCTGGCTCTGCTCAGAAGTGGGGCAAGTGAAGGTCCCCCCATGCAGCTCACAGTGGGGCAGATGCCTCCATGCAGCTCACAGTGGGGCAGGTGTCCCCATGCAGCTTCCCGTGGGGGCAGGCGCTCCCCAGGAGGCTATCTGTGAGGCAGCTGACTGGTCAGGGTGGGCCCCAGTTCGCTGGGCAGAAGCACCTCCCACCTGCCCCGGCCATCCTTGCCTGGGACTCTGCATCCTGTGTCCTTGCCCTGAGTTCAGGATCGTGGGGGTCCCGGCAGCGGCAGGGGAAGGTCGGGTGTGTTCCTTCGTGCTACCCAGGCACAGAAAGATGGTTTCTTCCTTCTGTGGAAAGGGCGCAGATGGTGCGTCCCTTAGGAGTTACTCAGAGCACACCCGGCCTGTCTCCTTCAGCGCCCGGGTCATTCCTGTCTCACTCCCTCTGTCGCCCGGAGCCTCCTTGCCTGACTCCACGCCATGGGCTTTGCAGTCCCCAGTCCTGGTGACTGTCTCTGGCTCGGTGCTGATGGGTCACATATCCCCCCCCCCCCGACCTCCCCAGGCCCTTCTCCTGATGGTTACTAGTGTCTCTAGCTGTGGCCGCGAGGCCTCTCTTCCCTGGGCCCCATCTGCGGGGCTGGTGATGTGGGGCTCCGGCCTGGTGCAGAGTGAGACCAGCTGGGAGAGATGACGCCTGACCCCACGGAGAGTCTCCAGGGAGCCCCCACCCTCCATGGAGACGTTCCTGCTTGTGCCTCTCTTGGCCATTCAGAGAGCAGCAGGTTGTTTGGTTTCTGGGTCAGCGGCTCCACATGGTTTTTGCCCTGGGCCAGGCTGGGGTGCGCCTCAGACGGAGGGCGCTTCACCCCAGAGAAGGAAAGGAGCCGATCGTTATCACTCATTACCGGCTGCTGAGGTCCCCGGTGACAGCCTTAAGGTGCCACCGGGCACAGCTACAAGAGCCCTCCCTTGTCCTAGGGACACGCTGCCTTGACCCTCTCCCCCACCCCATGAGGTGAGGCCACAAGTGTACCCCCAAAGTCCCTGCAAGTCCGAGAGCATCTGGAGTCCACTTTCGGGGTGAGTTGGAGGAAAAAGAGACTCAGAAACACCAGCGCCCGCAGCCGCCAATGTAGAGACCCAGGTCTGCATCTCCTGGCTCGGGGATCTCCACGCTCTGCAGGGTTTTGCCTGGTTTTAGATGTTTTCAGTGCCTCGCCTGTGCCTAGTCCTCTGCCACTCCTGGTCAGCTGCGGGCGCGGCTAAGTATTGTCATTAGCTAATGCAGAACTGTTTTCTTTAAGGATTCCCATTGCAACAAGGTGTAAAGAACCCACAGGCCTCAAGAGATGGTTCAGCAGTTAGGAGCTCTTACTGTGTGATTGTGGGGACCAGGGTTCCAACACCCCCCTGACAGGCTGCTGTTCTCCCTGCCTGACGCCAGCGTTGAGGGTGTGCAGACAGCTGAGGGTGGCTAGGCTGGAAGTTGAGGTGGGCTCAGGGAGAGACCCACCTCAAGGGAGTAGGTGGACAAGGATAGAGGAAGACACCCGGCACCCCCTTTTGACCTTCATGAGTGCACACACACACCACCACACACACACACACACACACACACACCTTTAGGGGCTGGGTTGTGGTTCAGAGGGTAGAATGCTTGCCTAGCATGCGCAGAGCCCCGAGGCCCACGCCAGCACCTCATCACCCTGGGAGGGTCAGAAAGTCAAGTCATCCTTGGCTATATAGCAAGCTTGAGCCAGCCTGAGCTACATGAGACCTTGCCCCCCAAAATAAAAGTACATGTAAGTAAGTTTATCTCTTATGCCAAAATACCAGTGAGTAGCAGTTTCAACTCACAAACAAAAATTTAGAGGAAGATGAAAGTTCGTGAGGGTTTCCAGCCTCTTTCCAGAGAGGGAAGGAAAAGCAGGGTGTTCTTCATAGGTGCGTGTCCCGTGCGCCGTGGCCGGGTCACCCCACTGGCCCGTGCATAGGTGCGCGTCCCGTGCGCCGTGGCCGGGTCACCCCACTGGCCCGTGCATCATGTGGCCCTGTGTCTGTGTCGGGCTGCCAGTGTGTGCTCAGCTTTTTCTTGTGAGATAACTGTGGGCATGAAGGGCATCCAAGGACATTGTAATCTGTCTCCACTCCACCCTAGGCTGCGTTTCATAGAGCTCTTTGCCCCATTTCAGGGCTGTGTGTGTCCAGTGTGTGCTTGACTTAGGGGCTGGGTTGTCAGGACAGCTGCTTCCCCTCTGTGGGACCCTTAGTCCCCCTGCTGACCCTTGGCAACCTCTGCCTTGGTCTTCGGAGAAAGCCATGCAGATGGGGCCACACTAGCTTCTGGTCATCAGTGCTTGGTGGGGAATCTCAGGACACCTGTGAGCCCCACGGTGAAGAGTCGACGCCTGTTGTTGAGCTGACGACCTCGTCCATCTGCCCGCGAGTTTCATGTGAGACTTCTGTAGATGGTAAATCACTGGGTCTGGCTGCTCCCCCCACCGTGCTGCCAGCCTCTGCCTTTTTAACGGGTATATTTAGAACAGTACGTTTAGCATAACTGCTGGCATCAGGGCTTAGGACTGTCATTTTATTTTTGTTTTCGGTTTTTCTTTCTGTGGGTTTCTGGGACATGTTTAAGGGTTCTATTTCAGTTCGGCTGCACTAATTTTGAGTTTGCCCTTCCTAGTGGTTTCATAGACATGACAGTTACCTAACAAGCTACTGGAGTTGACGTTCGTCAGTTTCAGCGTCGACCATCACCCTGTCATTCCTATGCTTGACTTGTTCCCCCATTGAACATTTTAAAAATCCAAGGGCATGAGAGGCACGTGCCTGCACCTGGCCCACTGTGGCTTCTCTTCTGCCACTGCTGAGACGGCTGCTCTCACACGCGGGCTCCGCTCACGCTCTCTCCCTGCTTCCGTCTTGGAGCGCCAGGGCACAGCTGTGGCTACCGGATGCTGGGGGAAACCCAGGGCTTCTCACACTGCGCACGCACGCCACAGAGCGGCTCTGGCCCTCATCCTTATTCTTCCGCTGGCGAACAGTCTCCTCGGCCTCCCTCGACCTTCACCCTCGACCTTCACCCTCGACCTTCACCCTTGACCTTCACCCTTGAAGGATTTTTTTTTAAATTTTTTTATTTATTATTTATTCAATTGTGCGTGTATGCATGTGTGCGCGTGTGTGTATGTATGTGCGTGTAGAACCACGGACGAATTCGGGAACCACCATGGACGCCTCCACGTCCTCCTTTTTTACTCTGCCCCGGGATTCACGGCCTCCGCCCTACAGACCAGAAACACAGGTCGCGCCCCCGCGCTTCCGCCCGCATCAATACGTGGGGTCTAGGATCCGAACTCAGGACCTTGCGCCTTCAAGGTGGAGGCTGAACCCCTGAGCCACCTCTCCAGCCCCCCTTGAAGGGTGTTTTTGCTGGATGTAGACTTCTGGGATAGTTTGATCTTTCATGTTTGAGTTCGAGTCCTTCTTTCTGGTTTTGGTGGCTTTGGAAAGAAATACGCTGGGGCTATGATGAAGCAGGTGCCACCCGCTGTGCCATGACGAGGCAGGTGCCACCCGCTGTGCCATGACGAGGCAGGTGCCATCTCTGAGTCGCTGCCTTCAAGGTGCGTCTTTGTCTTTAGTGTGTTTTTCGTGGGTTGGACTAGGACCCACATTGTGCATGTGTGTGGGTGTGTGCATGTATGTGTGGGTGTGTGCATGTGTGTGTGGGTGTGTGCATGTGTGTGGGTGTGTGCATGTGTGTGTGGGTGTGTGCATGTGTGTTGGGTGTGTATTTGTGGTGTGGGTGTGTGCATGTGTGTGTGGGTGTGTGCATGTGTGTGTGGGTGTGTGCATGTGTGTGGTGGGTGTGTGCATGTGTGTCTGGGTGTGTGCATGTGTGTGTGGGTGTGTGCATGTATGTGTGGGTGTGTGCATGTGTGTGTGGGTGTGTGCATGTGGGTGTGTGCATGTTGTGTGGTGGTGGTGCATGTGTGTGGGTGTGTCATGGTGTTGTGGGGTGTATTGGCATGTATGTGTGGGGTGTGCATGGTGTGTTGGGTGTGTGGTGTGTGGTTGTGGGTGGGTGTGCATGTATGTGTGGGTGGTGGTGCATGTTGTCTGGGGTGTGTGCTGTGTGTGGGTGTGTGCATGTTGGGGGTGGTGTGGGTGCATGTGTGTGGTTGTGGTTTGGTGTGGGTGTGTGCATGTGGGTGTGTGCATGTGTGTGGTTGTGCATGGTGGGGGGTGTGTGCAGTGTGTCGTGGGTGTGTGCATGTGTGTGTGGGTGTGTGCATGTGTTGTGGGTATGTGCATGTGTGTGGGGTGTGTGGTCATGTGGTGTCGGGTGTGTGGGCATGTGTGTCTGGGTGTGTTGCATCTATGGTGGTGGGTGTGTGCATGTGTGTGGTGTGCGGTGTGTGCATGTGTGGTGGGTGGTGTGCATGTGTGTCGTGGGTGTGTTGGCATGTGTGGGTGGGTGTGGTGCATGTGGTGGGTGTGTGCATGTGTTGGGTGGTTGTGCATGTGTGTGGGGTGTGTGCGTTGTGTGGTGGGTGTGTGCATGTGTGTGGGGTGTGTGCATTGTGGTGTGGGTGTGTGCATGTGTGTCGGTGGTGGTGCATGTGTGTCCTGGGTGTGTGTGCTATGTGTGTGGGTGTGTGCATGTGGTGGGTGTGTGCATGTGGTGGGTGTGTGCATGTGTGTCGGGTTGTGGGCAGTGTGGTCTGGGTGTGTGCATGTGTGTCTGGGTGTGTGCATCTATGTGTGGGTGTGTGCATGTGTGTGTGGGTGTGTGCATGTGTGTGGGTGTGTGCATGTGTGTCTGGGTGTGTGCATGTGGGGGTGTGTGCATGTGGTGTGTGCATGGGTGGGTGTGTGCATGTTGGGTGTGTGGGTGTGTGCATGTGTGTGTGGGTGTGTGCATGTGTGTGGGTGTGTGCATGTGTGTGGGTGTGTGCATGTGTGTCTGGGTGTGTGCAATGTGTGGTGTTGTGTGCATGGTGGGTGTGTGTGCTGGTGTGTGTGCAGGTGGTTTTGGGACTGTTTGTGTTTATGTTGGTTTATTTAGATCTGGGGCCTCTTGGTTTATTTCTATTTCAAGAATGAATTGGGAGCCTGGGTGTTGTTTCTCGACACGGCTGCCGCCTTCTCTTCCTGTGGGGACCCTGATAACCGAGGTCCCCAATACCCTGCGCTTATGTATACCTGTTTTGGCTTATTTTCTCTCTGGTTTCTTGGGGTGGCTTCCGCTGCTGTCTTCCAGTTTGTGGACCCTCTCTCCGTCCTCCCCGTTCGTCTGCAACCCCCTGTTGGGTTTTGGCCGTGCCGTAGCATTTCCCAGCTCTGTGAAACTCTCTCCTTGCTGAAGCTGCAGTTTCGTCTCCAGTGTTTCTAGTTCCTCGTGGAAGCATTCTGAGTCGCCGCCGTAAAACCCTTGCTGATAGTTCCCGCATCCGCGTCTGGTGTGGGTGGATGTCCTTTGGGCTCGTCCCTGGTTCTCGGTGCGGCTACTGATGGTTTTTGTGTCCCCCTGAAATTTTCAAATTGCTCTTCTTCTTCTTCTTCTTCTTCTTCTTCTTCTTCTTCTTCTTCTTCTTCTTCTTCTTCTTCTTCTCTCTCTTCTTCTTCTTCGCTTCTTCTTTCTTCTTCTTCTTCTTCTTCTTCTTCTTCTTCTTCTTCTTCTTTCTTCTTCTTCTTCGTCGTCTTTCTTCTTCTTCTTCTCTTCTTCTTCGTCTTCTTCTTCTTCCTTCTTTCTCTCTTCTTCTCTCTCTTCTCCTTCTCTCCTTCTCTCCTTCTTCTCCTTCTTCGCTCTTCTTCTCTTCTTCTCTTCTTCCCTTCTTCTCCTCTTCTCCTTCTTCTCCTTCTTCTTCCTTCTCTCCTTCGTCTCCTTCTTCTCCTTCTTCTCCTTCTTCTCCTTCTTCTCCTTCTCTCCTTCTTCCTCCTTCTTCTCCTTCTTCGCCTTCTTCCCTTCTTCTCCTTCTTCTCCTTCTTCTCCTTCTTCTCCTTCTTCTCCTTCTTCTCCTTCTTCTCCTTCTCTCCTTCTTCTCCTTCTTCTTCTTCTTCCTTGTACATGAATGACCTGAAGTTATATTATTTTCCTCTCTCTATCCCCAATTCCATCCCTCTTCTTCCCACTGCATCTGTTCTCCCCTCCCTCCTATTTTCCTGTCGCTTGCCTGACTCACTGGGTCTCATCTGGTTTGCCTTGACGCCCTGTGCCTGAGAGCTTGCTGGAGCACAAATCGTGTATCGGTGGGTTTTGCATGGAGGAAGCACCTTGCACCCCCTCCCCGCCAGCATTAACCCGCGTCGGTCTCTCAGGAGGTGTGTAGCCTCCTCCCCTTCCATGGTGAGATGTCGCTAGGACGGTCCCCATGCAGGTCCTGTGGGGGGTCTGCACAGCTGCAGTGAATTCATGAACCAAAGCCCCATCCTGTCCCGAGGGTCCTGTCTGGCCACGCCCCTGCCCCACTTCAGACCCTTACAGTCACCACTCCCTCTTCCGCAAGTTCCCTAAAGTCTCGGGATGGGAGTGGATGACTTGGTTGTCCTTTTCCAGGCTGAGCCTTGGGGGCTCAGCTCAGGCTTTTATATTGGCAACTCTGGATCTCGGGTCCTGCGCTGCGTCTGGGGACCTGGGGGTGGGGTGGGGGGCAGCAGTGACCTGTGGACACCAGGTGGATGGGGGGGACACTTCCCATTACTGCTCCTGCTTGGCCTAGCTGGGTGTGTAGGGGCGCCCGGCTCCTGTAGCTTCAAGTGGGGTGACCCATGCTGTGTGGGACGAGAGTCCCGGCTGTCCCCTGGTCCCTCGGACCCCCGTAGGCAGAGGAAGCTCATTCTCTTGGCCACGTGACTGTCTACACAGGAGGGTGGTGTGCGCATGTGGCTACACCCGCGAGCAGCACCTGGAGGAGGCCGCCAGGCCTCAGGCCTTCCAGGGCAAGGAGTGGGACCCCAAGAAGCACGTCCAGGAGATGCCGACGGATGCCTTTGGTGACATCGTCTTCAGCGGCCTGAGCCAGAAAGTGGGGAAGGTTGGTGCCACTGTGGCCGGAGCCCTGGCGGTGACACGCGGGGCGCTTTCCTGGGGAGGGAGCAGCTTGTTCGGAGGGACGGATGGGCCTGAGAGACGCTTCCAAAGCAGAGAGGCTGAAGACAGAAGGGCTGGGCTGAGGGGCTCGCAGAGAAGGAAGGAGGCCCGGAAACGCTAGACTGAGCTTCCTGTCTGGGCCCCGCCCCCCCTCGCCCTCCTCGCCAGAGCACGCAGACATCACAGCAAGTGATGCAGTCACTTTTCTACTGGCCGGAAGCCAAGGTGTTCAGTCGTGTGCAGGGCGGGCAAGCCCGGGGGGGGGGTGCTTTGTCGCGTGATGGCTGCCGTGTGGCTGCGCGTGTCCTCACCATCTCTGTTGCCCGGCAGTACGTCCGAGTCTCGCAGGACACGCCATCCAGCGTGATCTACCATCTCATGACCCAGCACTGGGGCTTGGAGGTCCCCAGCCTCCTCATCTCGGTGACGGGCGGCGCCAAGAACTTCAACATGAAGCCGAGGCTGAAGAGCATCTTCCGAAGAGGCCTGGTCAAGGTGGCCCAGACCACGGGTGGGCACCGGCTGCGCTGCCGGCCGTGGGTGCAGGGTGGGCTGGGGGGCCACAGTGGGGGGTGAGGGCCATGGGTATTGCAAAAGCTTTGGGGATAGCTGAGTCCACACCCCAACTCAGGCCAGACCCCCCATCCTCTCAGCGGCCTGCAGTGCCCCCCCTCACCTAGTTGTTTCTCACGCACGGCATGGGGCGTGTGCTCCGCGCTGATGAAGGCTTGAGCACTGTGCAGGGCACCGGGGGGGGGGATCTGGGATCACACCACGGCGATGGGCGCTCCAGAGGCAGCCAGGGCAGCTCATGAATTGAAGGCTTGAAGCACTGTGCAGGGCACGGGGGGGGGTCTGGGATTCACACCATGGCGATGGGCGCTCGCAGGCCAGGGGCAGCTCATGAATCGTAAGGCTTGAGCACTGTGCAGGGCACGGGGGGGGGGGATCTGGGATTCACACCATGGTGATGGGCGCTCCAGAAGCAGCCGGGGCAGCTCAGATCGTAAGGCTTGAAGCACTGTGCAGGGCACGGGGGGGGGGGGATCTGGGATTCACACCATGGTGATGGGCGCTCCAGAGGCAGCCGGGGCAGCCAGATCGTAAGGCTTGAAGCATTGTGCAGGGCACCGGGGGGGGGGGGATCTGGGATTCACACCATGGTGATGGCGCTCTAGAGGCAGCCGGGGCAGGCCATGGGATGCTGGCGAGGGTCTAAATGAATCCGATTCTTCCCTGAGCTGTGTCAGCCTGGCAGACAGGCCACCTGGGCCTAGAATCATCACTTCCTGAGGTGACACTTGTGAGGGCTCAGATGGCGCCCACAGCGTCCTGGGTCCACGGGAAGGCAGATTTGCTCCCAAGGCCCCCTGCGCTCGACTTGACTTAGACCAACAGACACAGCTGTGGCTCTGAGGTGGGACATGGCCTTGGGCTGACGTGCAGGATGCCGCTGTTTTGAGGGTACATGACCCAGGGGTCACCCAGTGTGTCCCGGGCTCTGGGTTTAATAAACAGTATGAGGACCACTCTTGGATTGGCCCTGAGCTACATGGGGTCTCGTGAGAGCTGGTCTGTGGGGTTTGCATCCCTCGAGGACTCGCTCGCCTGCCGTGAGTGTGGCTGATCCTGTCAATCTGGACGCCCTAGGCGTCTCCTCTCTCCCTGCAGCCTTTCCTTGGCCTGTGTGGGGGCCTTGGTCATGTGGGGGTTCACACTGCTACCCACCACGTGCGCACAGCCCTTTCAGCTCTTGCCTTGGCCCACTTGTTCATGCCGACTTCAGTTACCCCTGTTTTCACTGCCGGTTCCCATGGGGCCAGGGCCACAGGCAGGAGAGCTGGGGGGAGCAGGCGTGCTCCCCGGGACGACCCGTCGCCGGTCCTTTCCGCAGGGGCCTGGATCATCACGGGCGGATCCCACGCAGGCGTGATGAAGCAGGTGGGCGAGGCCGTGCGCGACTTCAGCCTGAGCAGCAGCTGCAAGGACGGCGAGGTCATCACCATCGGCGTGGCCACGTGGGGCACCATCCACAACCGCGAGGGGCTGGTCCATCCCACGGTGAGAGGTCACTCCAGAGCGGGTCCAGGTCAGAGAAGGAACGGGAGGGGAAAAGGGGGGGCGAGTGCTGGCTCTTCGTTGATACTGCAGGACACAGGCCGCCGCTCCAAGGAGGATTCTCTAGGCTGTGACCCCGGAACCCTGGGCTCTTGGGCCTCTGCCTGTGCATCACAAGCAGCTCGGCCCTTGGAGGCCTTTCCTGATCCTGCGGGCTGTCAGCCACCTCCCGTGTGAGCCGTTGGAGTCTGACATCTTCTTTCATCTTGTCATGCCTTTGACACTTTCAGGGCACATTTTGTGTGTTTTTGTTGAAACCTCGTGGTATGCGAACAGACAAGGAAGTCCTCCGCAGATCGTTCCCTTCTGTTCATTCTGTGACACTTTAACACACAACACTTGAATCCACGTGCTTCACCCTTCCTGCCCCACTGCCCTGTCGCACTTCACACTTTCTCCTTTCTGCCAGTCTCCCTCCTGCGTTCTCATCCCTGTGGGTCTGGGAGTCGTCTGCAGGAGCCCGGCGCTTGCTGGGAGACGGAGGCCTTACCATTGGGTCAGTCGCTGAGTGAAGACGTGCCTCTTCTGTCTCGTGTCGCCTTAAATAGTCTCTCAGGGGTGCGGTGTCTCTTGAGAGCTTTGCCCTGCCGTGGTGAAATGCGGCAGGCCAGCGGCCGTGCAGGTCCTGGGACGTGACTTGGTGCGGTGTCTCAGGTGCAGCAGCCCTGTCCTGAACAGAGGACAGTGTCCCGCAGCCCCGTCCCCACCCTCAGGCATTTACATTCTTACCACCCCATCTTCCACAGGTTCCCTCAGCCTTGGTAGGAAGTGATTCCAAGTCAATCCACAGTCTCTGATTGTCTGCGCTGTGGCCAGTTGTAACC
>JALPQD010000007.1:16346788-16602323 GCA_023101885.1 Typhlomys cinereus | reverse complement strand
TACATTTTAAAATTTTTTACCAGTTCCCTCCTCCCCCCTCCTCCCCCTCCCCTTCCCCCAGTGCCCCCCCCCCAATTCCCAGAGAGTCCTTTATTGTGTACGCCTAACTCTCCACTGGGTCCTCCTCTCCGATGACATATAAGGACCCAGTGGCATTTCCATAAGCCCTTTCTCTTGTTCCCCTTAAGCATAAGATCACTACTATGGCTGTCAATCCCTTGCCTCCAGGGGTCTCGGTGCCCTTAACAGATGCTAGACTTTATGAGGGCAACAGTGCGCTGTACATTGCGCAGGGCATGCAATTAACGCGCTACTTCTACCAGTCAGACTGCACTTTCTTTTTTTTTTTAAATGATTTTTTTAATTCAATTTGTGTGAGTGCGAGTGTGCGTGCGTGCGCGTGCGTGCGCGCGCGCATATGTAGAACCACCAGCGAATTCACAACGGACCGCCTCCACCTCCTCCTTGTTTTCTCTGCCCCAGGATTCACAGGCTCCGCCCTACCAGGACCAGAAACCCAGGCCGCCCCCGCTTCTGCCTTGCGTCTATACGTGGAGTCTAGGATCCAAACTCAGGACCTTCTGTCTGCAAGGCAGAGGCTTAACCCCTGAGCCACCTCTCCAGCCCCTAGACTGCACTTTCTAAAGGCTACATAGTCTTTAAAGCAGCGCCCCAAGTTGGGAACCCCAAACTCAAGACATGAGCATGGTGTGGAGAGAGGGACATTTCAAATTGTCATAGTTTTCCTACTATCTGAGGCTAAGGGGAGTGGCACAATTGTGAAGAAAGGATGAAGTTCAAACTATATGCAGCAATCAGGAAATCACTTGCCATGGGATCCAGAGAGGACTAAAATCAGCACGAAAACAAAAGAAAATATAGAACACCAGGATTTACCATTCATGATAAAGGACAAGAACTGATATGTAACATTTGCAGCTCATTCATTCACACTTTGATGCATATTGTGCTATGAGGTAGTGAAATTCTTACTATGAGTCACAGTAAATAATAATAATATAATAATTGAAAGTCATTGCTGTGGTGGCTGAGAGTTTGGGTTCTATAGTCAAATTCCTTGAGTTTAAATCCAACTATAACATTTACTCAAAGTGAGACGTTAGCAATCAGTCTCACTTCTCGATGCCCCAGTTCCTTCATATACAAAATGTGCTAATAACGGAACCTGCACAACTGGTGACAAGGAAGAGTGAACGATGGAGTGTATGTGATGTCTGTGGACTTGTGCTGGACCCACACCAAGCTTAGTGGATATTAGCTGCTATGCTGTCATCATTACTGATATTACAATTGACAGCAAGCACTCGACTAAAGCATAACGAAGGCTCAGTAGTTGTTAAACAAACTCCTGGGGCTCTTCATCCCGATCACCCATGCCTTTCAGCACATACAGTGGTGGCACTTTTCCATAGTTGCAGACATTTGGCAAAGGCCTGGCCAATAGGTGGTGCAGAGATTGATTTTAGACTGTCCTCCATAGACTCCTTGGTGGGGCAAACTCTGGACATTCGGGTTGTGTTACCAGTACAGAAGAGGAAGGAATCTCTTAGGTCCTGAACGATTATATGGAGGCTTCTAACAGCCTCGCCTTCACTAGACTGTGTAACAGATGCAGCACGTAACTTTGGCTGGTTTGGTGTTTGGGGTGTAAGTCACATAACTCATCATTCAACTTTCTAAAGTACATAGTGTATGGTTTTAGAATACACAGAGTTGTATTAGATGAACGGCGAGGATAAGGAATCCAGGTTTTATTCTGCAGATAGTGGGCAGCTCCAGGTGGTGTCTTTTTAATTACAAAAAAAAAAAAGTTTGTTAGGGAAATAATCTGAACAGCAGTGTTCCTGTTTTTTGGTGTCTTTCTCTTTCAGATGGAGGACATTGACTTCCCCTGCTGATTACTGCATCATGTCACACGAGTTCCTGTTTTGCTTTCACTTTTGTATCATTTCAAGTACAGTCCTGTGTGTATGCTGTCTTTGTTTTATCCCTTGCAATTGTTGGATGCTCACAGTATGACTATATCCATATAGTTTATATACACAGGACTGATTTCCACATACACATACAGAGATGTGTATGCAGTGATGGGACTAACTAAGAGTAAGTAGGGTGTCCAGCGTTACTCTGTGTGGTTGTCAATAATTAATGACAAAATGCTTGAGGGGTTTATGATTGCCTCGTTACAGTTCTTACTCCAGCTTGGCAGGAGAGTTCACACACCATGTCCCCAGGACTGTTGAGAAAGGGACAAACTGTCCTGGGACGGAACTCCCAGCAGCAGACCAGATAAAAGGAATCACAGACAGAAGAGCTCTGGGCAAATCATCTTCCCTTTGTGGATGTGGCCTGGGCTGCCTCCAAACTCTGCCACCTGCCATCTTTTCTGTCGTGGTGGACTATGTCTCCCATCTAGAACTGTAAGCCAAATAAGTCTCCCTTTCTCTCCTTATGTTGTTTGAGTCTGAGTGTTGTCTCACAGCACAAACAGAATAACTGTGACCGCCCCCCTCAATTAGACAATCCCCTGCAAGCTTTCTTGGGGGCATAACCTAACTACTAACTCTTTACAGATGTGCCCAGATCTCCAGTCTTCGATTGCCAAGTAGCTACCTACCATACCCAGAGAATAAAATTCCAGGCGGTACCCCTCTTGCATTAAAACTTCACCTGTAGATGTCATTTGTCTTACATAGTCTTGTAGTGTTACATCTATTGTATAGGTGAGCATATGTTTTCCTTTTTAATTTATTTCATTGGGATATAATCCTCTTTGATGAGAGATTATTAGTAAATCATACGTTAAGCTTCCAAATACTAGAATGGTTAGCAGAAAGATACCCTTTAAGTATTTTCTATTTTCTTTTACTTTTCAAAAAGTATGCAACTATTGTTATTATCATTATTATTGGCTGTGTGTGTCATGACATGTGTGTAGGTCATAGGACAACTTTGTGGAATCAGTTCTCTCTTTCTACTTTTTTCGTAGGCTCTGGGGATTGAACTCCCATCATCAAAATTGCACAACAAGCTCTTTGCCGCCTGAGCCATCCCATTGGCAGGTCTTTTTCTTTTCTAAAGAACACTTAGGGCCAGAGAGATGGCTCAGGGGTTAAGCCTCTGCCTTGAAAGCAAACGGTCTTGAGTTTGGATCCTGATCCTCCGGATCTCAAGTACAATGCCAGAAAGAAATGACGTACTTCTGATCCTGGAAGAGGGCCTGGCAAATACGAGAGCAAAACAAAGAGGAGTAGAGCAATCCAGGTGTGATTCCCGAAGTCACCCCTGAGCCTCCACAGGCACACTAGTGCCCTCTGACAGCACACACACATACACACACACACACACCACACACACACACACACACACACACACACACGCATGGCAGACACACAATAAAATAAATAATAAATAAATAAATGGCACTTTACGTGCAATTAGGAGATTGTTTTAATAGCGCGTCTCAACTTTAGTGTTATCTTTGCTATCAGAATTCAAGGGATGTCTTGCCACATTTGAAGTCTAAGATTGTCAACCTTTGCAGTTTGTTTCAAAAGAACAATGCCTTTGATAGTTGCATTTCCTAGCTGATGATGACTTTTCTGAGTCTACCACCTTGTCATTAAAGACACGTGCTTTGTTGTTGTTTTTCCTCTTTGAGCAGGGTCTTGACATGCATCCAGTCTGGCGACAAAGCTTCAATCCCTCGCCTTAGTCCTCTAAAGGCTGGGTTAAGAGGTGTGGAGGTACATCTTTTTCACAAGATGACATTAGCTTTTGGCCCTAGAACCAGGAACATCAAAAGGCCCAGCCACCTCTATGTCAGGAGAGATTTCTCAAAGGAAGAGGGGTGGATTGGGTCATCTGCCTGTTTTGCACAAACCAAGTTCCGGGCTTTAGACTCAAATTTAAATTCTAGTCTTTAGGGGAAAATAACATTGGGATTTTTCCCATGAGAGCAGTTTTGACAATAGTCAATTGGAAATATATGGTCTAGTCTGTTCCTTGTAAATTTTCCGGGGGTGGAAGAGGAGGGCAATTTTTAAGACTAAGCCAAATGGAAATCACTGGAATGGAATTTAAAAGAAGTCTGATTCCTGAATCATTACTCAGCAGATGCAGTTGTCTGGCCTTGCGTAATTCCTAATCTTGCATAATCTGGGAGCAACTGGATTGTGAGTGATAGAGCAGAAAGAGGAAGTTGAATGAAGCAAAGTTCACTGAAAAGGTGTTAGACGAGTTAACTACAATGCCTTCTTGCTTCTTGGAGCAACTTTGATTATCTTGGGAAAATACTGTGTCTTTCTACCTTATAAAGACAACTGATGCATTCATATTTGGTAACTTTAGTTTGGAATATTAACAGTTAAGGTCACACTTGCCCCTTGTCTTCTTTAAGAGAGTTTGGCTAAGTTTACTGTATTGAAATTGCCACCATGACAATATTGCTTTCCAAAAACAGAACGAACTCAGTCTGACTGAATCAAAATGGAAAGTCTTAATTTCCAAAATCACTTCTGTGTTCTGGGTCAAATTACCAGGGCTTCCTAACCTCCAAACTTGCTGGATAGTGTTGTAGGGTTGTTAAACCAAATTCTACACGAAATACAAACACTGAGGGTGAGGCATTAAAAACTTCTCCAGGAAGCTTCTACACGGTGAGCTGCAAGTCCCCCACACTTCGCAATATTCTACAAAACCATTACAAGTCTGTTATGCAGTTCTGTCTTTAACAAAAGGAAAAAGAAAAAGAAACAACATGGGCTTACATACACCTGTGGCCAGGATGTTTCATGTACTTTAGAGAGCACTTGTCGGATTCCCAGACAACAGGCATACTAGAATTGAAGCAAGACGTAAATTTACCCTTCTGGATCTTAAATAAAACCAAAACTTCTTTCCAGTCTAACTTATTTATAGGATGTCTGCTATTTTTAGAGTATTTGAATGTTCTGGCCCTACAGCAACAAGCACAAATTTCTGCCACGTGAGGCTCCGGCAAGCAGCTGGAGACCAAAAGAATTCCACGCCTCTAGGACCTAATGGAAGAAGGATCCTCCCCCTCTCCCAACGATCGCGGTGGCGACCAATCCGAAGGCGTGTTCGCTGAGCCGCTGGCCAATCGGAAGGCTTCCGTTCTGCACCCACGGTGCTATTTAATGGTGCGCGCCGCGTCTCTACGCATCACCGTGGACCGGGGTTCGACACGCTGCAGACATGGTCGGCCACGTCGTGCTCAACAACGGCGCCAAGATGCCCGTCCTGGGCTGGGCACTTGGAAGGTGGGTGCGCCGAGAGAGCCGGGCTCGTTCTGGGGTTCGGGGAGCCTGGGCGGGGAGTCGACCTGGAGTGATCCTGAGCGGCCGGGGTCATCAGGCCTGAGGGGCGTAGCGCTCGGGACGGCCCCGCGTGGGGTCCGCAGGATTCAGGCCTGCCTGCAGGGCGGGGTGCCCGGGACGGTTCCGCGTGGGGCCTGCAGGGCGGGGTGCCCGGGCGATCCCGCGTGGGGCGGGCCTGGGGGCTCGGGCCTGCCTGCAGGGCGGGGGGCCCGGGCGATCCCGCGTGGGGCGGGCCTGGGGACTCGGGCCTGCCTGCAGGGCGGGGTGCCCGGGACGGTCCCGCGTGGGGCCTGCGGGGCGGGCAGCACGGAGCCCGCTCGCGATCAGTCTGGAGCTGAAGTAGTGGGGACCCCTGCGAGCGGGTCCCCGGCCTCCGCCAACCCTCTCCCCCCCCCACCGCCCCCGCCGCAGCGCACGAGCCTTAGGCGTGTTTTGTCCCCCGCTCGGCTTGTTTGTGGCTCTCTCGGGAACAGAGCCGCAGACGAGAGGTAATTCAATTAGTTGATGCGAATTTGCCTTGAACCCGCGGAGCTCTCAGCAGATGCGCCCCTGGGGTGGTTTGCACCGCAGATAGTTTGAGCCCCATCTTGCTAGGTGCCCCCACCTGGTTGATAACGGTGGAGGGTGCTCCCAGAAACAACATCACGCAGCCTGGTTAAAAATCACAATAGACACGGACTATCAGAGTACGATAGGGAATGTAAGATAGTGCGAGTTGAAAACAAGCCTTTAAAAATAAGTGATCCCCGTTTATCTGACAGTTGAGCAACACGAAGAGGAAGAGGGTTTTATGGAAGCTGAGGTATTTTTTAAGCCACTTATAGGGTACTTGAGCGTATTGTGTTTTTTACATCACACTGCTGTGACCTGGATTTTCTTACAGGATCTTGAATATGGGTTTGGACATTAAAATATTTACCCACCCGGGAGGAAAGAGAAAAACAAGATCCAGAGTTTGAAATAGGACAGAGGTGTTTTTTATGCCTGAAACCTACTTGAAGTATATTAAGAAACCTACTTGAAATGCATTAAATATTGGGTCAATAAGAAACACACCTCAGAAAGTATTTTCTAGGTGAATCTCATCACACCGTGAGGTGTCTTACATTTCTTTCCAAAGGGCCCTTGCTAAGCGGGAGGGTGTAATTGAATTATGTTGCATTCCATCTCTAAGAGTGGTGGGAAATTTGCTTTCTTCACTGCAGCAAATTGCAATTAAGCGTGGTGCAGCATGCAATTGCAGAGAGAAGTTTCACAAGTAACACTGAACTAACCTGACATGTGGGACGAATGCGGAGATTCTAATTCTAATTTTTCCAAAACTGATGGTCACAACTTTAGAATATAATGCTATGACCTATCCTTTGAGCATCATACATCAAGTAAATAAGGAGTGCGGGTTCAGACAAGAGACTGGAACATGCAATAGCCCTTAAGGGCTGTGTGTTTGTTTAAAGTGACACAAAATCTGTATGTTTAGATCCTTCTGGCTGAGAGCCAGGAAAGCGGCTGTCTTCTCTACAGTTCTCTCACTTTTCATAGTGGTAGGTATCTCGGAGGTTAAGTTAGATGAATATGAAGAAACAGAATCAGCTGTAGAGAAAACTAAGTCATGAATGTCCACTTGTGTTGCTGGGGATAGATGAGGTTGCTGTAAGAAAGGGGAAAGAAAGGCAGAGGTGAAGTATGGGCTGGGAGTAGATTTCCTTTATTTTCTTATTGGCTTAATATTCCCCTGAATATGTGCACATGGTTCTTAGATACTCATCCAAAGACACAGCCATTGTGACAACCCCAGGACACGTGGTGCAGTTCCCTGTTCTCGGAGCTCTTTGCATGTTGGTGGCTGGGAATTGACCTCCATGCTTTGGCAGCCAGGGGTCCACTCCTCCTTTGAAAGCTCTCAAACTTCCTTTCTCCTTAGAGGCGAGGACTTCAAGTAGTTGGGAGAGTCTTCTCCAGACCCCACTTTGCCTCTTTCCCTATTGCCAGCTGGCCTTTAAAGACAGTGCTAATTTCTGACACAGGCTGCCATGCTGTTCCTGACCTAGTTGTTTGGATGTGGCCATTGTCACTTCCACACATAAATTGGGGGCACGACTAGGAGTGGTGAAGTTAAGCTGTGTTCTCCATCTTTTCCAGCTGTTACTCTCTCCCCCTCCCACTCAGAAATTTTTTGATTTTTTTTTTTGCCTAGTTGCACCCAATCAAATTTTAATATCTCAGATAACACTGTGCATATGTTATTGCCCTGGCCGAGCAATTCCTCAACTGTGATAAGTCTTGTTTCTTTTGTTTTCTTCTTCTACTCCTTGGGTAGTAATAGCTCTCCCTTCAAAGATGTGCCCATGGAGACTTCTGACCACCTCCAAGTGTGACAAGCTGGATCCTAGAGTTGGTGATGTTACCATCCCCTGCTTGGTGACCCAGGCCCAATCTTTTCCATCTCTTCCTCCTCAAAATTAAAGAGGGCCACATAAATCCTCTTCACACAGTAAATTCGGGGTTCCGAATCTCAACAGAGTGTGGTGATACCAACGTCACTGAATTCCGGACAGGCTTATAGTTTTAGTAGAGCAGGTCTGAGTAGTATTGTTGCCAAACTGGGTCCCCAGGATTTGATGTTTTCATTGTGACAAGGCTGCAGAAAAGGTCCTTCTGAGGGCTCGATGTTTATCACCTGGAATTGTTGTTTATATCATTAAGTTTGTGAAATGAACCTGTGCTCGCAAGCAAGTGAGGTTGTTTTCTCTGATTAAACAAATTTCATCTTCTGGCAACTGAGTCAGAAATGAAAGGTCCCTGACGCTTTTACTGCCTGAGACTTGTGAATGCAATGGAGTTAACCCTTGAAGCCTTGTGTAAACAGAGATGGTTCTGGAAGTCTCTGTGACCACTTGCAGCCATTTCTGTCTCTCTAGGAAAATATCACCCTTTTGTTTTTTTTAGCTTGTGCAAGTTGTCTGGCAACTTCAGTCCAGAGGAATAGAAAAGCTAAGTTCATTTGATTCAGAGAACACGCAAAAGAGATCTGTGCTAGAAGTAGGGATTCATTGACCACACAGCTGACAGTCACTGAATGTGGGGATTGGGGGGCATAAATTAGAGCACCAGGATTCATTCAGCACCCCTCTTTCTAGCTGCCACAGGCACACAGTCTTCTGGGCAGAGTTCCCAGCAGAGCCAGCACTTCTCTAAGGCCAGTGTGGATCCAGGGATGCGTCTCCCAGCCTGGCTTGGGGTTGCGTCCTGACTACACATGAGTCACTCTGGCAACTTTGCCTTTATCATATGTGCACCCCCTTTTCCAGCGCCAGGTGCTGCCAGATCCCAAACATGCCCCCTACAGAGCAAGCAGAAATGCCTCTAAGAATCAGTCTGTGTTCCCTGAATCCCAAAGAACACATGCTGGGAGGTGGTCCTGCCAGGCCCTCGTTGTCTTTCTGCAGGAGGGGGGTGCTTGCTCTCCTTCCACTGTCTGCATCCCTGTATCTGGGGGTCATGGAGAGTCTCGCGGGATCTTCTGCTTCCATCCTTCCTCAGTCTCAAGGGTAGGAAGCCCCGGGTGAATGGCAGGCTGCCAGGTGGCTGTAGTGGTAACTCACACCAGGGATGGTGTGGCCACTGTGGGGTGGGAGGAGCTTACTTGCCAACAGGTGCTGGTCAGGGCTTTGTTCCAGTGGCTGCTCCCGAGAGAGGCAGGCACAGCCACAGCTGTCAGTGGCTGCCGTAGCCCCGGGGAGTTTCCTTCCACTTGCTCCTTTCTGCTCCAGCGCTGGAGGAATTCACTTTGTTCAGTGGTGCATTTTGCACACATTATTCTTGCTCGGCCTCTGATCTAAGCAGGACCAGCCTGGAGACCGGGCGCTCTTGAAGCCCAAGGCTATGCGAGGCCTCCTCCTCCTCCTCCTCCTCCTCCTCCTCCTCCTCCTCCTCCTCCTCCTCCTCCTCCTCCTCCTTTGTGCAAAGCTTCCGCTGTGTTCTGGTCACTGCAGGTGGGTGGGTACCGTCCCTCTCCTTTCTGCCCTTTTCAGTTGCTAACGGACACCTCTTATGGCCCCACACTAGAGCTGGCTCTCATTTACTCGGCTCAGTGTCAGCGAGGTTCTTGACAACGAGTATCTCCCAGAAGTGCTTTAAGCAAGCAGTGGCCACACGCAGAAGGGGAAAGCAAGTGATAGGCACTCCGTGACCGAAATCAGGAACTGAATGGGAATTAGGTAAATGATAGAGCTCTTTTTTAATCATCTCGAACTATTTGGATGAAACAATCTTCATTATGACCTAAGAGCTCAAGTGACTTGATCTTGGTATGTAGCCCAGGCTGGCCTATGTGCTCCTCCTGCCTCTACCTCTAGAGGACTGGGCTTGTCCCTGTGTCCCAGGCCTCCGTGCTGAGGGGGAGTAGTGTGCCCCCCACCCCGTGGAGGCTGAGGGTACAGAATGCTGCTTATGAATACATGTTCATTAGCCTGGCTTGGCTGGACCTCCCAGAACACTGCTTCCCTGGCTTCGTGCAGCCCCCTCTGCTTCCTTTTGACTCCCTGGCTTAAAGTCTTCCCCCTTTCAGTCCCAACCCGGCCAGGTGACCCAGGCCGTGAAGACTGCGATTGACACTGGGTACCGCCACATCGACTGTGCCCATGTGTACCAGAATGAGGAGGAGGTGGGGGTGGCCCTGGAGCAGAAGCTCAAGGAGCAGGCGGTGAAGCGCGAGGACCTCTTCATCGTCAGCAAGGTGAGCGTCCGGCAGCACGTGATCCAAGCTGCCCAGCGGCGCCAGCGAGGCGCCAGGGCCGACTCCGGTCCTGTGACCGCAGCCGCAGAGGGACCCGCGGCTTGTCTGTCTGCCGCGTGTTCACAGCTGTGACCCCACGCACAGGAGACTGGCTGGGGAGTTGACGCTTCCTTTCGAGGGAGTTGCTTGGAGAGCAGAACTTGGCTCTTGTCCGCAGACTTGATCTCCACTGCTGGCCTGATTTTCCGAGGCTGTCGGTACACAAAGGAGATCAGATAGGGGGGTGAGGCTGGCTTCAGTAGAGCAGCCCAGCAGGAAAGTAGCCTGGAGTTTGTGTTCAGCATCCAGTTCGCTCACTGGCCTTTCCCTTCTGTGGGTTTTTAAATTTTTCGTTATTTATGTATGTATATACGTATGTGTATGTCAGTGTCAGAGGGCACTATGTGTCCCTGTGGAGGCCCAAGGGTGACTTTGGGAATCATCCTGGATTGCTTTTACCTCCTTTTTGCTTCACTCCCAGATTTCCCAGGCTCTGCCCACCAGGGCTAAAAGTACAGGCCACCACTGTTTCCCCCTGCTGGTTTTATTTACTTGGGGCTTGGGATCCGAACTCAGGACCTTTTGCTTAAGAAGCAGAGTCTTAACCCCTGAGCCATCTCTTCAGCTCATGTCCTTAGAGAAATTGGGATCCACATAAGCTGCAGACACTCAACAGCATCATGGTTCTGGGGAGAGGGGACCCTGCCCCTCGTCTTGGAGCTCTCCGCTCCCAGTGGGCAAGCAGCCTTCGTGTGCCAGGAATAAGATGTGCCCTTCTCTGGCTTCAGCTGTGGTGCACATACCATGACAAGAGCATGGTGGAAGGGGCCTGCAAGAAGACCCTCAGCGACCTGAAGCTGGACTACCTGGACCTCTACCTCATTCACTGGCCAACAGGCTTCAAGGTAAAAATCCCTGTGGTCCCGGCTGGGCCCCCTTTCTCCTTTCTTACTAGCATGTTCTGTGCGGAGGATTCTCCTCCTCCCTGCTTCTCGAGGTGTGGCCCTTAGACAGTCAGCTGTGGCATCATCCAAAGCATGAGTAACTGTCTCAGGCCCACCTCGGCCGTCCGGACCACAGGTGGTGCACATCTTGCAGTTTTGAGACCTCTGATCTTTCCACTTGGTACTTGTCGGTGTGAGAACTGGTTCGCACATGGCCAGCAGGGCTGCTGTTGTCCTTACTACAACGGCTGTGACGCGGCCCCAGCTGCCCGCCCTCCCCCTTGGGCACATGCACACGTGTGCTTGTGCATGTATGTGCTGTACCTAACATTGCATATACATTCCCTGTTGTAGAAATACGCGCTCACAGCCTGGATCTTCGTATAGAACACTGCTCTTTACATTTTCTGCCTCTTTAGTGCCTGGCTTGGTCAAAAGGATGTGGGTTTCTGTGCTATACCTCTGTTGCAGTTCACCGTGGTCTCTTAAGCCTTGAGGGACTTCACTTTTATGCTTTGTTGTTTTGTGACAAGCCACAGAGTCTGGGCGAGGTGACAGTTCTATAGGTCAGTGAGCCAGCCAGGACTTGGGCTCCCAAATTCCAGCCCTCCCTCCCCCCTTCTCCAGGACAGGATTAGACTCACAGAGACCAAGATGGCCACATCACTATTTGACAGTCTCACAGCTGCACCCTGCTGGACCAGACTCCCCATCAGATTTGCTGCTTTCCTCTGTCTCCTAATTGCCACATATACCTGAGCGTCTCCTACTGTCTTTGCCAATGATGAGAGAGTAAAGTAACTCCTCTAGACAGAGGTCCCCAATCAGCCTGAGAAAAACTGTGATTGATCGTTACTGTTATTGATTGTGTCTCTATTTTAATGGCAGCCTGGGCCTGACTTCTTCCCATTGGATGCCTCCGGCAACGTGATTCCCAGTGACACTGATTTTATGGATACCTGGACGGTAAGACGACCCTGGCTGGGCCTTATCCTTCATGCTGGTCTTTGGCTTGAGTCAAGCTTGAGTGCTCTTTTTATCTTGGGCATCTCAGCCTGTCTGCATGTTTCTCTTAGCTTGTCTCTCATTCGTCTGCATTCGTTTCTCTTTCCCTTTCTACTTGTCTGTCTCTTTGTGTGCCTGCGTGTTTGTCTCTTTCTTTCCAGGAAACCAGCCTACTTTCCTCTTTTCTATTGGCTTTGGAAAGGTCCGGAGATAACACTGAATAGCGGGGACAGAGCTTGTTAAACCACCCAGTCAGCAGCCTGCGTCTGCTCCTTGTCTTTTGGGCTCATTTCAGTACGTACAGACTTCTTTGTCTTTCTAGGCTATGGAAAAACTGGTGGATGACGGTCTGGTGAAGTCCATTGGTGTCTCCAACTTCAATCACCTCCAGATCGAGAGACTCTTAAACAAACCCAACCTAAAACACAAGCCTGCGGTGAACCAGGTAAACCCCAGCGTCCTGCGCTGCTGCTGCACCACGGCTCCTGTCTTGCTGTGGGCTGCGTTGCCCAGGGCGCGGCCATCAGGCCGGTCTGGGATGTGTTTATCACGAGGGCACATCTAGGAAGGGAAGCTTGAAGCCAGAGGACTTGAAGCTGGCCCGTGACGACTCAGCTTCTGACATAGGCAGCGGGCAGCCTTTGAGACCCTCAGGCCTGTGGTAGTTGATAAATAGCTAAGGCTAGAGAGGGTTTATGGCCGTGGAGTAATGGGAACAAGATCGTTTCTGATGTGAAAGGCCACCGCCTGGGAAATGGACAAGGTTGTTATGCCTATCTGGGAAGCGACATTATCTGCGTGGGGAGGGAAAGGACTGGGCCCAAGGGAGTGTCCACCGTCGCACAGCTGTTGTGCCACGCCGCTTGTGTTTCCAGATTGAGTGCCACCCGTACCTAACTAGCGAGAAGTTGATCCAGTACTGCCAGTCCAAGGGCATCGTGGTGACTGCCTACAGCCCCCTTGGTTCTCCCGACAGGCCCTGGTGAGCTTTCTGTGGGGTCATACACTTGCACTGAAGACAACAGAAGAGCATCGAGGAGACTACTCCTGGGCCCATCTGCAGACTTCCAGGGCCTTTGGCTTCTTGGGGGGTTGGCATTCCTAGCAGCAAGGTGAAAACTCTTCAGTGCTGAGCCCTGAGACTGGCTGGCCACCTAGAAGTCACTGGGAGGGTTAGGATTAGAGTGGCCAGCTGTCTTGAGTGGCAGTGGCGATGGCTGTTGACTGACCATCTTTCTGCTCCAGGGCCAAGGCTGACGACCCTTCTCTCCTGGAGGATCCCAGGATCAAGGAGATTGCAGACAAATATAATAAAACTACAGCCCAGGTATGGCCATTTCCAGGCACTCCGACTACCCAGGACTCCCTGCATGCTTGGTGGTCCCTGTAGCCAGGAGTGGGAGGAGACTGAGTCCGTGAAGTCCTTTGGAAGTGTGGCTTGGGTCCTGGGGCACAGATCAGCTCTTCTAGAAGACTGATTGCCATGTGGTCTTGGAATAACAGTTCCTGCTGCCTGTAGACGCCCAGGCGTCAGCATAACAGTTGCTTGTTTTTGTGGAAGCTCATCTCTGCATGAATAGAATTCTTACCTCCGCCGTGCGGGATGGGCGCTCTTGCTCCTGGGAGGAGTGTGCGTCCCCGGCAGTACTGGTGTCACTGTGGTCTTACAGCAGAGCCTCTGACAAAGCAGGACTCAAGTCAGGTTTAGGCCTGTTTGACTCCTGCCCGTGGGCGTGGCCTGGTCCCCTCCAGCCTCCTGCTGCTCACCTGTGCATTTGTAGTCTGTCCGTCTTTTGGGTTTGAACGAGGTAATAACAGAGTGGCCGGCGTCTGCGCACCCGGCACCTCCCTGGTTCACAGGTGCTGCTCCGCTTCCCCATACAAAGGAATTTGGTGGTGATTCCCAAGTCTGTGACACCGGCTCGCATTGCTGAGAACTTTGAGGTAGGACCCTGCTGGTGGGCTGGCTTTCCTCTGGGACCGGGGGCAGTTCTCAGGGCTCCTTATCCTGTCTCTGTATAATCACACCCATGAGATACCACCCTCCTGCCACCATCCTCAGTGCCAGAGAATGAGCCTTGGTAATTGTCAGGGGCAAACCACGGCCTTGTGATGGTGAATCCCCTTGGTGACATTCCTGTGCAGGAGGGGTCCTCAGGCGTGGGGCTCGTGTGTACACACATGCTCCACGTGCACTCACGTCTTTGCTGACATGCACAGCATGCTCCCTCTATTAAAACCTTACATATTTTCACACATCATCTCTTCTCTGGCCCCATCTTTAAGTGGCCTGGAATCTGTTGCTGAGTCTCTAGACTGCCCAGCGACTTGGTCTGCTGTCTCCCACAGCATGTCATAGGCTGCTGGGTGTTTACCAGTATTCCAGCTATTGGCGCCTCTTCTTCGTGGCAAATAGAGGCACAGCAGCTTGCTCATCGTTCTAATTTTCCCTGAAGGCCCATCTGAGTAGGACTGCTTAGAAGTCTGAAAAGAACTGGAACGTTCTGGAAGGGAAGGACTGCTTGAGACGGAAGCAGACAGGAGGCCTCTGAAGAGTACATTCCGGCCTTTCTCTCAGCCCCCCTCGCTTTCCTTCCCGCCACACTCCAGGCAGTGGAAGCCAGTTTAACTGGGACCTGCTAGGTGTTGTCTCTGGTTGCAGAACTTACTGTACTTTTTGTTTTTATGTGTGCGTAAGGTCTTTGACTTTGAGCTGAGCAGTGAAGACATGAACACGTTACTCAGCTTCAATAGGAACTGGAGGGTCTGCGCCTTGTCGAGGTGAGTGAGTCCTCAAGTGGCCGCCCGTTCTGCGTCACAGGGGGCGATGCGACTCTTTACAGATTTCTTAGGCTCTTAATATCAGGCTCCATGTCTCTCATCTGAGAGACTTGTAGAGGACCTTTGGGCTGGGAAGAGTAAGGAGGAAAAAAAATCACAGGCTACAAAATTTAAGAGTGAACGAAAGGGATTGGAGAGAGATTATGGTCTTCTGCTGGGTGAGAAGTTCACTGCTCACTTCTGCCAGACTCAATACAAGGAATGAATAAAGGGGCAGAAATCAGCTTCGCACAGGGTGTGAGACCTCCGACTTGTTGCTAGGAAAGAGGGAAACAGAGGCCTTCTGGTTTCTAGCACATGCTCAGCTGACCATCCTCTGATCATCAGGCGAATCAGCATTTCTGAAGGTCTCGTAGTCAGCTTAGGAGACAGCTCATTGCATAAATGTCTTCACTTTAGCACAACTCCCTTGAACCCCAGGCTGGGGCCTTAGCCTGCAAGGGACTCCAGAACCGCCCATGTTCTGTATTTGTGGATCCATAAAGAACTCAAGATTCTAAAGTGCTCTCAGCTTTGCACATTCTAGATAACAAGACCTCCTTGTGTGACATACAGTGTCCTCCTCATCACTGCACTAGGTGGAAATACTAATAACAGTCGTCTCCTCAGGTTTCACATTGAAGGCTGGGTCCTCTTACCACGGCCCTTCCATTCTCATCCAGGAAGAGCAGGAAGTGCTGCCAGAGCCGAGGGGAAAATGGCCTCAAAAGATCAGCCCTGGGATCTTTTCCTCCAGCCCAGGAGGACTGTCTGCCAAATGTGAAAGAATTATGTGTTTGGGCGTCTAATGCTCAAGTCCTAGTGACTTCTGCACCCTGATGGTCGTGGGGCTCAACTTCCTGTAGGAATTTGCATGTGGCTTTGTCTTAATGAAGCTAATGAAGTGGACTAGTGGGCTCCTAATGCTAGGCTTGGCACCCCCACTCTGACACCAAGTCCCGTAACTTTTACCAAGGGCGGAGCCCCCAGCTCTGCCTTTCGGGTTCCTTATCTTCCATCATAAATGAGGTTTGGACTCGGAAAGATCACTGGTCATGATTTGGTTTTTGTTTGTAGCTTTCCTGCCACTTTAAGACGAAGCTCAAGGCCCCTGTGTTTTTAAGAACCTTTCTGTCCCCACGGGGTGTTGAGCGCCCCCTTTCTCTGCCAGCCTCTGTTCTGTGCAACTCCAGCGTTCACTCGCTGTTGCTCTTCATGTGACCTTTCAGGCGGTGACCCCTGCGGTTCAGGCCAAGATGGCTGCGATCAGGTTCTGGATGGGCTACAAGCCAGTCAGGACCTTTCTTAATGTCCCTGTTTATGGGAATGGCACTTAAACCTTTGAGATGGAAACGGTTTGGGGTCTGGGGTCATCTGCCTTGGGTCAGCTCTCTGACAAATCAGGTGCTTTCTAGATGTGCCTTCACATCTGGGTGCCTTCCTCCAGCTGCCTGGTTATCCTGTGTGCTAGTAGTGTGGGTAGCCACAGGTAGAGTTGGCATCAGGAGGAAGAGGCTGGTTCCAGTGCTGCCAAGCTTCTGCTCGCTCTCTACCTGCCAGCCCGCATAGAGGAACGTGTTGCTGTACTGACGCTGCACCGTGGGTGACGGTGTCAGTGTAGTGTCCCCCGGGTGCAAAGAAAGGGCTACTGGGGAGCTTGTGAGTGACTCTGACTGTTTAACGAGTGATTTCAAACGTTCAGGATGTGTAAGAAGACTTGGCTCACCTGGGCCTCATCCCCGCTGAGCCAGCCTGTCCAGTGTTCTTGCCACTTTGTTCCCCATACAAGTCAATGACTCCCCCAGCTGGACTGTGGGTCTTGGCAAGCCCCTCCCATGTGTGTCCTGCAAATCCCCAGCCACTGCCTTGGGCGCACTGGCTCCAGCCGACTGGTGCCCTCGGCTGTCTGGGAGCAGCTGCTGTTTCTCTTGGCCTTGGGGACTCAGCTTCACGCAACTCACAAACACTTCTCAGTGCTATGATACCCTCGGTTCTGTTTTTAACCTCTTACCAGTCAAGAGGGTCAGGCGAGCTGGGTGTGGTGGCACACCTGTAATTCCAGCAGTTGGGATGCAGAGGCAGGAAGATGAGGGGTTCAAGGTCACCCTCAGCAATCCTACAGTGTGAGTTCAAAGCCAGCCTGGCCTCAAGACCTTGTTTCCAACAATAGAAGATAAGCCGATAAATGATCTGCCAGTGAGGCTGAGTCACCGGGCAGCAGGAAGCCGGCCATGGTGCCCAGAGTGTCCCTGGCCTCCTCGTGCTGAGTGCACAGTGTCCGTCAAAGGTTTGTTGCTTTCTGACATCACGTGACAGAAAACTGCCTCAGCTGCACGTGCATGGTCTGAAGACTCCAAACTGACTTCCGTCTCTCAGACTTCTCTTGTCTGTGTGCTGGTGACGTGGTCATCCCGCTGTCCTCTTGAATCACACATGTGTTCTTTTCTCCCGACAGCTGTGTCAACCACAAGGATTACCCCTTCCATGCCGAGTTCTGAGGCCGCGGCGCCCACTGCTCAGCGAGTGACGAGCGCCTGTTCTTCCTGCCACATCAGTCCTTGCAAGTGTGGTGTGGCCTGCGTCCCTCCTGCAACCAGACACTAAGGGTTCGGTGGTGTGGTATATTAGTAGACTAGGTATCTCTTCCAGTTTTTTTCTTTGCCTTTCTTCACCTGGGAAAAGTTCAACCCAGGTACCTTTTTCTGACCAAAGAGAAGCGAGACCTATAGTCAAAATAGTGCCACTAACAGTTGAGTTTTGACTGCTTGAAACTGTAATTCTTTTGGCTAGATTTCTCTTCGCCTCAAATAAAAAGTGTTTTTGTGAACTTGGTGTGGCGTTCCGTTTGGTCATTCTGTGAGGCTCTAGACGCTTCTCTTCCACTCTTAGCCTGCCTTGCCTGCGTCCCCCCAATGCTGGCCAGTTGGCTGAGAGCAGAAATGAGGGCACTTTGCCACTTGGCGGTAGCTCCCATCCTGCCACTGCACGCTGGCGACATGGGGAGTTTAAATGCTGGAGTGTGTGAACTTTGTCAGAGACTGAGCAAATCCAGCTGGGTTATACCCAGGAGATTCTAAAATTTAACTCATGCTCTGGGTGATTCGCACATGCATCCAGGGTTGAGAACTAGCGGTAAAGGAGAAAGCCAATATTAGGGTTAAAATGAACGTTAGGGTAGCAGCCTCAAGAGAAGTGGATACTGGGTAGGCAACGAGTTAGAAATGCTTCTTGCGTCTCATCACAATGACCCTTTGCAGTTAGACATCCTTGTAGCTATAGTTAGGTCGTTATCGCTGTAGCATAGAAACAGGCTCCCAGACATCTCCTGGACATCTCCCATACACAGGCACTAGCAAAGGGTCTGCAGCCACAAAAGAGCAGATGTGATGATGGTTATCATTTGCATTAGCAGTTTTGATATCCCACCTCTTTTGTGGGGATCAGGGGAAGAAGCACCCTAAAGGGAGTCCTGTGTACCCTGATTTAGGACAGAAAATGTCTCCCCATCATGTCACGTCCTCTACCAACCAGGCTAGAAGACAAGATCCCAACTTGGAGAAAATAGCTTCACGGAAGCGTTTTTGGGAAACAGGACATGGCTGATTTTGGAATAAATAATAAAAATATAAAACATATGGGGGTTGAGGCTTGCAGCCTGCTCTTGGGAAAGAGCAGTTGCTAGGGGCCTGAGGTAGGCCCCTTCCCTTACCAAACTGAGCCTTGCCTCTTATCTGTGAAGAGATGATAGATAAACTCCTCTGTTTTGGGGGACCAGGTTTGCCTCTTATCTATTCTTAGGTCCTTCTTGTTTTCTCTCAGGACTAATTAAGCTGTGGTTCCTGCTCTTTGGACTGGAGATACCAAGTAAACTGCTTTGAGGCTTTTTTCCTTTTAGCAAATAAGAGTCAGGCCTGCTTTTAACTTTAAATTAAATTCTAACTAGAGATTTCATGTCTAGTCACATACAGTAGGTAGATTTGTTAGCTAGAATGCATATACGCTGATTTTAAAGAATTAGTAATTTCAAGAATCCAAAAACATAGGTGGGTGAAATTCCCTCAAAAATATGACTCTTGCTAAACCAGAAATTCTATAATATGAGACTATGTCATCTGTTCACTAGAATCAGTACACAATATTTCCTATAAAGTACATAATAGAAAATAATAAGATAAATCCTAAAATCAGTACACAACTATTTCTTATAAAGCACATAAGTTAATAGAAAATAGAAATAAAATAAATCCTAATATAGTTCCTACCATTATGACCTAATATAGGCCAGCTTTTATGAGAGCAGCCAGAATCTGGTATCCTCCAAAAGAAAAAATTTATGGCATGCACCCTCTCCAACAAATTCATCTTTACCATTTACAAAAATACAGATATAGCACACATGTAGTTAATTAAAAAACATGTTCCCTTTTAAAATCCATAGACAAATTCTATAGGCAAATCAAAAAGGAGCTCAACCTCGGTGTACTTTAACTAATTCCCAAATGCAGTCTTTATTGATACAATGACGATAATGTGGACTTAGATCCTGTGGCTGTTTGGTAGGGTATTGTAAAATAGATAAATTTGGAGAGACTGAGGAAATGGGACAGAACCTGTTAATATGTAATAGAATCTGTTTGTGTCTTTTCCTCAAACGATGGGTTAAAATTGTTTATTCTTGCTGAGCATAAGAGACTGGGAGGGTACATGTTTGTTTTCCTCTATCTGCAAGTGCAGCAACACATTCTTTGCCCTAAAATTTTCTAGTATAAAAGCTGTTACAAAATTTCAATCAAATGGGTTCAGAGTCACTCAGCCTGGAGCTGGGTGTGTTTGTTCCTCATTCGCCAACTCCTTGCCCACTTAGTTGGGGGGAACCCTGGATCCAGGTTGCAGCTGGACTGCAACACCATCAATATGTCACCTGCCTTACAAGAATTTCTTTAAAATTTACAACGCAATAATAATAATAAAATAATAAAATTTACAACACAACCCACTAGACTGCCCCCCACCTTAGAGTAGCCCACTCATCTCTCTGGAGTGTTTGCTTAAGCTTTACTAAGTAAACTACTCATATTGTCTCGTGACTAAATTCTTTCCTACAAGAAGACGAGAACTGAGACCTGACCCACATGGATTTGTACTGAGCAGCTCTACCCAAGTCAACCTGCTCTCGTGAAACGCACTGCCTTGACAAGAGGACCCAAAAAACCTAAGCAATCAGCAGTAGCTGGACGTGGATGAATGCTGTAAGCTTACAGGACTAGGCTTTGAGGCCCTAATGCCACAGCTAGTTTGTATGATTAGTGTTTCCCCTTCTAGGATGAAGTTGACAAAGGGCAGGAAAGGGATGGAATACACAGGACTGTCCCATTTTCATAAAGCTGGTTGCTTTGTTAACTGGCTCTGTTGGATGGTTATGAATCCATCTGATCACGTCAGAATAGCAGTGGTCCAGGCTTTCCTGGCAGTCATTGGGGCCCATTTCTCTTGGACTGAAAATCTTAAGAGCAAACTTCATGAGATAGGACAGCTTAACTGGTTAGCCCTTATTCCTAACTTAGGTAGTTAAGAGTTAGCCCCCTCTTAAAGTCACTCCTAACTTTAGGTAGTCAAGAATTAGTTAAGATACTTGGAGATGGCCCGTCGCTGTTTTTGCAGTCATCCTGGATTGCTCTACTACCTGACTACATTACTCTGGGGTTTCCCAGGCTCCACTTTTCAGGTCCGGAACTATAGGCTACCACCATTTCCACCCAGCATTTTTATGTGGGTTCTTTTGCTTTCAAGACAAAGGGTTTAACCTCTGAGCCATCCCCCTAGTTCAAGAATATATATGTGGGTGTATATATTTTTTTAATTTTTTAAAAATTTATCTATTTGTGAGTGTGGGCGTGTGTGTAGAACCATGGGCGAATTCCGGAACCACCATGGACCTCCTCCTTGTTTACTCTGCCCTACCAGGACCAGAAACACAGGCCGCCCGCTTCTGCCTTGTGTCTATACGTGGGGTCTAGGATCCGAACTCAGGACTTTCCGCCTGCAAGGCAGAGGCTTAACCCCTGAGCCACCTCTCCAGCCCCAATATATATATATATATATATATATATATATATATATATATATATATATATATTTTTAAGTGAGTTACCTGTCTCCCTAACCTTGCTTAAGGCAGACATTATGGAAAAAAAGTATAGAAGTCAACCCAGGACCATAATGAGCTAAAAGACGAGCTTTCTAGTACAGAACTTGAGCCTGGGCCTGTCTGGAAGGAGCCTTGTCTTCAGTCTCCTGTCACAAAGGACCAGGAGAAGAGCTTGCTCCGCAATTTGAAGCTTCAGGTGAGGTGTAGTCAGTGTTGGGCGGCTCCGGTTCAGGTGGGGCCCATGTTTGATACTGGAAGTGGGCTGCGGGAAACGGCACACAGGACTGTAGAGCTGGGTGAGTGAGGCCTACTTCGTTCCACTAACAGTGCACCCAGGGAACAGGTGGAAAGGGGTCCACGGACCAAGATGCCTGGCTGCGAAAAATGGAGCACCCTTCCATGGGGATTAGATTGACGGGAAGACCCAGAACAGTAGTGCACCCCCATCTTTGAGGGATAAAGGATACAGGCACTAACACACCGGAACGGTGCCTGGGAGGTCTTTGGATACTGATTTCCAACAGCATGGGGTCTCCACACTTGCATGGACACAAGGGGTCTCGTCACTGCCCCGGAGGAAATGCCAGTGTTGGTCCGCAGTGCTTCTCCTCAGCAGGCCCGGGAAACCTGTTGTGTCTAAGCCTGCGCGTCCCTCCAGTGGTACTGTTTGCAGATCCCCACCTCCATAGGCGCCGCCTCCACATTTGCACGACATTTTTTTCTCGTTTGTAGGCACATTCTAGCTGGACCAAGGTAACCACACCATGGCTTCAGGGTTCTGCGGTGCTGTTTCACGCTGGAAGAGTTCGACTCTGAAAGCAGGGTGACAGAATATCTTCAAACTTGTATTGTGAGCCCGGTACAAAATCAGAGAGGGACGACTCGGAAAAGACCAAACTCATCAAACAACACACATGCAAACTTCCTCAGTGACATACAGTTAACCGCATTTCATAGATAAATCCATCTGGGTGTGTGACGGTTAATCCTGAATGTCAACTTGACACACCTGGCATTAACTAAGATCAGCTGAGACAACCTGAAGAGATTATCTGGATAATACAAGGATCTGCCCTAGATCCCATCAGAACCTCCCAGTAGTGAACCAGGTAAAAGAGCCACAGAGCAGAAGACTGAGAGGAAGAGGAGAAATGCTCTCTAGTTGTGCTAGGAATTGCTCTTCTCTCCAGCCACCCGGTTTCTTCACTTCTTCAGCCCTCCACCCTCCAAGTCTTCAACATGACTAAAGACTCTAAGAATCCTCCAGTCTTCAGTCATCACACACTGAACTATTGGACTGAACAGCCACCGGCAGCCATCGTTGGATTCCCTAGGCCATATCTCGTAAGCCGACTCAATACATTCCCCCTATTTATGCATTCATTCTGTTTGTTCTATGATTATGGAGAACCTGACTAATACGATGTGATTTCACCTCAGGAACACACTGTTGACTTGGTACTAGAAAGCAATATGACCTGCCAGATAAATAAATTTTACACACACACACACACACACACACACACACACATATATATATATATACTCATAGAAAGATAAAGCTCAAAATAATTTCATGACAAAATCTTTTGGTAAACAAGGAAAAGAAGAAAATGTCCCTCACCTGATAAAAGGCCTCTATGAGGTTATTATCTATATCCTTCTGTCGTGGCATAGTGTCACACTTTGCAACTGAAGTCGTAGGCTTCTACATGAGTCAATATCAGGGGGAAAAAGCTAGATAAAAAGTCACATAAAATCTATACATCAAAATTCCATTTCTATAAAGGTTATAGATAAGCTAGAACTGAACCATATATGTTGGAAGGATACAGTCATAGATCATAAAACTACAGAAGATTCCCATGGATTGGAAGAGCACTTAGCGCTCAACCTAGAAGTCTCATTCTGCAATTGAAGGAGGATCTCAGCACCCAGACAAGATGCAGCCTAATGCAGAGAAAGAGTAGTAAATAGACAACAGCCATCCAGAATGCAAAATAACTGGGAACCTGTAGTGCTAATCCCGAAGCAGGCCAACCACATCTCTCCCCATCTTAAGGCTCAGGGAACCTTGTGAAGAAGGAGAGGGGCTAAGATTGTAAGGTCCTAAAGATGAGAAGGTCTACCGCTGGACAAGACATTTCACTGGAGGGAGGGCTGCTGCATCCAGGAGTTCACAGCAGTGAGACTTGTCTTTACCAGATTTGCATAATGACTGACATACCCACATGCTCCATAGACTAGCAAGGATCTTAGAGGAAAATAATTACGTGCAGTGGAAACTTTAAGGGCGTGGGCCAGATAGATGAAGAGGAGTGCCCGTATCAGTGGGTCTGCCCAAGGAAGGGCCACTTGGTCTGCCACAGGGGCCTGAACCCCCCTGGAGCAGATGATGCAGAGGGAGCCCTAGGACCCATAGAAGCAGATAGTCAGGAAGGAGGGAGGGAGTGGGATGGATTGATAAAGAGAAGAAATAGAAGAAGGAAGAGGGACGGGAGAAAGGGAAGAAGGAGGGAGTATAATTACTTACTATGATTCAAGAGGCCAGTAGCAAAAAGAACAGAAGAGCACAAAAGTTGTTTCATAGAATCACCTTAAAACTACTTTTTCTCCGATTCTTCTTGGTTTTTTATATAAGATGCCCATTCGCTAGTGTCATAGTTAGGCACAGGTATCAACTTGACAGTTGAGGGTTTGAGCTCTGGGCACATTTGTAGAACATCAGTAGTTGAGTTGGCCCAGAGCAAACCTGCAGGAGATTGTCTGGCTAATGAGGAAGGCCCAGCCCATGGTGGGTGGGACTAGGCTCTGGAATAAAATACAGACATCCTGGTTGACAGAGTTGGCATTCTTCTGTACATTTGGTCAAACATGCTGGTCTGGCAAGTAAGGACCATCCCTCTCTCAACTATTATGAAGAGATGGTGTGGTCAGTTTCTTCGGCCTTGGTGTTGGTGTGAGCTCTTCTGTCAACCTGGACTGAGAAATGTAACCAGATAATCATAAGAGACAATAAACCCCTTGTTCCCTAAGCTGTTTGATGGTCATTTATCAGCAACCATGCAGGTGAACTGCAACAGCTAGTCACAAGCAAAGTTTCCCTTGAGGAAGTAATTCGGCTGTATGAGGATGTGAAGGGTGTGGTTGGAGATGAAACAGCAGATTTTGAATGATTAGTTCTCTAACCTTATAGATAGCCTAGATCCAGAGAAGCAAGGGACAATTTTAGGGCCCAGTGCAGAAGTCAGATAAGCTTAGGACAAAGGGGATCAAAGAATGAGGTCTTGACCCCTGGGATGGGCCTCCATGACTTAATCCAGTGGAGAGGGCTGGGTGGGGCCAGAGCATGGGACAAGGTGGGAATTAGACGGGCAGGCAGAGCACTCACTCCTCCCGCATGGTGCCGAGGCCTACAGCTGTGGCTTCCCGCCTGCATCTGGGTGCTTTTCCTTCTCAGTAGTGACTGGGAAGATGTGGACTGGAGGCCCTGGTAAGAGCTCTCGAGGTCCTGTTGTCTTGTGACCCATGGTACAGAACCAGCTAAGTGACAGTGTCACAGGCAGGCCTGTTGACCTCCAGCTAAGACCAGGACATAGCCTGTGGATTTTTGCCCAGTGTCCTTTTGTCTGGACACTTCATTTTGGACATCAGTTTGTTCAAACTGTTTCTAAGGAAGCCTAGCTGTCTTCCCTTGGGCTAGAAGAAGCAAATGGGGACATATGGCTTGCTTCTTTTCCTCTTCCCATCTCAACCAGGCCAATTAGATTTTAAAAATTGTGCATGTCACAGCATGTGTGTGTGTGTGCATGTGGAAGCCAACATAGCTGATCTACTCAGCTCTGGGATCATTAGTATGTGTTCTCACACCTGACGTTTTTGTGGGGATTGAACTCAGGTCCTCTTGCTCATGTGGTAAGTGCTTTGCAAACTGAGCTATCTCCCCAGCCCAACAAATTCCTTCCTAACTACTTTAATTGTAATATCATCTCATTTGAAAGGGGTTGCTCTTCTTTAAAAAAAAAAAGGTTTAAGAAAAACTTCATAAAGAACAAAATAAAATATCTTAGGGCTTTCTTGGTTTATTTCCAAACTTTTAGTAGCATTCAGTGGTATTCCTTCAACTCTAGCTACATGCCAAGATTTTTTAGTGCATGCTGAGGGGTAGTAACGAAGCTAAGGCTATTTCATCTTCAGCTAGCAGTGTGCACATAATTCCTCAGATGGTTATTTGGAAGAGAGTAGCATTTTCCCTTAGTCAGTTTTATATCTTAGCTGGCTGCGTTCACACGTGATGTTCTTGCCATCCTATTTAATTGCATCTCATCTCATGGATTTCTCTGAAGAAGGAAAGGAATGGAATATCTCCGCGCCCATGGCTTCTTTAAAAAATTTTGCTCTTTGACAATTTCGTGTTTATATAATGTATGGTAATCATAACCACCTCCATTTCCCTCCCAGTCCCTCTAAGCCACTCCAACACATCCCCCCTCCCACCTCTATGTCTTCATTCATTCGTTTGTAAACCCACCATGTCCTACTAATGTTGCCCACATACACAGGGACGTGGGGCCATTCGCTGGAGCCTGGGTAACCTACCAGTAGTCACACTGGAAGAAAAATGACTCGCCCTTTCCTAGCAGTGATTAATGTCTTGTGTTTCCCTGTAGGGGATAATCTTCAAAGGTTTTGAACTAGCACTGTTCATGCACACATGGAAAGAAATCTCTGCTACAAGGTGGAAGGTAAGAAGCTGTACGCACTGAGGGACTTGACTGGCTGTTCCCATTAGGGAATGCATGACTGGTACCATAAACCTAGGCGGAAGACCACAGCTGGGGAGGTCATATGCCTCAGGTATTACACCTCTAACCCTCTGCAAGAGTCGCGCCTTGCAGGCCCCTCCCTGATCCATGCTACAGTGTTAACTGGCTTGATCTTGGGCAAGTCTTGTGCAGTAACCCCAGCTACTGTGAGTTCATGAGTGCATCGCTATGTCACACGCTGCATTCTCCTCCCCATCCTCCCTTCTTTCCACTCCTCTTCCTCAATGTCCCCTGAGACTTGGTGAGAAGAGGGTGAGCAAGATTTCCTATTTAGAGCTCAACATTTGCTGGCCAGGCTCAGCTTTGACCAGTTAGGTATCTCTGCATTATCCACTGCCCACTGCAGAAGGAAGCTTCTCCCACCAAGGTTGAGAGCAACACTAATCTGTGGGTATAAACATAACTATCTAGAAGGCAGTTTGATGCCATGTCCACTTAGTTAAATAACTATAGTTGTTTCTCCCTGTACCTTAGGCATATGACCTCCCCAGCTGTGGTCTTCCACCTAGGTTTATGGTACCAGTCATGCATTCCCTAATGGGAACAGCCAGTCAAGTCCCTCAGTGCGTACAGCTTCTTACCTTTCCGCCTCAGGGCAGAGAGTTCTTTCCATGTGTGCATGAACATTGCTGGTTCAAAACCTTTGAAGATTATCCCCTACAGGGAAACACAAGACATGAAGTGCTTAAAAGCGAAGGAGACAGAGTGGGCTCCTAGGCATGGGTTCCTAAGTGAGACAAACCTGCAGAAAGCCTACAAGTTCCTGGCCAGGTGGCAATTCTACTAACAAGAAAGCGGGTGAAGAGTTGGATGACATGAAGAATTTAAAGAGGAAATGTACGGCCCCAGCCACATGCAGTAGAATTCCTACTTGACCTAGCACTAGCTGTGTCTATTTACATGATTAAACTCTTCTTGGATGAGATGAGATCTGTATGCATCTAAGTGGCCCCTGAATGCTCTCTGACTGCCTGCTCCTCCTGCTCCTCCCCACTGAGATCCAACAGATCTCAGTGCCTCCAGCTTCTTTAAAGGAGTCTGACAGCATCTTCATGGTCTGAATATGATTAAGCCAGCGTTAGGAATGTATGTCCTCTAGAAGCCTATGAACCAAGCATGTGCAGAAGAACCCTTTTTCCTCCCGCTCAGCTTGTGGGAGCAAAAAATGTCTTCATTAGGGCTGGACGGAGAGCTCAGGGATTAACACTCTTACCCCCAAGCAAAAGGTCCTGAGTTCAGATCTCAGGTCCTACATAAAAATGTCAGGCAGAAACAGCAGTCTGTACTAAATGTGGCAGCAGCCTGCACTTCAGGCCTGGTGGGCAGAGCCTGGGAAATCCCAGAGCAAAACAAAAAGGAGGTAGAAGCAATCCAGGATGATTTCCAAAATCACCCATAGTCCTCCACAGAAACACACAGTGTCCTCTGAAAACACCACACACACACACAGAATTCTCCTGCCAGAGGCAAAACTTGAATTACCTAGGAGAGAGTGTTTAGCCCCTGTTCATGGGCGTTATTGTGACATTCCAAGAAATTCCTAGCACCTGCCCATGGGGTTACTGTGACCTTCCCCAGGGAACAGGTTTTAGGCCTGAATTGGGAAAAAACACCAAGGCCTGACAATTCCCATATTTTTCCTTATTTCTCTTAAATAAAGCCATGTCGTTATCCCAAAAGATTTTCTTTGAATCCATCTTTTCCGAACTGAGACATATTCTACCAGATTGGTCAGATGAGGACGAAGCACTTTATATGTTGAAAGGATGTAGCATGTTCTTGATTTTAGAGGTAAAAGACTTGGGACTTTGAAAGCATTGATGATTATGGCTTCTTTTAGAATAAATTCATTTTGTGTTGGAAGAGGAGCAGGGGAATTTGGGGACAGGGGGTGAAATGTCCTAGCTCAAAAGTTACATGTCTTTGTGTCAGGTTGACAAGAGGCGCACTGTGATGGTTAGTATTAATTGTCAACACCTGGGGAGAGGCAGGCCTCTGGGTACACCTGACAGGGGTTCTCTAGATTAAAGTTGGCCTCTGGGCACACTTGTGAGATTGTCTGATCGCACTGATGTAGGAAGGCCCCGTGTCAAAGTGAGTGTCACCATTCTTTGGACCTAAGTTCCTGGGCTGTATTAAAAAAAAAAAAGTGTGATGTCTGCATACATTCTGCTCTCTGCTCTCCAGCTGTGGAAGCAACGTGACCCCTAGCTTCAAGCTCCTGCTGCCTGTGCTTATGCAACAGGATGGACTGAGCTGCAATCAACCGTCTCCCTGTCATCCGGAATTTTCGTTATAGTAGCAGAAATGAAACTACAACGCACAGCAAGCACTGCCAGTGACTTATGTCCTTAGCCCCGCCTTTGTGGAGCCACCATCACACTTACGACCCGTCATTGACAGAGACGGCTCGTGTAGCATATGACTGTGTTATTTTTTAATTTTTAGGCTCTTGGAGTTTTTTATGTGACTACAGTACATTTATGATATTTTCACACCTTAATCCCCAATCCCACCCCATTCCTTTTCTCCTTCTTCCCAGCCAGCCTCCCTCCTAGCTGCATGTCCTTTCGCCTATATGACCCGCTGAGTTTCGTCTGGTTTGCTTTTGAGGGCAGGTTACCTGAGCGCTTGCAGGAGCATGAGCCACTTTTCAGTGGGCGTATGACTGAGGAAAGCATCCTTTCGCCCCCATCAGCATTAGCTCTCTTCAGTCTCCCAGGGAAGCGTGGTCCTCTTGAGATCCTTCTCTTTCCTCGGTGAAGTGTTGATGGGACAGATCCCGTGCAGGTCTGGTGGCAACACGCATAGCTGCAGTGAGTTCATGGATGCACCAGCCCTGTCCTGTCCAGACGATAATGTCTGGCCATGCCCATGTCCTCCCAGGTTCTTACATTCTTACCACCCCACTTCTGCGATGTTCCCCGAGTCTCTTGGGGTTGGGCTTGGTTTAAATATGGCTGTGTTATCACCGCCATCTGACAGGTGAAGCACTTCAGGCAAAGAGGCTGCCCAAAGATGCACGGCGAGTTGAGGTCAAGAGGGGCACTCCAGAGCCCACAACGCAGCGGTCAGCCCGAGATCGTCACTACAAGCGGCCAAAGGAAATGCGACTCTTCCTTTCCCTCCTTCTTCCCAAGGCAGGACAGCTGTGGGTCAGTGAAGCAATTTTGCTGACTGAAAGAAAAGAGGGCTGGAGAGATGGCTCAGGAGTTAGGACTCTGCCTCCCAAGCAGAAGGTCTTGAATTTGGACCCCAGGTCCCATCGATAAAGGCCAGGTGGAAATCCCAATGGCCTGCACTTCTGGCCCTAGTGGGCGGAGCCTGGGAAATCCCAGAGCAAAACAAAAAGGAGGTGGAAGCATTGCAGGATGATTCCTGAAGTCAACTTTGATCTTCTACAGGGACACATAGTATCCTCTGACACACACACACACACACACACACACACACACACACACACACATACAGGCAAAATAAATAAATAAAAGTTTAAAAAGAAAGAGGAGAAGCAGCAAGCAGAGGCGCACGCTCTGTTAGACTTGCAGTGTTCTAGACGAATGCTGCACAGTGATACTGTTTTCACTCGGTGCGGCTCTCCGTGCACTGTCATCTTTCTTGTGACAAGCTTATCATCACCATTATTAGAAAGGGTGCTGACGGTGAGTTTCTCTTCTCAGCTTGCTTCCTTTGACCAACGACATCCTGCCAGCTTTTTCATTCCGTTCTCTCCTTATCGGTCTTGTGGCGATTAGAATTCCGTACTAGCTACTGACTTCCTTTGTCAAGGCTTTTGAGAAAGAAACAGCGCATCCGATCTCAGCAGGGGTGACCTGGTCAGCGCTCGGTTGGAAGAAGGAGCTGTGGGTTAGTTCCTTTGCTTGTTACCCAAACGAGCAACAGCTAAAGGGAGGAGGACTATTCTGTCTTACAGTCCATCACGGTGGGGAGGCGTGGCGGTCAGCAAGCAGAAAGACAAACACTGGTGGCTGGGCTCCTCCCCCTTTTTACCCACACCTCATGCCACGGATCCACTCACATTTAGAGTGGGTCTCCCACCTCTTGGTCCCAAGAGGTCCCAGCCCCCCTCACTGGAGTTCTCGGTCCCTCTCATGTGCAAAAGACCTGCGGAGGAACAGCGTTGGGCATTTGAGGAAGGAGGGTTTCGGAGTGAGGTGCGATCGTTAAAGTCTCCTTCGTGCCCTAGAGCTGAAGGGCAGCAGACGGAGAAGCGAGTTTAGGTGGAACGCCACCTCTGGAAGGCACTTTACTGTTCCATCCACTGGAGCAGGTCATTCCTTTGCGCGCTCACACTACTCGAGGTTAGGCGTCTGGTGCAAGGAAGAGAGCTTATCGAGCACATAGTTTGGAGGAAGAAAGGGCAGATCGACCGGCCTCCTTTGCTTGGCCGCTGCTGATGTTAGTCCTTCTGCTGCGGTGACCCGGTCCCCAGACATGACTTCAAGGACAAAGGGAAATGTATCTGGCCTTTGGTTCCAGCGAGGAACAGTCCGCGGAGAGCAAGAGGCAAAGCTGGAGGCAGAAGCGGGAGGGAGGTCAGTTCGGGTCAGTGCAGCCCCCAGACAGGCAGAAAGCAGGGCGGGGCTACGGGGCCTCCAGGCCGCCCTCTGTGACCTGCCTTCCTCCACTTCCTGAAGGTGCCCAACCTTCCCAAACAGCAACATGAGCCTGTGGGGGCGGCTCACCGCCCAGCTGCGACAAGCACAGAAGGGTGCAGATTCTTTCCCGCGGGACTTTCCTCCTAGGGGACTGAATTCTACCTCCTTTTCCTTGTTGTTGTTGTTCTTGTGTTTATTGATGTCTTATCGTTTGTAAGCATCCAAATATTTTGACTTAATACCTTCTCTCTAAAACTTACATATGCGTGTGTTTGTGTGGGTGTATATTTGTGTATATATGGTATGCATGCATGTGTGTGATGCATGTAAGTATATGTGTGCATTTGAGTGTGTGTGGTATGATATGTATCTATGCATGCATGTGTCTGTTTGTGCATGTGTATGTGGTGTGATGTGCATAATATATATGTGCACGTGAGCAAGCATGCGTATGTGGTGATGTTGTGTATGCATACGAGCGTGTGCATATATGTGCAGTATGGTGTGTATGTTTGGTGCATACATGTGAGCATGCGTGTGTGTGACATGTGAACAAGTGGGGGTAGTGTGTTGTGTTGGGTGTGGTACATGCATGCGTGTGCGTGTGCGTGTGTGTTGTGTTGTGTGTGGTGCAATGTGTGTGTGTGGTCTGGTGTGTGTGTGTGGTCCAATGTGTATGTGTGGAGTAGTGTGTGTATGTGGTGCAGTATGTGTGTGCGGTGCAGGGAATATGTGGTACAGGGTGTATGTGGCACGGTGTGTTGTGTGCAGTGCATGTATGTGTCGATAGAGTGTGCTGTGCGTGGCGCATGCACGTGTGTCTGTAGTATGTAGTGTGCAGTGCACACATGTGAGTGTGTGTGCAGTGTGCTATGTGTGGCGCATGCATGTGTCTGTAGTGTGTCATGTGCAGTGCACACATGTGTGTGCTGTGTATGGCACATGCACATGTGTCTATGGTATGTCATGTGCTGTGCATGTGTGTGTGCGGTGTGCTGTGTGTGGTGCATGCATGTCTGTGGTATGTTGTGTGCTGTGCATGAATGTGTGTGTGTACACAGTGTGCTGTGTGTGGCGCACCATGTGTGTCTGTGGTATGTCGTATGCAGTGCACACATGTGAGTGTGTGTGCATGTGTGCGCGGTGTGATGTGTGGCACGTGTGTCAGTGGTATGTCGTGTGTTGTGCATGCATATGTGTGTGTGGTGTGCTGTGTGTCACACATCATGTGTGTCTCTAGTGTGTCATGTGAAGTGCACACATGTGAGTGCATGTGTGTGTGGTGTGCTGTGTGCGGCACATCATGTGTGTCTGTAGTGTGTCGTGTGCAGTGCAGGCATGTGAGCGCAGCCGTGGTACCTGTGCGTGTGCAGAAGCAGAGCCAACATCGGTGCTGTCTCCGCCGCGCTCCCGCTGCCCGAGGCCGGCTCCCTCTGGAGCGCAGGTGCTGCGGCCAGGCTGGCTGAGGGTCGCTCTCAAGCACTGTCTCTGCTCCCAGTGCTGGGTTTCAGGCAGCGCCACCAAGCCTGACTTCTGACATGGGTGCTTGGAATTTGAATTCAGGCCCTCGCGCTCCCGCGTAAGCGCTGTTCCTCACCGAGCCGCCTGCGAAACTCCTAACCCCACTTAGCTCATGCTTCGAACGACCTTTTGACCCTCTCGGTTGAATGAAGAGCGGTGACTTTCCGCTCGGAAGGACTGTGGAGTGGCTGTGAAGAGCACCCTAGGGTGCTTCTGCTGCGCAGACATGTTCCTGTAGATCTTTCTTATTTGGGGCCACACTTGAGAGTCCAAGTAGAAAAGTTTTGCTCATTAATTTTATAACAGATCCTTAATTTGAATCACTCATTCAGGGAAGCTGTGATATTCTGTGCTAAACAGCTATTTCTCCAACTCATAACCAACATGCCAATTTCATGGAAGAAGCTGTTTACTCGTTCTGCACGTTATTGCAAGTGTGAGGTGGCCTAGGTAGCTTTTCTAAGAAGCTAATATTTCGGTGAAAATTGACAGGCTGGAGAGATGGCTCAGGGGTTAAGATTCTGCCTCACAAGCAAAAGGACCTGAGTTCAAATCCCCAGATCCCAGGTAAAAGTTCTGGGTCGATGTGGTGGTGGGCAGCATTTATGGCTCTAGAAGGTGGAGCCAGGAAATCCCAGAGTGAAGCAAAAGGGAGGTAGAGCAGTCCAAGAAGATTCCCAGCGTCACTCTTGGGCCTCCGCAGGCATGCACAACGCCCTCTGATACACATACTTATACACAGACACACGTGCAAAAAAAGAAAAAGAAAAAGAATCCCTCTCGTCTGTCTCTGTCTCTGTTTCTGCTCTCTGTTTCTCTCTCTCTCTCTCTCTCTCTCTCTCTCTCTCTCTCTCTCTCTCTCTCTCTCTGTCTGTCTGTCTTAATGCTCCTGCCACTGGAGACTGAATCCAGGCTTGCCGCTTATTGCACATGCTAAGTAAGTTCTGTATCACTGAGCTGCATTCTTGCCCAGAATGAATATTCCCAAGGAAAAAGACACAAAAGAAGGCAGGTTTTCTAACGGCTGTGGCCCCTATGCTGACGCCCCCTGCATTCACTGTCCCTCCCCACAGGTGAGGGGCACTTGCCAATCAGTGGCTACTGCTTTCACTGCTCACTGCATCCAATTCAGGTCTGGATGCATAAATTATACTTATGACATCAGGGAGCCCCTACAAACGGTCCCCCTGAAGCAGGGACACCTGCCAGTTTAACACTACCATGAATCTATCCTGCATCCACCTAATCCACCTTGGAGATACCCCCAACAGCTTCTAATGGGGTACATATGTTATCTCCTGAACTCTGTGTGCACTGCAGATCCTCACGTTCAGAAATCAAATGGTCCATTTAAAAGAGATTGAAAGGAAGAAAGGTCCAAGCTTCGTTTGCTGGTGTTTTTACCTGTGCTACTTCTGAAATCCTGTGAATAAAGGGTGATTTTTAAGTAAGCCACTCATCTGGTTAGTTTGTAGAAGACATCTTTTGTGTGTTTTTTAAATTAATTATTTTGTATGAGTGTGTGCATATGTATGTGAGTGTAAGAGAGAGAGAGAGAGAGAGAGAGAGAGAGAGAGAGAGAGAGAGAGAGAGAGAGAGAGAGAGGTGTGAGGGGGAGGGCTGAGGAGGGCAGTTAGAGCCCTTTTGAAAAAGTTCCAGAAATTTATTTCCACTCAGAGCAAGTGTAAGAGATGCTCCAACAGTTGTGACGTGAATGTGTGTCTATTTGTTTGGGTGTGAGTGTATGTCTCTGTGTTTCTGTGTTTGTGAAATTCTGTTTGGGTATATGTGTGAGTGTGTACGTGTGTGTGTGTGTGTGTGTGTGTGTGTGTGTGTGTGTGTGTTTAGCCACAGGAAAACTGTAGCAAATGTTTAAATACACATACGCACTGTGCAAATGATTTTCTCTGGATGTTTCCAGATGTTTCTATGACAACGAGGTAGAGGCCACATGGGCCACAGTGAGGCAGTTCCCAGGAAGAGGCCTCATCTCATCAAGACACGAGCCTCTGCTCCCCGAAACTTACACAGCTCAGCTACTGTGGTCTCGACACCCGTTGTCATCTTGGTGATGCCAGGGAACCACGTGCTCCGGCAATTTATCCCACGCTGTCTCCGGCATCCACACGAACCATCCACATCCCCCGTTTCTTATGGGAATGCATTGAAATCTACACAGTGAGGGAAAAGCATGCTTACGTCACGGTTCTTGCCAGACTGCTCAGCGTGCTGGAATGCCACCACGCTAGAAAATGCACCAGCCGTGAGAGCTGTACAATTTTAAGGTGTCGTTGGAGAGCTACTCCATTCCACGATATCCAGCCTTTTCACGTGGTGATGTGAGTTGGTACTAGTGCTGGGGGGTGGCTCAGTGGTTGCAGCCTGTGCCTCACAAGCAAAGGGACCTGAGTTCAGATCCTCAAATCCCACATAAAAATTCTGGTAGTCTACCTGTAATTCCAGTCCTGGAAGGTGGAGGCTGGGAATCCCCAGTGCTAGCTGGCTAGCCGACCGCCCCTAATAGCATGCTCCGAGTTTAGAGACCCAAGTGGATGAACGCTGCAGGATGATTCCTAGTGTCTCCATAGGCACTCCACAAGCACATCTACTGGAGTACACACACACTCACACACACACAGTCACACTCACACACACACTCACACTCACACACACACACACACACTAAAGTTGACTATGCATGTGCAAACAACACACGTCATAAAGTTAAATCCCCTTCCAGAGGTGTGTCCGACCCGATCAGTGGGTTCTGGGAGCACAGGGTACACATGCATGCATGTCTTAGCATGCACACTCACACACGGACACACTGCTGGGGCAGGGGAGGCAGGAAGGAACCGGTTTTCTTCCTCTGGCAAACTCAGTCCTTGTGCCCAGGAATTCTGGGAATTTTCCTAGGAGAAACTTAGGAAGTAGTTTGACCTTTCCGCGGCTCATTTGTCTTGGAAATGGGACCCAGCCTGCTGCTTCCCACCTGTGAACTAATCCAGATATTGCATTGCTAGTTTTTGTCTCTGCATTCTTTCTGGTAACTTTCGTAAGCAAATCTTGTAGCTATTTTAAGTCTGTAAGACACAAACTGGTAGCTTTAGGCTGCTTTCGTTCCAGCAAACCTTTACTATTGATCTTCTTTCTGCTCTTACCGTCCTCAGGGCTCAATAATCCAACATATAATTTCCCGCTTGTCTTATAAATAATGAGCATACTGCAGTGTCTTCTGTCTTCTAGCCTTCGTTGCTGGAAAGCAGCAGTCTACCCTATATAATCCTCAGGATATAGAACTGTCGATTCGATGATTCTATTGATTATCCAAACAAAGACTTTCCCATGATACAACTTCCAGTATCCCCAAGGGTAACTGGTGGGACTAACTCACCATCCCAATTCCAAAAAACTTTCCCAAACCTAGGTAGGTATTTAGGAACTGTCCAAGATATCATGCATTAGGGAATCAGAGAAATAGAGTTTTGATGCTCAGGTTTTGATACATTTAAAAGCTAGTTGTTTTCGATTCTCTTTTCGCTGCTTTACAGACCATCTCAGAGTTAGTTCAGTGGAGTTAAGAAAATACTTGACTATCAATGTCTTGCATTTAACACGCACATGATTACATTAGTATATGATACTGATGTCTTATATTTAATATTAACATCTAACAGGCATCACACTTTTAAAATATTTACAACTGCATGAATGCATGATGTGCACAGGGGCATGTGTACCAGAGCATGGCTGTGGAAGTCAGGGGACAACCTTTGAGAATCAACTCTGTAGCCATTTTGTTGAGATGGGGTTTGTCGTAAGGCTGTTGACAAGCACGTGTTTACCCGATGAGTCATCTTGCAGCCTGGTTACAACTGCTTGTCAGTTTGCACAGGTGACCAGAACAAGACGTGTTTTCCTGGTAGGAAGCAACTTTGGGTGGGCTTCCGGTGGCCGCGAGACGTCGGTGCTCCGCGCGTGGGCACAGGTGCATGCCTCCCGGGCCGGAGGCTCTCGCTTGGCTTTCTTTGGTCCAACCAAGACGACTCACAGCTCTTTCTAAAGTTCGTTTTCTTCAATTATGTGATCGACATACGTTCCTCTAGATGTCTGTTTCCTTCAGTTACATGATGAAAAGAAAACTGAGCTCTGGCTGGTGTTCCTAGAGAATTTCAGAAAAAAAAAAATTCGCATTCTTCACTATTGACTCGACCTTCGGCTGTGTAATTCTAGATTCCCCAGATGCCCGGAGAGTTTGACTTTCTTGGGTTCAGTGCACACAGTCTGAAGTGAGGTGCTTTGCTTTTCCTTTCCTTTCCTTTCCTTTCCTTTCCTTTCCTTTCCTTTCCTTTCCTTTCCTTTCCTTTCCTTTCCTTTCCTTTCCTTTCCTTTCCTTTCCTTTCCTTTCCTTTCCTTTCCTTTCCTTTCCTTTCCTTTCCTTTCCTTTCCTTTCCTTTCCTTTCCTTTCCTTTCCTTTCCTTTCCTTCTTTCCTTCTTCCCTTCCCTTCCTTTTCCTTCCCTTCCCTTTCCTTTCCTTCATTTCCTTTTTTTTCTTTCCTTTTTCTTTCTTTTTTCTCTTTCTCTCTCTCTTTCTCTCTTTCTTTCTCTTTCTCTCTTTCTTCTTCCTATTTAAGTTTGCTGACTAAAGTATTTTCAACAAGCCTGGAGAGTGTTTTCAAGGAAATGCTATTCCTTTCCTAAGAAAAGCTGTTCACACCTAACTCTCCCCGTGCAGATTGATCCTGGTGCCAGGAGTGGAATGGTGGCGGGTCAAAATTCTGTTCCCCTTTGGACGGGAAATGATTCTACGCAAAGTATCAGAGACCATAAGGACTATCATTCTAAAACCTCTTCATCTTCCACATGAAGAACTGAGGCCCGGTGGTCTACTAAAATCATATCAAGCACTTCCTGTGCCCGGCGTGACTAGCAGCCCTACTGGTATAGGCTGGTATAGGCTGGTTGTGAGTCTCTTCCCATGGCCGAATGTTCCTGTACATGGCATATCTTTTTACTGAGGGATGAGACATTGGGTGCTGACCTAGCACAAGTGAGCTTCGATCCAGCACAAGGTCGAGTTAAAGGGCGTCTTTATAGAAGAGGAAGAGGACAACCCAGTCTGGGGCTCCACATATGTATGTCTTCTCTTGATAAGCTGTACATTTTTCCATCTTGTAGCTCTTACTTTTTTATTAGTGGTTTCACTGTGTACACGTCTTTGAGAGTTTGTGTGTTTGAAATGTGTTTCAACCTCAACCTACCTTAGTAGAAATTTGGCTCCGACCTGTACATCTATCTGCTGGCTGTTTAACCTGTAGCTGACTTTGGCCGCTCTTCATTTGCCTGTTTGTTTGCTTATCTTTGCAGTGCGGGGACTGAACCCTGGGCCTCACTGCACAAGGGAAGCGCTCTACCAGGGAGCTGCAGCCTCAGCTGCAGTTGGTTCTATTTTCCCTGAGGCGACAGGCATGCCTCCTTCTCTTTCACACTGTTCATTCCTGAAGCCCATTGAAAACCAAAACTCTCAGTTTTTAAAATTTATTTTTTATTCTCTTAGAACATCATACAGGACTACAATGAATTTATGTTATTTTAACCCCTTTACCCAACATCCTCCCTCCATGTTGCAAGGTAAACCTTCTTCCCTATCCCGTCTTCCTCCTACTTTCATCTCTTCGTGTGCGTGGCCCACCCAGTTTCATTTGTGTGGCCGATTCCTGAGCACGTGCTGGTGGGGATGATGGAGCGGTGGGTGTATATCTAGCAAAGTAGCTCACCTCCCCCATCCAGCGCCAACCCTCAATACTCTTGTTAAGGGGCCGGAACGGTAATCTTTGCATCCTCCATGCATAGTGAAATGCTAAGGTGAGCTCCTGCAAAGTAAAGCACTAACTCATCATTCAAGTCAAGACAAATTGACACACCAGCATCGCACAGAGCACTGTCAGTTCTATAGGGCAGGCATCTCTCTGCATAGACGGAGGAGCTCTTGTCAAAAGACAACCTTACAACCAATTTCGCTTAAAGATCCAAATGGCCTTACTTGCACTTCCCGAATGGGACAAGACTTCACTCTACAGCACGCACTATTCTCAGGAACTGGGAAGAAGCCCCCTAGAAAGGCAGCTGAGGGGGAGACCAGGAACTTGGTCAGGTCAGTTAGTTCCCTGTGGATTAAAACAGAGGGAATGTCTAGTTAGGGGAGTTCAGGAAACCTGATCTTTGGTTACTGTAAGTTTCTTGGTTTGGAAAGTGTGTTTCTTCCGGAGTCAGGACTACGCGTGAAACTGCATTTGAATTCTCACCAGGGAAAAAGGCTCAGCAAACCAATTAACTAATTAAACCAATTAACCAAATGTGTGATTTACTGTGAACACAGAAGCACAACAAAGAAATTCCTTCCCCTGAGAGCCCCTGGGTGCCCTTAAGCCTTTTGGCTTTCTGTCCTTTAAGGGAATATCTGTGGAGAGAGGAATTTGGGCTTGGAAGGGAGGAGGGTCACGCAGCTTCCTCTTAAAGGGAGACCGGGAAACCACGCCCACTTGCAACAAATGAGCACTCATGGTCATTTCTCTTGAGACCATGCATGCTTATTATTCCAAAGAGGGACGTAGAGAACTTCGAAGAGAGATTTTTCCCGACTTGAAAGATAGTTGACATCTGTTTACCTAAAAGCTGATTTTAGGAGAAAGGGTTGGTAAGGCGCTAAAGACGTTGTTTGGATTGAGCTCCAGCTCTAAGCCCTGCGGATGAGCCCACCCCAAGCGGGAGTCAGTTGATCAAGTTGGTTTGAAAACAAGCAGTTTGAGGGGGGAGTTTATGGCTTGTCCTTTAAAGCGTGTTTCCTGTTTCTACTCGAAGATTTGCAAGTTCACTGCCAGCTCCAGAAACGCCAGCCCTTTGGCAGTGAGGAGCAGATGTGAAGTGTGGGCCTCAGAGCCAGATGTGACCACAGAGCCGGTGAGGTAGATGAGGTGGGTCTGGTGAGGCCAGGGGTCCGAGCTGGGGGCGGGAGCTCCCTGTGCAGAGGGGACCTGGAAAACAAAAAAGCAATTCTGGCTTTAGGTGCCTGAGCCAAGTACTCACATTCTCTGAAAAAATCACTGAATTAGTTTCAGCTTGCTGGCGGGATTAGAGGACGCCAACAATCCATTTTGCGCCATGGGTGGGTATGTGCAGTTCTGGATTAATTCTCTAAGCGTGCCTGAACCTTGCTGATTTCAATATGCCTAGAACCCCATTTTTCACAGATGGCTGAATCAGTGCTGGACAGATTCTTGAGGGTGTCTTGCTTGGCTTTTTGGGGAGTCACAGTTGAGAAATGATTCTCCAGTGGCCTTGCTATACATGCATCTTCTATCAGCCTTCTTGTCGCACGGGACAGGACTACACAAAGCTGGTGTGGCTCTCAGCTGGGATCGGAGCTCGCTTGCCTGCTGCCTTTCTCTTAAGCACTTCTAATTGTTGGGTTTCCCATTTCAGCCTTCAGGACTAACAAGTTTGTAACCTCCTTTGGCAGCCTCACCCCAAGAAGAATCTTGTTTTCTTTTCTCCTAATTAGAGAGCTTTCTGTGATCTTTAATCAAACTTGTCTTTGAACTAACTTAATTACATCTCAATTTTAGCTTTATTGGCCAGCGTGGCTAATTGATCTTCTTTCTCCCATAATGTTGCTCTATGCGTTGTGGAGCAATTAGAGAGCTCTTTTTCATTTCCACCCTCTCAATTACCAATGTGTTCCTTTTAAAAAATTGTAATTAGTTTAAAAAATACAGAGGGCAAGAAGTATTAGTACCATTCAGCCTTTGTTTTCCCTTCTGAATCGGTCTCTATACATTGTTTTCACACATCAAACTTCCAGTGGCATTTTTCTCTGGACTTGTGGGTTGGAAGCCCAGCCCGAGACTGGCCAGTGTGGAAGGCGCAGCAGGCCGCTCCTGCTGGGGGCTGTGTGGAGCCCCTGTTCACATAGCGGGTGTCAGAGGCCTTTTCCTCCTTCTTTGGGGAGGTTTGGGGACAAAGGCAGGTGGCAAGAGTGTCATGTTCCAGTGTCTCGGAGCATCCTGGGATGGCAGAACTCTCCAGAACTCTACTCCGCAGGCTCTGGCTGTGTCTATATTTTTTTATTTGTTTATATTACAGTTACTTTTCTTTTTACTGAGCGACAACATGTACGCATAACTTTGGGGACAAAGGGGGATTTACTTGGCTTATGGTTCCAGAGGGAAAATACTCCATTATGGGGGGAATTGCATAACTGAAGTCATGGCTGGAGGCAGAAGCAGGATGGCAGAGATTGCAAGAGCGAGTGAGAGTGGAAGAAACAGGCTGGGCCACCAAAGCCCCAGGATTGGCCCCACCTCCTCCCCAGCCCCAGACAAGCCCCTCCAGCAAGGCTTCACCTCTCAAAGGTGCCACATCCGTCCCAAACTTTAATACCAGCTAAGGATGCAAATATATGAGTCTTTGGAAGGCAATTCTCACGCAAACTATGACGATCAGTGAATTCATTCACTAATATTTTTAAGAGGCAAAGGGGAGGTGTCCCGGTGAGCACACGACAGTCTGCCGACAGCCCTCCTCGCACCATGTGGCTCTGAGGACTGAAAGCAGGTCGCCAGGCTGTGAGCAGGTGCTACTACCCACCGGGTCATCTCGCTGGCTCTCCGTCTGCTTCGGTAGAGGTGGCTTAGCAGCATCCAGGACTAAGGACGTGAGAGATGAGATCAGGATTGGAAAGGATCCAGTCAGCTGGGGAAGAAAGGTAAAATAGGATTGGAGAAAAGAGGCAGACAGCAGGAAAGAAGGAAGAAGGAAAGTAAAAGGAAAGAATGAAGGAAAGAAGGAAGGAAGAATGAAAGGAAGGAAGAAAAGAAGGGAACGAGGCAGAGGAACAAGCATGAGAGAATAAGACATATAGGATTAGCCGAGGCCGCTCGGAGGATCCTCGGTGAGAAGTCACTTCAGGGTTTTCCAGTCTTTGTGTTGACTGAAAGCCCCAGAACAGTCACCTGTGCCTCGGGGGTCACACTTGTTCTGTGCACAGTGACGCCCTTAAGGTCCACTGACTGTGCCACCCCCACCTTGCCAAAGATGACCTCCTAGGCTCCGTGCAGCCTGCTTGGCGCAGGAGCAGAGGATGCAGCCGCTACTCTGCTGCTGTGGCACAACACACACACGAACACACACACACACATGCACGCACACACACGCACACGCACGCACACACACGCACACACACATGCATGCACACACACACTCACCCCCCCACATATACACATACAGACCCACACACATATACACCCCTCCACACACACATACACGCACATACACACACACACGTGCGTGCACACACATACACACACTCACCTCCCCCACTCACCCCCACACACATACACACACACTCATCCCCTCCACACATACACACATACACACACACATACACACACATACACGCGTGCGTGCACACACATACACACACTCACCCCCCCACTCACCCCCACTCACCCCCACACACATAAACACACATGACCCACACACATATACACCCCCACACGCACACATAAACTCAGACACACTCACCCCCCACACACACGCACATACATGCACACACACACTCACCCCCCCCACATATACACACACAGACCCACACACATATACACACACCCCCACACACATAAACTCAGACACACTCACCCCCCCCACATACACACACACTCACACAACTAGAGGGAGTTTCGTTTGGCTTCTGGTTTCAGAGGGGACACACAGTTCATTGGGGTGGAAAAGACTTGGGGGGCGGGGGGAGGGTGGTAGCTGGAGATGGCCCATCATCATGCAGGTGGAGAGAGGAGACTTCAAACCCGGAGAGCAGTCAGCGGAAGCAGGGCGGGGCTACCCAACGTCAAGCCCCCCCCGCCCCGCCCCCAACATGCCACCTCCAGCAAGGCTGCACCTCCAGCAAGGCTGCACCTCCAGCAAGGCTGCACCTCCAGCAAGGCTGCACCTCCAGCAAGGCTGCACCTCCAGCAAGGCTGCACCTCCAGCAAGGCTGCACCTCCAGCAAGGGCTGCACCTCCTGAGGTTGCCACAACCTTCCCAAACATGAACATCAGCTAAGGATGCAAATCCAGGACCGGTGGGGGACAAACTCACATTGAAACCACGACAGAGGAGAAAGCAGACGGGGCAGAGAAGGGAGCGGGATTTCGGGGGAACCTTTCCTCCCAGGAAGCCCTCGGGGTCTGAGGTGAGGGATGTTGTAGGTAGGCAGGGGTAAGCAGCTGGAAGAGGACATCGGGTCTCTGGGGTCCTGGGAGAAAGGGAGTTAGGTTGCACTTGCGATTTACTTCCTGCACGCTGCATTTTGACCTAATAACTAGGTGAAGCGGAGCAGGCGTGCGCCGTGCTTATTTTCCATCCCGGGACACCGTGAGCATTGGTGCACCTGTCCCGGTTCCTTGCAGCCTGGTCGCCTCCTCCAACGCGAGCACTCTCTTTGTTCTTCCTCATCTAACGTGGATGTGTTTGGCTTGGGTCAACTATCAAGTAACTCTAAATATTTACCTTGGAAATCACGCAGCCTGGTGATTAAGGCTCAAACTGGGATCATGTGAACTTTGGTTTCAGTACCTGCAAAAATATCAGGGAGAAATAATGGTGCTATTAATTCAGGCTGCCGGGAGGCTTCTGCAAGCTTCCAGTGGACATGCGCAGCACTCTGCTGGGCCGGAGAGATACACTACTTGTGTGGCCACTTTGAACCCTTGTTCTTACTATGTTAGCTATTTACAGATGAATCACAAAAAGCCGCAAAAAGGCTAAAACATTCCAGGATTTCGATCTTCTCTCTCTCTCTCTCTCTCTCTCTCTGTCTCTCTCTCTCTCTGTCTCCCCCCACCCTTTAAATATTTATTTTGCATCTAGGGAACCTGACCAGTGACTCACTGTTGCTAAGGAAGCAGTGCGTATGTTGTATTTTAAATGGGCAGAGACATGGCTTAGCTTGTAAAAGCAACTGCAGTCTAAGTGTGAAGACCTGAGTTCGATCCCTGGGACCCGTGTAAAAGGCCTGAAGTGAGTGGTCCCATCTATAATCCAGGACTCCTGGGGGGAGATGAGAGGCAGAAGCAGGAGACGTGTTAGGAAGCTAGCCTGGAGGGCATTCGGGGGCAGCAGTCGAGTGGGGTGTTAGAAGCAAGAGAGACTTGCTTCCAAACAAGGTAGACACTGAGAACTGACTTCCAAGATGTGGTCTCCGGGTTTCTATGTGTGTGCACACGTGGCCAAAAATAAGCAGATTAAAAGTTGTTTTGTTAAAGGTTAACCTTTTGTTGGTCACTTCATGAATTTGCTGGTCCAGAGTTAATATCCAGGCCAAAGGCCCCTGAGGACGTTTTGTTCTGCAACTAGGCCCCACTTTAGGGGAGGGGGAGGCCCCGTGATTCAGCTGAAAATAGAACATTCTCCTTCGCAGCTGTTCAAGCTTCTACATCTTAAAAAAGTCTGTTTGAAGAAAGCTCCAATGTATCAATGTACGCCTGAATGGATTTGTTTCTGGTTAAATTCAGAAAGAAATCTAGACATGTAACGACTCAAAAGAGGCATTTAAAATTTTGTTTCTAGTTCAGATGGGAGACAGAGTCCATTTTGGTGGGAAAGGCGTGGTGGGCTCCAGGCTGCGGATGGCCCGGGCTACAGCCGTCACCGCGGAGGAAGAGACGGCAAGTCCAGCAACCTTCATATTCTCGATACCAAGTGACCTCGGTTTGCGGTGCCTGTGACTCTTCCCGTGGAATGGACGGTGTGGGCTAGAGACGCAGATCTGAGAATGGAGAGGCCCAGGGTGAAGTTCTGATAAAATTTCTGATTTTGAATCCTTTCAAACACTTGGTTTCTGGTTTCTTTTCCCAAAAAGAAAAATCCCCCTTAGAAAAACTGAAGGGAACTGAAAGCTCTCTCTGAGCTCCTGCCTCTCTTCAAGGCCCGTGCATTTCAGGCAAAGGGGTCATCGGAAGGCTGAGGCGATCCGACGGATGGCTTTGTCAGCAAGATGGCTAGTGATCCCCAAGCCTGGTGACCTGAGTTAGCCTTGGACACACATGTAGTGGAAGGAGGGAATTGACGCCTGCGAGTTGTCCTCTGACCTCCACATGTGGACCATGAAATGTGCGTGCCCATTACCCACGTGAGCGGGGAAAGTGTGTGCATGCACGCACATGTGTGCACACACACACACGCACACTAAATGTAAACAAACAAGTGAACGAACAGGAGTCTGGCGTCTTTGCAGCTTGCATGTCATTTGTGAGCTTCAGCTTGCCTTACCGCCCTGTCCTCGGTCCCCCAGCAGGTTCTGTGTGTCAGATAAACCTCTGCACATAGTCCCGAGCCTGGCTGGGCAGCAGCTATTGAAACCCATTATGTCGTGCTTCGCTAGCTGTGCAATTCGAGCCGCGCGCTTCTGGTACACTGATGGGAAAGTCTGCATCACAGGGGAGTCAGTCGGCTGTGCGGCTCTGGGCTGTCCCGTGCCATCAGACATTCATGTGAGGAGCACATCTGAAGCTGGGACGGTCTTCCTTGAGATAGATGGGGAGGAGGAGGAGGGAGAGAGGGAGGGAGAGAGGAAGGAGGAGAGGTGGTGAGTATTGGCAGTGCTGGGCATTGATTTCATGAGCTTAAGACTTCTGCTTTTAAAGAACCATCAGCATTACCAGCATTTACCTTCTAGCATGCAGTCTGTTGCCTGTAGTCTCTGCTGATGGTGAATTAACCAGGGGCTATAAAAGTGTCTGAAACATGCAGGAAAGCAAAATCTTCCACCTTTGCCTGACACCGTGAATCCCTTCTCCTTTCAAGAGTTGCCCAGCATCTCCTGTTCGGAACTGCTTGGGGCAGCACTCAGGAGAAGATGCATACTTATTTCCAAGACATGCTGCATGTAAGAAGGACATAATGCATGTGGGGCCCGGCGCATGCAGGGAGGGCACAGGGCATATGGGGAAGGTACAGTGCTTGGGGGAACATGGTACATGCAGGGCAGGGCAGTGTGGGGCACTGTGCATGCAGGGCACGATGCACGGAGGGACAGCGCATGAGGGATACCGTGTGTGCAGGCAGGTGCACACAGGACCCAATGTCTGTGGGGCACAGTGTATGTGAGGCACAGTGCATGCGAGGCACAGATATGCAGGATACGGTGCATGTGCATGCAGAGCATGGTGCATGAAGGGCACATTGCATGCACGCATGGTTTGTGCGGGGCATGGTGTATGCACGCATGGTTTGTATAGGGCACGATGCATGCATGCATGGTTTGTACAGGGCATGGTGCATGCAGGGCATGGTGCATGAAGGGCACATTGCATGCACGCATGGTTTATGCAGGGCACGGTGCATGCATGCATGGTTTGTGCAGGGCACATTGCATGCACGCATGGTTTGTGCGGGGCACATTGCATGCACGCATGGTTTGTGCGGGGCACATTGCATGCACGCATGGTTTGTGCGGGGCACGGAGCATGCATGCATGGTTTGTATAGGGCATGGTGCATGCATGCATGGTTTGTATAGGGCATGGTGCATGCATGCATGGTTTGTGCAGGATGGGAGCATGCATGCATGGTTTGTGCAGGGCATGGAGCGTGCATGCATGGTTTGGGGGGCATGGAGCGTGCATGCATGGTTTGTATAGGGCATGGTGCATGCATGCATGGTTTGGGGGGCATGGAGCGTGCATGCATGGTTTGGGGGGCATGGAGCGTGCATGCATGGTTTGTTCAGGGCATGGTGCATGTGGGGCACAGGGTATGCTGCATGCAGGGTACAGCGCATTCAGGACATGGCAGCATTGGACAGAGGGACGCTTTGCCAGAGGTCAATACCTCCTGAAAAACGAGTCCATGCCTCCTCTATTTTTGTTGTTGTAGCATCGAATGGCACTTAGCAAGCTGTGAATAAATAATGGGATGGGTAGTGAAATGCGGCTCTGGGCTCAAGTTCAGAGTCTAGCTTCAGTCAGCAGAGCCATGTGAATCCTGCGTCAGGCCTGGCAGGAGGTGCCTTGTCTCTCCACCAAAGGGCGCAGCTCTGTGGGTTGTATTTATAACCAGCAGCAAGACAGTCTCGGCACGTAGTTAAGTGATAACACATTTTTGTTGAGTGAATGAATGAATGTGTAAGTGACTGACTGACTGACTGAATGTGGAGAATGTAAAAGTATCACCTTGTTATGTGAATGGAGAAGGTAGTGGTCACCTGTATGGTTAGGACCAACACAGGACCTGGTCCCCTTTGTAAGGAAGAAACAAGGTTTCTGCCAGAAACAGCTCAGTCTGACAACTTGGCGTCCTTCCCTCTGTCAGCTGTGGAAGCCGTCCACAGGAGAACCTTCCCCTTCTGTCTGCCTTCTTAAAGTCTTTGTGTCCCGCTAGCATTGCAAATGGATCCTATGGAAGATTCTAGAACAGGTCAAACTAGCCCACAGAAACAGCAGCCAGAACGGTGGTTGCCTCCTAGTACAGGGAGGAGAATGATTGATTGAGGAGGTGGTTACACAGGCGTGGACCATTGTCAGACCCCCTTGAGAGTCACGGGGATGGGTGTGTGCCAAGAACACTTACATTGGGCCCCAGTTAGTGAATTAGTAGACAACTCCCTGGCCAGACAAACCCAGCGCCTCGCGAACTCCCTGTCACACCAGCACCAGAAAGCAGACCCGGTTCCTGCCATGCGGCTGGCGGGAGGGCGCGGCGGGCACAAGGTGCTTGCAGCCAAGTCTGATGGCTGCAGTTCGACCCCTAGAATCACATGGGGGGAGACCTGACTCCCACAAGTTGCCCTGTGATCTCTACACGTGTGTGTTCACACACACATAGGATAACTAAATACATAAATAAGTAAATCTTATGATGGCTTATGGCTGAGTTACTTAAGTGGGTAAAATAAATGTCATTTCTCCAAAAATAGTAGAGGACTTGCCTCTGGCTTGGGGGTGTGGACTTTGATCTATTAGGAAACTGAGGCACAGATGGATTCAGATGTTTTTCTGAAGATCACGGTTTACCAGTAGCAGAACTGTGTCTAAAACTTCACTGGGCTCCCTCGCCCCTCTTCCTGTGTCTGTCTGCGTTTCTTTCATCCTAGTGTACCTACTGGGAGTCTGTTCTTGGGCTCACCAGGTCCTGAGCCTTCATGGACCACGGATTTCTTGAACAAACTCAATGTAGTTACTGTGTGCCTTTGTTTCCAGTACTGACCAGAGGCTGAGGTAAACGAAATGATGTGAACCGAGTCTTTTTATTTGTTAATTCTCCATACTTCCTCCTTGGCATGTTTATTCATAAGATTTTAATGTAATGAATCTGCTTTTTAAATAAATATTTTTCTTTGTGAGAATAACCCGAACTGTTTAAGTAGAGTCTTAAGAATCCCCTGAAGCTCTTTTTCCTATCTCTAGCGAACTCTTGATCCAATAAGAAAATAAATCTTGAGAACATGACGAATAGCCATGAGTTGGAAAGAAACGAGATCCCATTCTTCTTTCAAAGAAAATACACGACAGAGTACAAGTGGTCCAACTTCTAGTAGACTCTCCGTCATGTTCGACAATTTCTTTTTTCTACATTGATGTGTCTAGTCAAGAATCCCTCAAAATAAAAATGGCTGTTTCTCTTGCAAAATTCTGAAGAAATCATTGTTGCTTTCTTCTGAAAATATTTAAAATTTTTTTGTTTATTTATATGAGAGGGAGGAGAGAGAGAGAAAGAGGGGAGAGAGAGAGAGAGAGAGAGAGAGAGAGAGAGAGAGAGAGAGAGAATACGTGTGTCATGCACACGGGTATAGTCAGGGGATGACTTTTGGCCCCAGTTCGCTCTTCCATGCTTTCCTTCCACTATGGGACTCCGGGATCGAACTCCAGTCTCCAGGTTTGCACGCAGGCGCCTTAATCCCTGAGCTGTGTCAGCAGCCCCCACAATGATTATCTACAAACCTTTCAAGGACATTGTGAGGTGCTGACATTGGACCCTTGTCTGATCAGTCACATGACCTTTAGGACAGTGTAATGTGGACATTTGCAGAGTGCTTTGCTGCTGAGACCAGGGAGGTATTCATTTGGGCGCCTCGACCCCTCCAAGCTCTTCTCTTATGCTGGGCACTCTTATACCCCTCATGGATTGTAGTCCAGGCAACATCTCCCGAGAGGGTCGAGCAAAGCAAAAGAAGAGATGCAACAAACCAGAGCCCAAACACAAAGAAGGGCGTGTGGACTTTGGGCGGAAAAACAAGCTGTCAAGAATAGAGTGATGAGGGTCCCCCTGCCCTGGCTTCCCATCCCGTCAGCCCTGAGCCCAGGCAAGAAGCAGTCAGAACACAGGGTCAAGAGTCACGCTCTGTGGATTCTTTCCCTGCAGGGAGAGTCACGCAGAGGGACAGCTGATGTCCCAGAAGCCCTGCTGTGGGTGGCGGAGCAGATCTCCCTCCACCCCCCAGATCTACTATCAGGGATCCCTTCAAGGCTAACAAAGTTCTCAGCCTCCCTGGCCCTTCAAAGGCGAAGGGCGAAAGCAGGGACCACACAGAACCCTGCCCAAGTCAGCCCCCACCCCCAAAGACAAACTCTGACATTTCTCACCCAGGCGGGACTGAACTTGACCGAGATGCTTCTGTGTCTCCCTGGGAATGTCAAACATTAAGATGCGCTGCTTTGGGACCCACCTCTCAAAACCATGTGCCTCCGGGGCGGACCTGCTGGATTTATGCTAGTCATGCATACAGCTATGCCACAGAAAAAAAAATCCCGTCCCGTTGGCATTATAGCTCAGGCTCTCTGTTTAGTCTGGAGCACAGTCCCCCCTTTTTAACCACATGGGGGTCCACTTGGCCTAAGAGCTCTCTGCATTTTCATGAAGACCTAGTAACTGCTGGCTGCTGCTCAGCACACGCTCAGTCTTCATGCTGAGCTGAGAAAGCATCTACCCGAGGGAACTTCGTGATAGTGGTCTAGGGTCTCAGAACCTGAGCTCTCCTTTCCTGGTTTGGGGGTCTGTGCATAGACCCCAATATTTATTTATTTGTGTGTGTGTGTGTGTGCGCATATATGTGTATTAGAGGGCACTATGTGTCCCCATAGAAAACCAAGGGTGACTTCAGGAATCATCCAAGGTGCTTCTAGCTCCTTTTTGCTTTGCTTTGGGATTTCCCAGGCTCTGCCCACTAAGGCCAGAAGTGCAGGCCACTATCATTTCTGCCTGGCATTTTTTTTTTTTTAACCTGGGACTTGGGATTCAAACGCAGGACCTTGTGCATGGGAGGCAGAGTCTTAACTTCAAGCCATCTCTTCAGCTCCCCCAGTTTTTATTTTAGCTCTTGATCTTTTTATTTGCCCATGCTTACTCTCAGTGAGTCTTGGTAAGTTTTCTAGAAGCTCACAGGACTGTGTGTGTGTGTGTGTGTGTGTGTGTGTGTGTGTGCGCGTGTGTGTGTCTGTTGACTCAAGGCCAGAAGGGTGAGGCCGGATGGTAGCGTTGGAAGGAAACCAGCGTCTCCCCTCCAGTCTCCCTAGCAGGGAGGAAGAGCGGCTTGTTCACTTGCCTTGGTTACAGCTCACAAGGAGTGTGTAGGGGTGAGGACAGTTAATCCTGTTAACCTCAGATCCTTAGTTTCTTGCTAACAGAGATCTAGGTCAAGACAATTTTACTGATTTTGTTCTTGATAGTATTTTCTAGATAAATAAAACAGAACAAAATCAAATAAAGTTGAACCCAAGCCTGTTTCCGTTGAGTTCATCTGAAAACCTTGAGATTAGCTGAATGTGGTAACGTGTCCCTAATCCCAGCACTCAGAGGACTGAGGTAGGAGAGCCACAAATCAAGACCAGCCTGGATTATGTAATGACATCCAAGCCTGAGACACAGTCAGAGCCAATCAATAAAATAAAGAAAAAGAAAAATCGGAACCAATGAAAAGCAAAACAAAACAATTCAAAAACAAACAAACAAACAAAAACCCACAGGTGTTCTTAGTTCTCAGTTTCATTAGACTAAACTTCGCTTAACTTTGGGAGAGGCTTATAAATTGGACAATGCATTAAAAGGTGTGTGGGGGGGGGCGCCTGTGGTTTTCCGTGGTATTGTGTTTACCTCTGTTCGCTCTCATGTGTAGTTATAATAGAGGAAGGTTAAAATTAAGGAGTGGAGTGTGTAGCAGGAATCCACAGGCAGGACTGAAGATCAAGGCAAGTGTTGAAAATGAAGCCCAAAGCAGCCGGGACACCGGCATGGTGTTTAAGTGCCTCCTGGACTAGCATTCTGGGAACATGGTGTCTAAGTCGTCCTTTCCTAGACACTCGCTTTCCCATTGAAGAGATTGAAACAGGGGCGGGTGAGGGAGAGAGGTGAACTTGGCAAAATTCATTTTGGGGCATGACAGAGTTACCCTAAGTAATGAGTAAGGCGCTGTGGTCCGCAGGACTCCCAGTGCACTACACGATATGCTGGATGGATGGACCACGGGATCGACCGAGATGAAGATGGTGCTCGCCAGGTTCATGGGAGTGGGAAGGGAGCAAAAGCACATCGGCTTCTCCACATCCGATTGGGAAGCAGACCCTAGAGTCAGAGTTCCCAGTCGCTCTCCCGTTTTTACAACAAACCGTCAAATCAGTCAAGGCTTGGGAGTAGCCAGACACCCAGTGTGTGATTCTCAACGCATTTTTCTTTCCTGTAAAAGGCAAATTCCAAATGAACAATCACATGATTACAGGCCTGAGTTTTACTAGCAAGAATAAAATCCTCCTTGTGGCCAGTTCAAAAATTGCAGTTTGTGCTTGTGTACTTCGAAGTTGATTTTTTTTTTTGACTGTCATACAGAATTTATTAAGATTTTCATATGTAATAGAACACAGCTTCCATTGTGTAATATGTAATAGAACACATATGTAATAGAACACAGCTTCCATTGCGCCAACAAAAGCTCTAGCAATCAAGAATGGTAGCACGTCACTCTATGACAATCAACATGTGTGGCTTTTCACATTTGGTTTGCAGTTAATTTATCTTCAAGTCATAAAAAAAAATCTTTTGGGACACTCCAAGTTTGGCAATTGACATTTGGCATGGACAACAACAAGCACAACTTGATAACTAACATGCTTGACCTTGTGGGCTATAAACACGAGTCAGTGGCTGTCACAGCTAACGGTGGGTGTTGGCCTCTGCAGGGTCATCCAGCAGCCTTGCTACACAAGTCCTGACATTCAGATCTTACAGTAGAGGCAAGACCTACAGTATCTAGCAGTACCATCTCACAACTACAACACAAGCACAGAACGGGTTCATGTTTATGCATTGCGTCCTTAGGAACTATCGCCAACACTAGTACAAAAAACATTCGTTACATTATTCATAGAAATTTCTGTGCTTCCTAAAGAGTGCTAAACAGATTAAATGGAGACAGTAGTGTTTCCCCTATCGTGACAGCTGTCAGCATTTTTACAGCTATCTAGACCTCCAGACCTTTAGGCTTTTGAAGTGCCGCGTGATGGATGTGCTCGATTCAACTCAGGATAATGTGGCTCGCTTGGCTTCACTGCCTGAAATTCTAATCAAGTCAGAAAATGAGTTGATATAGTGGCATAACAATCAATAGATTGAAATGGCTGTTGTCCCAAAGGACGACTTCCAAGGGTAGAGAGGGGCACCCCACTCTCAGGGCACCTGTGTTCTGAGTTTCTGAGTGTGTTGTCACAAAACCGTAACCGGCTGGAAGCAGAGCTGTTTGCTTTAGTCTGGTGTCTTCAGACATCCGAAGTGTTTATTCAAGAAAAACAAGGTTGCTAGTGGTTTTTTTGAAAAGTAAAGAAAGGACAATGAAACGCTTATTGATTGATTGATTTTTTCTTTTTTATTTATTTTATTTTTCTAGTTTTACAACATATTGAGTACTCGTCCCTGCTCCCTCCCTCCCCCCCACACTCCTCCCTCCCATCAGTCCATCCTACTCGCTCCCACCCTCCTGCCTGTCCCCTTCTATGAACCCCAGGGGTCTCTCTGGTTTGTTTATTCTTGTGGGGGTTCAGGCCTCTGTGGCGTACAAAATCCCTCTCTTCAGGTTACATCACTGATAGAGACATTTCCTTTCGCTCATCCAGTTTGAGTCCCCAAGGTTTCCACTGCATATTCTTATCTCTCTTGAGTTCCTCTATAGTCTGTGGGGCATGTTGCTATGTCAGTCATGATGCAGGTCAGGTTAAGGACAAGTCTCACCGCAGTGAGTTCCCTGCTGCAGTCCTGCCTTGGGTGGAGTGTCTTGTCCAGTGGTGAACCTTCCCAATTTTCAGGTTCTTACAATCTCACCATCCTGTCTTCCGGGAGGTTCCCAAAGCCTTAGGATGGGGAGAGATGGGGTGAACCTTACTGACATTGAAACTTTTAATAAACAGAATCCAGAAAATTTAAAGAATAATTTTAGTTAGAATCCAAGGGTACAGAGCATTGAAAAAATTGGAAGCAATAAACCTAGGCAGAACTCAAGCCGGAGTCCCAGGTACAGAACGACTTTGTAAGGCAGGAAGGAGTGACCGCCGAAGCTTCTGCAGCATTCTAGCGAGCTCCAGGCTCTGCAGCTACCACGCGGGTCTTGGTGCTTCCTAATGGGGGCTTCAGTGCACACTACAGGCAGTTTCCTGGGACATGTGGGAAGATGGTTTCACTTGATTTAAAGGTTCAATATTTGTTTTGAGTAAAAGGTTTTCTTTTTTCCAGACTGTTCTTTGGCAAACGTTCTTGTTTTATTTTATTTTATTCTTTCACGGTTTCATACATAAATATTATCCCCAATATATTAATATATTAATCCTCAATCCTAATCTGCCCTCTTCCCATTACAACCCTTCTTTTCCCCTGCAGTATCTCTCCTATTTTCATGACTTTTCAAACGTGCAGCCGCTGAGTTTTGTCTGGGTTGCCTTTGATGGCACGCGCTGAGTCCTGGCTGGAGTGTGGATCGTGTATCAGTAGGTACGTGTGCCGGGGAGAGCAGCGTCTTCTCTCTCCCCCATCAGCATTAATCCTCCACAGGGAGGCATGGGGCCTCTTGAGATTTTTAACTTGATCAACATTTTAGGCCTTCATTGATATCTACAACACGTCCCAATGTTTTACAATGGGGAAATGAATAAAAACTAACATTTTAACATATACCCTGAAAGAACGGAGTCCCCCAAAGAAACACATTAACTGCAGGATGCAGTTTCAGTGAGAGAAGCCCATAGACTGTGGAGGTTCCCCGACTGTCCTCTTTTTGTGGAGTTTTCAACTTAAGTGTTTGCATTGCATGATAGAGTACAGCGCGGCTTGTGAAGGTCTAGAAACATAGTCTGTGAACTTGGAGGCAGAGCAGTCTTGCAGAGCACAGATGCTGGGACCAGAACTGTTTTTTTTAAATTTTTTTATTATTTATTCAATTGTGCACGTGTCCGTGTGTGTGCACATGCGTGTAGGTATGCGTGTGTATGTAGAACCACGGACGAATTCGGGAACCACCATGGACGCCTCCACCTCCTCCTCTCATTTACTCTGCCCCGGGATTCACAGGCTCCGCCCTACCAGGACAAGAAACGCAGGCCGCCCCCGCTTCTATACGTGGGGTCTGGGATCCGAACTCAGGACCTTTCTCCTGCAAGGCAGAGGCTTAACCCCTGAGCCACCTCACCAGCCCCCAGAACTGGTTTATTCTGTAGATGATCTATTGTCTTCCTGCCCGCCCTCTTCCTGGGGTTCAGAAATGGCTGAGTCGGTCTCTCCATGGTCACTGACATTGGCAGAACCTGATCATCGTTTCCCGTCAGAAGCTGCGTTTTGTAGAGCCTGGCTCTGCTGGGCAGCTCTTCGTTTTCCTAAAAGATCTCTGGGTGGCTGTATGTTTTCTCTTTGCATGAACTGATGACAGATGCATCATTGAATTGAAAAGGGAGAACGGGCAAAGAGGTTTATGACCCCTTCACTCAGTCTTCTGTCTTCAGTGCTGCACAAGCAAAAACAGGCCGTTGACTTCAGTACAATACATCTGGTTTTAGTCAATATCCATGGCCTTACACACATACTCGTGTGTGTGTGTGTGTGTGTGTGTGTGTGTGTGTGTGTGTGTGTATGTGTCTTGTAAAGATTTCTCTGCAATGTGATCACAGGTACTTAAGCGTGCTCCTAACCCAAGGTTTCCTTGAACTAGCGTTACCTACCCACCTTGAACTTTTCTGCAGGCTTTGACCATGAGAATCTAATCTGTTCTTTGTCTCTACAATTTTGTATTTTAAAAGTTTTGTAAACACGGAATCATTGTTTTTCAAGACCAGTTTTTTTTTCTTTTCATTCGTCAGGGCCTCCAGGTCTAACTGCTGTGTGTCTCAACAGTTCATTTTGTTTTCTTGCTAGGTGGTAGGTAATTTGCTGAAACCTTTGACCACTGAAAGATATTCGAGCTGTTTCTATTGCTTGGCTGTTAAAAAAAAAAGCTGCCAGGCACATGACGAAGTGCTGGTAGATGAAATCAAAAACCGAATAATCCTGTTCTAGCTTCAGATGCAAGCTGAAGCTCAGCTTGATATCTAGCATCTTCAGGGGCTGTGGGCTTTCCCTCCCGACACACATCTTCTTGGGGGTCTGATCTCTCATTAAATGGCAAGGTGTGTGGTGGTCATCACAGTCCTCATTGAGCCAGAGGCAAACTGCAAATAGGGTGGGTCCACCCAACCTCAAGACCCACCCTCTGACATGCTTCTTCCAGCAAGACTCCACCTTCTAAAGGTGCCTCGACCTTCCCAACCGTGGACATCAGCTAAGAATTCAAACCCACAGCCTGTGGGGGACAGCTCACTCCAACCACGACGCTCAAGGTGGCTTCGACTTCCACATACGGAGTGGTGAGTTCAGTTATCGTCTTTGCCGTTGCCCCATCCCATAAAGGCAGTTTTAGGATCAATAACTTTCCAGGCGTGTTCTGGTGTGGGGCCTGCTCTCCTCATGCAACGAAGCTGCACGGACGCCGGGATGAGCTGGAAGTACAATGTGCTCACAAGCTCATGTCAATACACCTTTCTGCTGACTGAATGTTGAAATGGCATTTTGGATCTGTTGGGCTGGATGAGACACGTTATTTAGATTCATGCCTGTGCTGGAGGCTGGGCATAGGCTACTTGCAGTTTGCCTCTGGCTCAATGAGGACCTTGCCATTTAATGAGAGATCAGACCCCCAAGATCCACACCCCAGACCTATTACATTCCAAGGGCTCCGGTGATCTGAACTGACCCGCTGCTTCTACCTCCGTCCACGCCTAGTGCTCTGTGATTCCTGCCCCAACAGGCTCCATCCCTGGAAGCGGAAAGCAAGTCAATCGTTTTCTCCTTCTGCCTAAATCTCAGCGCTGATAGTGACAAGAGAAAAGTAACAACTGTCTCATTGGCCCGCCTCCTTTTGCTCTCTTCAGTGTAAGCGGCAGCCACTGTAAAAGTCAATGGGCAGCTGAGATTGTTTTCTGTGCTGTGGTCGTGTGCAGGGAGAACGTGAAAGTCAGGGTGGCGAGTCACGTGCCCGTGTTATGCCGTGACCCCTTCCTGTGATGTCGTCTGCTCATTCTTATTCCGGTGACAACAATCTGGCCACGTGTCATGGCCATATGCCTCAGCCCATCTTACACTGCTCTCACACAGTACCCGAGACTGGATTGTCTATCAAGAACAGAAGTTTAGTCTCCCACAGTTCTGCAGGTTGGGGAGTCTCAGATCAAGGTACCAGCAGGTTTGGCCCTGCTCACCCTGCTGCAGGGTGGCACCTTGAATGTGGCATTCCCAAGGGGTCAGGAACACATGTCCCGGTGGCCGGGGAGCAGAAGATAGCAAGACACCAGCGCTCTTCCCAGTAGCCTTGCTCGGTCCTATGAGATGACTCCGTTCTCCTGATCTAAACGGCCCCGCTCAGGTCCTCCACGGTGGGGGTGGGTGGGAGGGGGTCAGGTTGCAACATGAGTTATGGGAAAGGACAGAGACTCACAGCAGGGTCATGACCTTGCACTGCCAGGAAGACTTTGTGCGCTTCTCTGGGTGGGATCATCCTGGAGATTTTGGGTAACAGGGTCCAGTTCAGGGTGCCAGGAATGCTTCTCGCTGCGTCTGCTGGGTGCCAGTGTCTCCTGGCAACCTCCAACACAACTCGTTTAGTTTTTCTATAACATATACTTCCATCGGTCTACACTGGCTCTACTTTTCTCCCACAGCAGTAGAAGCTGTGATTTGAAACCGAGTTCAGAATTTGTACAGAGAGAGAGAGAGAGAGCGCGCGCTTGTGAATACAGTGTTTATTCAGTATTCTGCTACGTGGTATGCCATGACTTATACAGCATTCAGTCCTCAAAGAAGCTGATGAAGCTCAAGTCAAGTCAATTTCAGAGAAGAGGTACCGGAGGCTCAGAGAAGTTATACAAACTGCCCAAGGTCCCCAAGCAGAAAGAGTCCCAGGCGGAATTACAGTCCTCGACTTTCGGCTTTTGAATTCCTGCCTTTGACCATAAATGATGCTTTGTCCTGCTGGGGCGGGTTGTTTGCTTGAACTCTCTGTTCACATGAGAACTTTCACTTAGAGGTCTGGTACTGACAGTCTGAACCTTATCGTTACATATCCCACAAAGTATATGGACAAGCTGCGTTAGAAGCTGTGCTTGAGAACTACGGGTTCTCCTTCCTTTCAATTCAGGGTATGTTCCTCCCAGGGGAGAGAGTCCACGCCACGTCTTCCCAGAACAATAGCGAAGGCTTCCGCGGCACGATTCCTGTGTGTTGAAGTTTCTTCCATCTTAGGTAATGACATGCTTGTTGAAAGCAATCTGTATGTGTGAAAGACTGCATTTGTGATTCACTATTGGTGAAAACCCTAAATATGGATATCTTGAATATGTTCTGGGGTATTAAAAATGAGACATGAAGGAGGCTGATTTTTTTAAATTAGCTAATTTTTTTTTTTTTTTGCATGCACGTAGATGTGTGAGAGTGTGTGTACTTGATTGTCTGTTTCTGTCAGGGTACTGTGTGTGCCTGTGGAGACCCAAGGGTGACTTTGGGTGTCATCTTATATTGCTCTACTTCTTTATTGCGTCCCTCTGGGGCTGCCAGGCTCTGCCCAGCAGGGTCAGAAGTGCTGGTCTATGCCATTTCCCCCTGGGGGTTTGTGTGTGTGTGTTTTTTTTTTAACACATAGGATCTGGGATCTGATTGGGATCCGATTTAGATCTGATCTCAGGTCCTTTTGCTTTCGAAACAGAGTCTTAATCTCTGATTTTACAGTTAAGGAAAGAGGCTTGATCGAATTGCTTGTTCAATTTAAACCAGTAACTTTCACAAAACGATAAGTCAGATCTCTTTATGATTAGCAGTTTCCCTGCTATATGATGTAGCTCACATTGAATTTCCTTCTCCCATCTTTTTTTGTATTCTTCTAGCTCCTCGGACATGAACATAATGAATTGATGACATTTTCACACCTCAATCCCCAGTCCCATCCCCGCTCATCTTCCCATTGCAACCCTTCTCCTCCCCCGACAGACTCCCTCCTATTTTAATATCTTTTCTCGAGTGTGGCCTCTCCGGTTTCATCTGGTTGCCTTTGATGGCTGTGCCTGAGCACTTACTGAGCATGAATTGTATGTCAGAGGTATACCGTCGGGGAAAAGATCCCCGCTATCAACATTAACCGTCATCAGTCACTCAGGGATCCTCTTGAGATTTTTCCCTCTTTCATAGTCAATTGTCAATAGGCTAATCAACCCTTTTTATTCCACAATTAAAGAAAGAAGATTGATAAGATGTTCCATCAATTTACACCAAGAGCTTTTATAAAACAAGCCTCTTTATGATTAATATTTCCCCTCCCTGTATTAGATAAAATTCACATTTAATTTCCTTCTTCATTCTCTGTTTAAAAATTTCAAACTCTCAGGGGTATCTATTAGCTTGTAGTATTGGGAAAAAAAAATAAAATGTGGAAGAAAAAAAATGTCAAACTCGAAGGATTCAGAGACGGCTATGGAAACCGTCTGCACATCTGCCAAGCCCAGGTGGGGAAGGACAGAGCCAGCTGCAAGCTGTAGCTGCTCCGGCTTCCAGTCCTTGCTTCCTCCCCCTCAGGAAGCTGCCGCCGGGACGTGGCGCTCACCACGCACTGCCCGGCCTCGACCTTGCACTGTGGGAGCCCATCCATGTCCCCAGGGACTGATGCTGTGTCGCCCACATTCAAACGTGCGGAAGCCATCGTTCTGACGTAACCTTCCTCATTTCCTCACAATGAAAACCGAAACCGTGACGACGGACACGTGTGTAAAGCGAGACACCTAAGCGATTAGCGGGAGGAGGATGCACAAATATTAGGAATATTATGGCCCTTGTCCCACCTAACATTCGGTTTGGAAGGAACCACTCTCCCACCTTACTGTGTGCCCCTGGGTCTCTAATTAAACCCAGAGCACGTCACTGGGGCGCCTGTGACCAGCCAGCTGGCTCTGGGGATCCCAGGCTCAGCCTTCTAGGGCCGGAACTACAGGACTATTGTACCTGCCTGGAATTTTTCCGCGGGATCTGGAGATCTTATGCTTGCAAGGCAAAGACTTTAAGCATCAGCCACGCTGCCCAGCTCATAGCACTTCTTCCGAAGCCGTGTGGTCACGGCTTTTGTCACAGCAGCCTGAGCTGACTCATGCGGCTACGGTTCAACGCGACCCACGAATGACAACCTGACTTTCCACAGTGGACGTAGGCATCTGGGAGCACGTTAGAGGCTAGACGTCACTGCTCACACACAGGAAACATGCCAGGCACGCTCCCAACGCGCTCCAAGCTTCGTGCTCGGCTGCAAGATGCAGAAAGCGTAGGGCGCCATGCCAGGCAGTTACTAGGAATCAGCCCAGGGCATCAGAGCTAGTGCTGTTCCTCTTACTGCCATTGTTTAGCTTCTAACAGGCCTGTGCCTCACGCTACAGCCTGCACGGAGAGGACTGTGTTATATGGTGTTTTTCCTCCAAGGAACAGTGTCATAGTTGGGCACAGGTGTCAACTTGACTGTTGAGGGTTTGAGCTCTGTAGAGAATTAGTGGGTGAGTTAGGCCCAGAGCAAACCTGCAGGAGATTGTCTAGCTGACGGGAAAGGCCCAGCCCATGGCAGGTGGGACTAGGCCCTGGAATAAAATACAGAGAGCTGGTTGAGGAAGTTGGCATCCTTGTGTACATTTGGCCAGACATGCTGGTCTGGCAAGTAAGGATCGTCCCTCTCTCGGCCATTACATAGAGACATTTCAGGAATGCTCAAGCCATGTGGAGGTCTGCTGTGACTTAGCCTGCCTGCCAGCCTCAGCCAGCCAGCCATGCCATCTCGACCACGACTGTATCTATTTCCCCTCTGGAATTGTAAGTTGAATAAATCTCCCTTCTCCCATAAGTTGACTTTGGGTGCTCTTTCACAGCAATAGTAAAGAGTAACCATTACAAGCAGCCACCATTTTGTCCAGGGTCTACGATGCTAAGGCTGCCGTCTCTTCATTGGCACATTACTGTCTCCCACAACCACCATGTCTAACCATGTTCATGTTTCATGTTCATGTGTGAACTCAACACACAGTCCCTCAGCACTCATCAGGCATCAGGATCTGAAGATACAAAGACAAAGAAGGCCACGCCCTGTTGTGGGGCCGCTGTGATTGAATCAACTACTAGAAAACCATATGAAAGCTTGTTTTCTACTGTGGAAACTGTAGGCAATTGGATCCACATTATGTATAAATCACAAATAATTCAGTTTGGGAACTCAGACAGATACTTGTGCACAAATGTTCATAGTAGCACCAGTCAGTCATCATTCCACTCATTGACAAGTAGCTAAAGGATGCTCCAGTTAGAAACAGGTGTTAATAAGTGAGAATTCAGTCTTTGGACACACCTATGAAGAATTAGGGTAAGTCCTCAGCGAACCTGTGGGAGATTATCCAATTGGTGTGCAAAGACTTGGCCCTAGCAGGGAGATTCGCTCACTAGGCAGGTGGATTAAATGGAAAGAGAGCTGGCAGAGTGGAAAGCTGGGAAGTAGGAGACCCCCTCCCCCGGCCCCAACCTCAGCTCTCCCGAGGATGTGGAGCAGTCAGTTATTGTAGTTCTTGATGTTGGTGTGAATGCTCCTGGCTTGCTGGTGAACTGCAGCTGAGAATCGTAAAAAGCTGGCATGAGCCCCTTATTCCTGGTAGGTTGTTTGGGTTCTGCATTCAATTAGCAATGGGAAGATGGAACTAACGTGTAGGGTCGAGAAATCAAGGCGTCCACGTGACGGTCCGCGAAGGAATGAGATTGTTACGTGCGGAACAGTGGAGTGTTGAAAACAGAAGATCACATATTCAGAGCTCCATTCATGTGAAGCACACAGGTGAGTGGGCAGACACCCCGGGAGCTTGGGAGGAGAGGCGCAGAGTAGGCTTCTCCTTTGATATCAGGGGAAGAGTTTGCAGTTAGATGAGATGTGTGGGTGAATGTGCCAAGTGCCGCTGAACTGTGGACTTTTGTTTGTGAGGCAAGGGGAGTCATTCTGGATTGCTTCTACCTTCTTTTTGCTTTACTCTGGGATTTCTCAGGCTCCACCCACAGGGGAGAAATACAGGCTGCTGCCCTTTCTGCCTGGCGTTTTTCCATGGACCTGGGATTCAAACTCAGGACCTACTGTTTTTGAGGTAGTCTTAAACCCTGAGCCATCTCGTCAGCTCATATTAACTTTTTAAATATTGTAATTCCCAGACCTCACAAATAGAAACGATTTTTTTGCAATTTTCTTACATCGACCTTAGGAATCCTTTCTATTTAAAAAGGAGAGAGAAATTGCATTTTTAAGAGCCCAAAGCAAAAGAACTACAAAAGTAAACCCAAATATGCACCGTGACAGCTGCTTCCTTGATGCCTTTTAATATAGATACAGTTCAAATGCAAAGAAAAATATCAAAGTCACAAGAAAAAAGAAATCTACTTTAGCAATCAGGCCTCATCTACTCCTTGCCCAAACATGTTGCCTCAGAAATGGTGAAGTGTTTAGTATTAAAAGTAGCTCCTTTTCATTCAGCTGAAGAGGGAAATGTGTAAACACTGCTTTCAATGTTCTGTGGGACAAAGGGGGAGAGAGGGTCTTCAGGACATTGTCCTAAACCCCCACCAGGAGATTAGAGTCACTTTCCTGTCAGGTAATAAAGATGGGCACATGTGCCTCTTTTTCTTTATGAAACTTAAAATGCACTTGTAATGTGGAATATTAGACGCAAGATGCACAAAAGCCATTCCAAATGTCGGGCAAAAAAGAAAGAAAAATCTCAAGAATAATAAGGTTCTCTCAGCAAACAAATACACATATCCAAGGCAGCTGGTTTTAAGTCTCTATCACGCAGAAAATGAACTCCACACTCGCGGTGGTTTTGCCAAGTGCTGGAAGCCTTGCCCAGAAGGAAGATTCTCTCCTTTAGGTAACAATGGGGTCCGTTTAGGATGTCTGGTTTTCATTTTTCATCACACACAGAAGCCAAAAGGAAAACTATGTCATCCTTTCCTTTTGAACTCGAAAACAACTTTGTTTGGCCAGCGCAGAGAATGCGCTCTCAGAGACAGCACTAATCGCATCGTAAAACGGCACAAAATGAGATGCATTTCACAATGCCCACAACCACCAGGGCTTCACAAGAAACACATGAAGTATCCACATTGGTCATTTTAATATGGGGGAAACAATTAACTTTGTGTGTGTGTGTGTGTGTGTGTATGTGCATGCATGTGTGTACACAAGTGTGTTTGTGTGTGCACATGCCTGTGAAACATTTTCATGAATGCATGAAAGCCGTCTGTGAAGGTTAGTGAATTATCCACTTGACAGGATTTCTGGGAGACATATCTGCAGGCCTTGTGAGGGATTACTTAGTTTCTGGTTATGCCTAGGAGCAATTGTGCTGATTTGATAAATTGATATGCGAAGCGCCCCCCCCCCCAAAGAGTAAATGGTGCTTGGTGCTTACATCCTGGAGTGTGTGAAATGGAAAGAGCAAGTAAATGTTGGCATTCATTCATGCCCCTGCTTCCCGACTGTAGAAGCCACGTGACCAGCTGCTTCAAGCTCCGGTGGCCTTGACCCCCCTCCCCCCATCATGTTGGGTGGTGCCCCTGAACCGTGAGTCAAAATAAGCACCTACCTTTTTCACCTTACATTGCTTTTGGCAGGAAAAGGAGCTGCAATGCTTTTTCTCAAAAGAAAAAAAAAAAGCTACAAACCCATGCCGCATGTTGCTATTTTAGCAGGGGAACTAAGCAACCTCTTATAAAATTAGAGATAAAGCCAATCACACCATGGTTAAGTATAAGCTGTTTGATTAGTAGCAAAGTCATTTATAAAATTTCTGTTTTTTCTTTGTTTTTGTTCTCATCTGAGTTTCCTCATATTCTCTTCAATACATGATTGACGAATGACTTATCACAAAGCCATGACGGTGGGAATTCTAGCACTTTGAAGGAACCTCTCCAAAATAACAATAGTAAAAACAGTTTGATTGCATGTCTGTATCTGAGAATAACTAGGACGACAATGATGTCAACAAGCAACTGCTTGTGTCTCTCTGGCCAACGACTGCTTTTACATATTCATGGGTGCTATATGTGAGATGCCACCTGTTCACAGTGGCAAGTGCCAAATGTTAATCTCTTAAAGCCGGAGAGGAAGGAGCATTTGTGATAGGGTCCTGTGCCTTTATCGATGACCTCGTCACCTGCCTTCATGCCCTCCAATCCCTCCTGCAGAAGATGTCTTCTCTAGCTGAGGAAGGTCCTCCGAATGGAAGGCACGGGGGCCAAGTCCCTTCCCTACCTCTCTCTTGTCTCTCACCCCCTCGCCCTTCCATGTGCAGCCTGAGGAACCCAGAGTCTTTCCCAAGGCAACACTTGGAACCCAAACCTCTTTCTCCCACAGCCTGCAGTAAAAACTAGAATCGCCATGTTGACCCTCCCAGCCTTTCCTCAAAGAACTTCTGTGTCGTGCCTTGTCTGCTGGTAGATCCTAAGACTCCTGCTTCAGAGAAGGTTTTGTCCAAAACCCAGAAGGCAGCAAGGCTGCAGAAGAGCTGGGAAGACTTCAGACCTGACTGGACTTCTACATGCAACCCACTAGCATCTAGTCATGTCTTTTCTCGGTCATGTTTCCACATCATTCTCTGTCCCTTAATCACATGTAAACATGAAAATGGATTGTTACTTTGGATCTTTAGCATGAAGACACTCGGGCTGTGTAAAACTCTGATCAAATCAAGTTGTTACAATCATTTTTTCATGTTTGTATATATGGATTGTGATGTGTGTGTGTGTGTGTGTGTGTGTGTGTGTGTGTACAGAGATCATTTTTTGAGTGTGTTTGTGCACTTGTGAAGGTCTTAACGGTGATACTGACAATCATCCTGGATTGCTCTACCACCTGATTGCTTTGCTCTGGGCTTTCCCAGACTCTGCCTTCCAGGACTGGAATTTCAGGCCACCACCATATTCACCTGACATTTTTATTTGCATGTGATCTGAGAATCTGAACTCAGGTCCTTTTTCTTATGAGGCACAGGCCTTAAACCGTGAGCTTCTCCCTGGCCCCATGCCGGTTTTCATTCACCTCCTTTTCCATGGGGGGCACACCTGTTTATTTTGGATGAACAGGAAAGAGATCAATGCTTCTACACTCTACATCCTCAGGCGGGGTTATGCAAACAGAATCAAAGACCCTTCGTCATGTGGCCTCCAGAGACAGCAGGTCTCGGTGGGACTCTGTTACGGGGACAAAATCCTCTTCATGTGAAGGCTTGAGGAAGCAGTAGAGAGATATAAGGCAGGAGACATTTTAAAAAGTAGATTGCTGGATTGGCAAAGGGTCTGGACTCATAATACAATGACTCATGTTGGGAAATTTGTCACAGGGATTTCCTCTGAGCCCCTGAGACTCAGTGGCCACGGGAGGACTTCCGTTTTGGCAGAGAGAGCAGGATCTACTAACCTCATACTCCTTTTCAACCTGTCTGTGCTTTCGCTATTTTAATCTGCTCTTGGTAGCTAGCCACACACCAGCAACAATGAGGTCATCCTTGCTGCAGGCCCAGGAAGGAAGGATGCGTATGGGAAGGGAACATGGGCCATCGTTTAGGGGCTGCTGACCAAGGGTCTGGTGTGGGGAAGGCATGCTGTGGGCCCTGCGTGCCATGGTGGTCAGGTGTTGAATCTCTGCCATGAGCCCTGTTCTCTTGGAGACCACACATGTTTGCTCACAGACACCACACGCTCCTCTTTCCTGAACAAAGATGCTGTGGGTCTGTGAGTTGAAGCGTGACTTAGTTGAGCAGAACACCTTACATTTGCAGGCGCAAGAGAAAATTTAGTGGCACCCCTGTGGGACATAATCCTTCCTCTGTATTTCCAGAGGATGGGTTTTGGGATTCTATGTTCATGTCCTTTACAGAAACACCCTTAGCTCTGAGAAAATCAGAACAATTGTCCTGCTTAGCATGAACAGAAATACAGACCATAAAAATGTCTGGAGTGAAAGAAATTCAGAAGCTGTTTCCTTTTGCTGCCGTCTTTAGGTGTCATAGTTGGGCACAGGTGTCACCTTGACAGTTGAGGGTTTGAGCTCTGGGCACATTTGTAGATAATTAATGGTTGAGTTAAGGCCAGAGCAAACCTGTAGGAGATTGTCTAACTGATGGGGAAGGCCCAGCCCATGGTGGGTGGTATTAGGCCCTGGAATAAAATACAGAGAGCTGGTTGAGAAATTGGCATCCTTGTATACACTTGGCCAGACATGCTGGTCTGGCAAATAACGATCGTCCCTCTCTCAGCCATTATGTAGAGATAATGTGGCCATTTCCCTCAGCCCTGGTGTTGGTGTTAAACTGGACTACGAGCTTTAACTAGACTGTTGTAAGAAAACAAAACCATTGTTCCCTTAAGCTGTTTTGATGATGACTTGTCAGTAACCATGCTGGCTAACTACAATACTAATAAATTAAAAAGTGGCAAAAGCACATAACTTAGAGTATATCTTCTGCTTGCTGCTTGCTGCTAAGCCTGCTGGCCTAGTTCTGTCCCCAGAACCCACATAATGAAAGGAGAGCACAGACTCCTGAAAGGGCTCCTTTGACCTGCACATATTAGCCATAGCATGTGTAGATGCGTGTGAACACACACTCATGCACACCTATGCTAAATGTCAAAAAATTAAAAAAGAAAACAAGAATTTGCCTTTTACAATATTTCTAAATACTGAGATCAGTGTTTATATATTTATATTTTTTGATTTTTACCCTTTAGAAACATGGAAGATATGATTACATGTCGAGGCATTTAATAACTCCTTCAGCAAATAAACCTGTTCCGATTTTCTGCTTCCCAAACTTAGCTGGTCATGGAAACCTTTGGTATTATTTTTTAGTACCATTGAGCATAGCTTGGAAAATGATATTCCGTTATTCTTTTTATTTGATGCAGTGATAAATGTGTTGGATAAGGTTTTCTACCTAGCAAGTTTCTTCTTTCTGGGGATACCTACAGGTGGTCTCCACTCTCCCTCAAGAGTTCAGGAGGTGACACCTTTCTGCTATCCAAAGTTCTGACAAGGAATGCATGTCTTTTCCTAGCAACCAGCCGGTACATACAGAGTCTTGCAGTTACTCTTCTGTTGCTGTGAGGAAATACACTGTCCCTGTGACAGTTAATCCTGGGTGTCAACTTGACACACCTGGCATTAACTAAGATCAGCTGAGACCACCTGAAAAGATTACCTGGATAATACAAAGATCAGACATAGATCTGATCAGGACCTCCCTAGATTTCACTGGAACCTCCCAGAAGCCGACCAGATAAAAGGAGCCATAGAACAGAAGACTAGGAAGAAGAAAGACTCGCCAGGAATCTAGCCCTCAGTAGTCATGGATGGAGGTGACTTAGCCTGTCTTCAGCTCTGGTCAGACAGACAGACATTCAGCTCTCGCCGCAAAAGACTCTATCTCCCGCTATACCAATTAAAATCCCAAAGCAATTCTTCAAAGAAGTTGACCAAACAATCTCAAAGTTCATATGGAGGCACAAAAGACCCAGGATAGCAAAGACAATCCTGAGTAACAAAAACACTGCTGGAGGTATTGCCATACCAAACCTTAGTTTATACTACAAATCCATAGTTATAAAGACAGCCTGGTACTGGCTCCAAAATAGACACACAGATCAATGGATAAGGGTTGAAGACCCAGATATAAGCCCACAAAATTACAGCCATTTGGTCTTTGACAAAGGGGCCCAAAGAATCCAATGGAAAAAGAACAGCATCTTCAACAAATGGTGCTGGCAAAACTGGATCTCCACATGCAGAAGATTAAAGCTGGACCCGTACTTGTCACCATGTACAAGACTTAATTCCAAATGGATCAAGGACCTTGATATCAGGCCAGAGACTATAAAAACCATAGTTGAAAGGGTAGGGAACTCCCTCGAGCTGATTGGGCTAGGCCAACATTTCCTAAACAGACATCCAATGGCACAGTCACTGCTACCAACTTTCAACAGTTGGGATCTTGTGAAATTAAAGAGCTTCTGTTCAGATAAAGAGATTGTAACATGAGCTCAGAGGCAACCCACAGAATGGGAGAAAATCTTCACTAACCACACATTTGTCCAGAGTGCACAAAGAACTTAGAAAACTAAACACCAAGGAAACCAATGGCCCAATTAAAAAATGGGCCCTGGAACTTAAAAGAAATTTTACCAGGGATGAAATTAAAATGTCTAACAAATATCTGAAAAAATGCTCCACTTCCTTAGCCATCAGGGAAATGCAGATCAAAACTTCCCTGAGATATCATCTCACCCCAGTCAGGATGGCAAAAATCCACAATACAAACAACACCAAATGCTGGAGAGGATGTGGAGAGAGGGGAACTCGCCTACATTGCTGGTGGGAATGCAGGCTCATACAGCCACTCTGGCGAGACATCTGGAGATTCTTAAAGAAATTAAAGATTGAAATGCCATATGACCCTGCTATTCCACTTTTGGGAATAACCCCACATACAGCAGAGGTTCACCTCAATAGCACAAGCACGACCATGTTCATAGTAGCACTGTTTACAATAGCAAAGTCATGGAATCAACCCAAATGTCCAACAGTTGACGAGTGGATAAGGAAACAGTGGTACATTTATACAATGGAGTACTACTCAGCCATCAAAACTGATGAATTACTGGAATTTGCTGGGAAATGGATGTCATTAGAAACAATTATATTAAGTGAAGTATCCCAGACCCAGAAAATTAAGTGCCGTATGTACTCCCTAATAGGTGGCTCCTAGTACCAAACCCACCCAGCCCACCTAGAGACACTCAAAGAAAAATCTCTGTAATATCTACAGTAATTGCAAGGATTATGAACGGGAGGGATGGGGTAGGAGGGCCACACCAGAAACAAGGAGAAAGGGGACCATGTTACAGCAGAGAAAATAGGCCTCCATCAAGGACTCAAATAAGTAATGAGACATCTGATTAAGTTCACAGACTTTAATTCCTGATCATTTACTACTGAGGGGGTATGATATCACCAGAAGGGGAGGGCATATAGTCTGGCAGATAGAAAGTAACCATTTTGCAAATGGGTGATAGACCCCTCCCTCACTGTGGTTTCCCACTTTTATTACATCTACGGCCGTCCTGCTGGCTGCTCTTGCTGTTTGCTTCCACAGGCGTATTGGAACAGGAGCATGATTATTGTATTATTGTATTCTGTCGTTGTGTTGTATGTATCCACATGTTCGTGTAGTTTGCATCAGTTGTGTTAAGTTTCAATAGAAAGTCGTCACTGCCTTACAGCATGTCCTTGGGCCTCTGAAGAGCATGATATTATGGGATCCTGGCTGGCACAGGAGCCTACAGCTGGGCCTTTTGGTTCAACCAGAACATTCTCTCCCATTTCACTCCACTTGAGCTGCAGGAGCGCAGGCCTTGGCTTCCCAGATCATTCCAGAAACTGGAGATTTTTCACCCTAAGGTACTGCTGAGGATACAGTCTCTAGGTGACAGTTCTCCCCGGCACACGCCTGTGGCCATGCTCCTCCCTCTTTGACTTTCTGGAACCTTCCGCCTGTTCTTTGCAAGGCTTGCCGCAGATCTTCAGCTGATCTCACACTGGACAGTTAGATTCCTAGTTCGCTTCACGTGTGCGAAAGCTGCTTTTTTCCTGGTACATCTTGAATCGGAGAGGGTGGTTGGCATGGCCCTCAATCCTTTCCCTGCACCCGGATCCTGCTCTACTTCCCTCAGTCAAAAGACCTCTTGGTTTGGAGCCATACCACCCACCCACCCACCTTGTATCAGTTAGATGCAGGTGTCAACTGGACAATTGAGAGTTGAGCCTTTAGGAACACCTATGAAGAGTTAGTTAGTCATTGAAGCCTCTGAGCAAGCCCGTGGGAAACCTAGCCCAGGGTGGGTGGGCCCATGCCCTGGGGAGTTGAACATGGCGGAGAGAGCTGGGTCTGCATCTTGGCGCACAGGCAGACTGGCGAGCTGGCAAGTGGGCCTTCCACCCAGCTCTTCCAGTGGGTGTAATGCGCCGTCCCTCGGCTCTGATACTGATAGGGGCTCTCCTGCCATCGTAGTGCATGGCAACAAGAAATACGAACCAGGAATAGACCCGAGTTAGTTCACGTGCCGCCTGAGCCCGGTAGGCAGGCCGATGATTAGACAATAAGGGCAGGATGCCAAGCGGATTCTCACTGTGGACAACCAGAATGGTCACGGGAGGCAGGACTGGGGGACTGTGGGGTGCAGGCTGGACCTTCCCAGGGTGCACCACCCGGGGCAGGCAGGGCTGGGCTAGCCAGCTCTCAGTTCGCGTGCTGGTTGCTGCTTGGGATGTTGACGGTCCAGTCCTCCCGGCCTGGAAGCGAGTTGAGACCCAGGCAGGGGACCGTCTGGTCAGCTCAGAGTGGACAGAAGAAGCAGGAGCTGTCTGCCGCAGGGCTTGAGGCACGTGACCACGCCGGGTCCACCCCTCGTATCCGTTGGCTGAAGGGTGGGCGCCTCATCAGGACCCAGGCTCTTTACCACGGCCTCTGATCCCTTCTCTTGCCCATTTTCAGTAACTGGTGCCCTCCGGGGGACCAAATTCCTTCCATGTGGAGCCCACGTCTCCAAGGCGGTCGGAGCTCTTTCTCTCCTTTTGAGTGGATTGACTTCATTGTCTGCGTGTGTTTTTGTTTTTCCTTTTGCTTCTGGAACCACAGTTTGGGATTGCCCAACACCGCCCAGACCATCGTGGCTAGCAGGAGTCGCCCACCCAGGCGCTCTGGTGCCGCGGCAAATTAGTGGCCGCCTGTCTGCTCTGTGTGTCTCTCTGTTTATTTCCTCTGTGTTTCCTTTCCCTCCGTCAGCCTCTGCTAACCCAACTGTGTACCAAAGCTTTCCTCCTCTCTCCTCAAGACACTGTCTTGGCTCTTCGTCCCAGCTACAGACTCACCCATGTTCCCAGAGAGAACGGCTTGTGTCTGCACAATCCACTTCCCCCTCTCCTTTTTCCTCAGCTTCTCCATGCTAGGCCGCCACGCCCACCTAGTTCACACTTGTGCTCTCATCTTTCTTTTGTATTTTCTTAATTGACTTCATGGAAAGAAAAAAGAGAGATAGAGATAGAGATGATAGAGACAGACAGACAGACAGACAGATAGATAGATAGATAAATAGATAGATAGACAGACAGACAGACAGACAGACAGACAGAGAACATATGCATGTGCATTGGTGGAGGTCTGAGAACAACTTCCAGAAGTCGCTTCTCTCCTTCACTCACATGGGGCCTCAGGGACCCGACTCCTGACCTGCTGCGCTATCTCACCAAGTCCTTGTCTTTCCTCTTAGCATCATTCCCACATAACTATCTTTCGGGAGAGTTGTTGCTCCTCTTTTATGTGCCACAAAAGAATCTTAGCTTTTCCCTGCTTACCTTTCTGGCCATTTCCTTTGCAGTTTTGCTGTCTTTATCTGCTCTTTATCCTGTATGCTTGGCCCTCTCCTTCCTTACTTTGCCATTCTTCAATAATTACATCCTGTCGCCTCTGTCCTTGTGCCTGTGTTCAGACTCCCCTTGGAGATCCGGACTCCGCAGCGATGGCCTAGTTGACATCTGCTCTAAAATGTTTTAGTCACATGAAGTCCATATATTGAGAAGTAAATGAGGCAGGACTAGAGCAGCTTGGCCGGGATGGGTCTCTGAGGTCTCTCAAGGTCTTTGGAATTCCTGAAGATCATCCCCCACTGCTGGAATCTCCCTGAAGGAACACCCCTGCTGGGAACTGACTCCAATCCCGCAGATAAGATGGCCAACTTCCCTGTGAAAAAATTGTGGAGATGAGCATCAATAAACAGATGCAATTCACTCCAAATCTGACCCATTGCCAGTTGATAATGATCCAACTTGGTGCAAATCCAAAATGCAGCGGCCTTCGTGTTCTCTGTGCCGATGGGAGTTGCTTTCTGGTGTCTTTTGACCCAGTTTGTCCTATTTTCACCCTGCCTCTATTTCCTTTTTAAAATTTAATTGTTTTTATTCTTTGCAGTGAATTTATGTGTTTTTACCCCTTGCTCGTCAATCTCGCCCCCTTCTGCCCCACTTCGCGCTTCCTCCTTTCCAGCTGTTTCCCTTGTACTTTCACGTATTTTTGCATGTTTGGCCCGCAGGGTTTCTGCTAGGATGCCTGTACTGGCAGCTGCCTGAGTCTTTGCTGGGGCATGGGTGACTTCTGAGTAAAGACGCTTTCTCCTTCTTCTCTCTGGCATTAGCCTTCAACATCTATCATAGTAACGTAGTATTTCTTGAGACCGTCCTTCATCTATGGTGAAATGTAGACAGAGCAACGATTGTGCTGGTCTTGTGGAAGTGCGCCCCTGCGTGGAGTGTGGCAGCCCTGTCACGACCAGAGGGACCGGTCTGGCAGGACCTCGCCCAGCCACAGGCTCTTCCGTTCTTGCCGTCCCCTCTTTCACAAGGTTCCCCAGCCTTGGCATGGGAGGATTTGATGTGCTGTTTAGAGCTGCGCGTTCCACCGTCATGCATTCTTTTCTAAGCCACGGCCATTTCTTCCCAGCGTTGCAGAATTAATTTCTCCATGCATCTGTTGTCTCCTGTCCAGATTCCTCTAACCCATCTCCAGAATGGCCTTTGGAATCAGCTTTATAGAAATTTATGCAATGTAACGAGAGTTTAGTCAGTGCCCATCGTTAAAACACTTCAAGGTCTCTAGGTGTGTGATGACTGGCCGGAGACCTCTGTCACATCCTGGCCTGGCACCATCTCTGTGTCTCCGGCTTCCTCTCTCCCCTCATTGGTCTCACTCTGTCTGGTTTGGCTGTACTGACTGGCTTAGATCCCAGAACTTCCATTAATCCCAAATCCCTTCCTCACAAGGAGCTTTTGGAAGTGTCCAGTCTTCTGCAGTGTCTGTTTTGTTGACTGTAATCTGTGGACCAGAATTACGTTCCTCCATCAAAAAAGATGGTTTTCTTTATATCTTTATAAGCAAGAGTCGTAAGTATGGAAATCAAGCAGGTGTAGTCTTGTGAGTGTTGTTTGCCAGTCCCCTTGACTGTACTCTTAGCCGCAGTCCCTCCTTGACCTAGGACTGTCATTCAACTCGCGTGTCAATCAATCAGTCTTTCTTTCTGGCTGTGTGCTTCCTTGCATCCATTAATACCCAGGTTCCATGGGAACGCACAACTTCCTTTCTAATGCTTCTCCTTACTAAACAGCCCTTACTAGCAATCTCTTCTCAATTTTTTGTGCTTTTATGTGTTCTTTTTTTTAAAAGTGTGTGTGTGTGTGTGCGCGCCCGCGCATGCACGTGTTTGTGTGTATGTAGAACAGGGTACTGTGTGCTTGAGGAGGTCTGAGGGTGACTTTCAGGAATCACTCTGTGTGCCTTACCTCCTTATTATTTTGCTCTGGGGTTTTCCAGGCTCCGTCTTCCAGGACCAGAAGTGCAGCTACCACCATATCCACCCAGTATTTTTAGGTGAGCTCTGGGTTCCGAGCCAGGTCCTTTTGCTTGACCCCTGAGCCCTCTCTTCCCCATGTCTTCTCTTAAGTACAGTGACCAAATGCCGCCTCTGTGAATATCTTCATGTCTCACAGGTTCCTTTCATTCTGTCCCTGACTCCATCCTCTGCTCTTTTAGAATGGATAGAGCACTATTTATAAAATATTGTATTTGTTTAAACGGGGGGGGGGGTGGGAGTGGGAGGGGAAGGTGCATGCATGTCATGACACATGGGTAGAAGTCAGAGGACTGCTTTCAGAAGTCACTGCTGTCCATCCACCATGCAGGCTTCTGGGGATTGAACTCAGACCACCAGGTTTGCAAGAAGATGCGTTAACAGCTGACTTATCTCCCTGACCCGTGTGTGCGCGCGCGCCTGTGTGTGTTTGATTTCCTTACATATTCTAATAACACCTCTAAGATATCATTTCCCCCCCAATGGTCAAGCTGGGGCTCTGACAGTTACCTTAGTCTCCTTGATTTCCCATCTCTCTCAATCATCATGTCTGGGCTACTGTGTTTTTAGAATCTAATTCCGCAATCTCCACACTTATCCGTACAGAACCTCATCTTCAGTAGGTCACTGGCACCCCAGATCAACCCAGCGCTGGAGTAGCATGTGAACTGTAAGAGTGATCTTTTCTGAGTTTGGATCCCAGAACACACGCAAAAACACTGCGTGGATATGGCGCAGGCTGCACTTTGGGCCCTGGGATGCAGCCCGGAAAACCCCAGGGCAAAGATGAGGAGGCAAAGCACCCAGGGTGATTCCTGTTCTCAGTCTCCAGCCCCCTGTAGATTCCCACCCTGTCCACTGTACTCTCTTAGCAGGCAAATCCCCACATTCTGTCTTTGTCTCCAACTGAGCTTCTCTGTCCTTTATCTCCCTGAGGCCCAAACACTTCCCGTCTTTGGTCTCACAGCATCGGGGCTTCACTTGCACAGCGACACCCCGCTTCCCTGGTGCCAATCTGTCTCGGTTTCCTATTTTATGATACCATAAATGCCTGACTCAGACAACTCGAGGGGACGAGCGATTTTTGTTTTTGCTGACAATTCCAAGCTGCAGCCTTCCCTGGCAGAAGACTTACCAGCGGGAGGCTAGGGAATGGGCCACACTGCATTGAGCAAGAGCAGTGGGCAAACACCGGTGCCCACCAGCGTGCTGTCTTGCTTGCCCACTTGCCAAGTGCCAACGGGCAGCCTGTCTTAACTATCTGCCTGGGGAAGGTCCCACCCACCATGGGCAGGTCTCTTCTTTGCAATGAAAGCAATGAAGACAATCTCCTACAGGCTTGCTCAGGGCCTTGGCTCACTAAGTACTCCCGCACATATGTGCAGGAGACTATTTCCCAAGGGTCCAGCTGACAGCTGAGCCCAGCACAACGGGGATGTTTCTGTGCTTTTGGCATAACACACAATTTTCTACATATCATCCCCTCCTTTGACTTATTCACGGTTCAAGATGTAGATCAACGACTCCTTGTTCTGAGTCTGACCTCAGCAAAGAGATTGACGGCTTCCTGCATACCAAATACACATTGAGTCCATGCTCACGCCGACAGAGCTGCTATAGCGCGTTGTCGCAGCTGTGGACCGTGCATCCACGGGGCTTAGCCCACCACGTGGTGCCTACCCAACTCCCTCACACAGCACGACCATGCTTTTAGAATGATTTTTCTTTTCTTTCTTCTTAAGAAGCCTGGGAATGGGGGAAGGCCTGAAAGATTAAGAATGTTATTGATACACGCGGACTGTTCGAAGGCTAGAAAGCTATGTGAAGTCAGGAGGGATGACTTCCAGGTGCAAGGTCATCGTAGCCCAGATGCTTATGGTAATGCAGGGACTTCAGAGGTGAGCACTGTTGTGTTGTGACAGTCAGCGTTTTAGCGTGAGTTATACAGGAGGTATGGGAAGAAGGGTGGGGCACTGGCAGACAGTATCGGGGAGAGACCCACGCTATTCAAGCACCAATGGCTAAAATGCAATTGGCCTTTGCAGATGGAGTGGGGTCCACAGGCTCATGGGATTGCGAGCAGCAATGGCAGTGGAGGTCCCCCAAGGGAATATCACACAGTCTAGCGCCTGCTGTGCCCATGCAGCAGAATCGGTGCTGGGCCCGGACTTGTCCCCTACACACTACCTCCAGAGCTTCTCTTAGATCAGTCTCCCCATCTTTGGATCCTAAAGCCCCAGTATCTCAGGCTGGGGAGATGGTTCAAGGGTTAAAGTCTTTGCCTCTCAAACAATGACTGAGTCTGGATCAGCAAATCCCACAGAAATGCCAGACAGAAATGGCAGTGGTAGCCTGCAATTCCGGCCCTGGAAGGCAGGGCCTGGGAAACCTTAGAACAAAGCAGAGCAATGAGGAGGTAGAGCAATTAAGGATGATTTCTGAAGTCGCACTTGGGACTCCACAGGCACACATAGTGCCCTCTGACACACACACACACACACACACACACACACGCACGCACACGCACACGTACACGCATACGCGCACGCGCACACACACACACCATCAGCTGGACCTCACAGCTCTCTACCTCATTCTCCATCTCTCCGTTCGAGGATCAGGACAATGACAAGAATGTCGTTCCTGTCCCTGGCTTGCACTGTTCTGAGGACTTTACATCATGGAGGGGGCCACATGCACCCCAGTGACCTGCTCATGGGCAGTGGGGAGGATTCGCCACTTCACCTGGCTCCAGAGTCTGTGGACTCCTCACAAGGCTCTTGTGCCCGCCGCCAGCTGTTGCCTCAGTTTAACCTGCAACAGGGCTGAGGGTTTAAAATGAATGATGCGCCTTCCACGCCTCGGGCACGGGCACCCCGGGCGGGTTTGAGACACTGCATTTTGATGCCGTGGACGTCCCGGCGTGTTCACAGGGACGAGCGTCTCCGGGTGTTCACGTGCCCTGTCTTTTCCCCGGTGGGTGTGTCACAGAGACAAGAGGTTGACAGCTGGAGCCCCGGGAGCCTGTCACCCTCAACCGCAGAGATGTGTCTTCTCATTCGCTGTTGCCTCAACTTCAGGGTTGGCACTGCTTTGGGCAGGAAATGCCACCTTGGGAACACCTGGCTCTTCTGAGTGACACCTTTCAGAGACTTAGTGTGTGCCCCGCCCCACCTCACATGTTTCTAAACAGAAGGTGTAAACTCATTTTCTCTAGCCGGGCACCTTTTCCTTCTGACCTGTTTGTCAATCAGGCGATCGATTTTATAAAGCTATCCTTCCTTGTCCACTTACCCCAGAGCTGAACATTTGTATTTTATCGAGGAACATCAGAATTTTCTTTTCTTTTTTTTTTAAACTTTATTTATTTAGAGTGAGTGTGTGTGTGTGTCTATCTATTCATTCATTCATTCATTCATTTTAAAGCTAAGCTGTTAGAAGAGGGCACTGTGCGTGCCTGTGGAGTCTGAAGGGTAACTTCAGGATTTATCCTGGATTGCTCTAACTCTTTTTTGCTTTGCTGTGGAGTTTCTCATGTTCTCTTTCAGGGTTGAAAGGACAGGCTGCCACCATTTCCCCTAGCAATTTTTTATGTGGGGTCTGGGACTCTGACCTTTTGCTTGTGAACCAAAGACTTGAACCCCAGATTCATACAGCCTTGTTTGCATCTTGGATAAACTTTTACCCGTCCATGAAGCAAAGTACTCAATCTCTCTCTCTCTGTAAGATTTCATATTTAATACTGATGGATGTGTATTTTTATTACTCTCTATATGAACAATACATTAACCTCAAAATATGAAAATGCCCAATGTTTCTTTACTGTACACATCCTGGATGGGTGTATACTGTAAACATGAAGGAATGTTTTCCTGAGAATTGTTGAAATGGAGACGTGAATGCACAGAGTGAAGAACACGCGTATTCTTGCCTCAGGAAATTCTTTAAAAATTTCAGAGCATTTCATGCAGAGTGATAACCAGAGCTACCTTCAGACCATAAAGCTCTCCAACCCCAAGCATTCTCTTTTATTATTATTATTATTTCTTCTCATACAAACTTAACAGGTACACCGGTCCTCTCCCTCCCTCCACCTCCCCCCTGCTCCCCCCTCCCCTTCCCCTCCCTCCCCATTCCCCAGTGCCTCCCCCCCAGTGGTTACCCCCCATCCCCGGAGCATCCTTTAATGTGCATGCCAAACTCTCCTCTGGGTCCTCCTCTCTAATGTGGTGCAAGGACCCAGGGGCATTTCCCTGGGTTCCCTTTAAGCTTAGGAACACTACTGCGACTGTCAGTACCTAGCCTCCAAGGATCCTAGTGCCTTTAGTCCATGCTAGACTTTGTGACTTTGTCAATAATGTGTTGGACATAATGCAGGTCATGCAAAGTTCCATTATGATTGCTTCGGCCCTAACTTGTGTGGAGTATCTTGCATATCATTACTCCTCCCATCCTTGTGCTCTTACAATCTTACCGCCCCCTCTTCCGCAAATGTCCCTGAGCTTCTGGATGGGGAGAGATTAGGCTGGCCCAGTTCCAGGTGGTTGATATAGAGTCTCTGATGTTCTGGATTATGGTTTCTTGATTTTTTTTTCATTTTTGCTGCTCCTGCAATGCCCTTGGCTCCATCCTGATGGGTACTGGATGTCACCCCCTGGCCAGAGATAAAAATCTGTTAAATTAGAGTATTGTTATAAGAGTATATTCAAAGGTAGATGTAATAAAAGTAGGAGACCGCGGTGAGAGAGCGATCAATCACCCATTTGCAAAATGGTTACTTTCTATCTGCTAGACTATATGCCCTGTCCTTCTGGTGAGATCATACCCCATTCAGTTGCAAATGGTCAGGAAGGAAAGTCTGTGAACTTAACCAGATGTCTCATTACTTACTTGCAGTCCTTGATGGTGGCCTATTTTTTTCTGCTGTAACATGGTCCCCTCTCTCCTTGTTTCTGGTGGGGCCCTCCTTTCCCATCCCTCCTGTTTATAATCTTTGCAATTACTGTAGGTATTACAAAGATTTGTCTTTGAGTGTCTCTAAGTGGGTTTGGTACTAGGACACACCTATTAGGGAGTACATACAGCGCTTAATTTTCTGTGTCTGGAATACTTCACTTAATAAATTGTTTCAAATTCCATCCATTTTCCTGCAAATTGCACTAATTCATCAGTTTTGATGTCTGAGTAGTATTCCATTGTATAAATGTACCACATTTTCCTTATCCACTCGTCAACTGTTGGACATTTGGGCTGATTCCATGACTTTGCCATTGTAAACAGTGCTGCTATGAACATGGTCATGCTTGTGCTATTGAGGTAAATTTTTGCTCTATGGGGGGTTATTCCCAAAAGTGGAATTGCAGGGTCATATGGCATTTCAATCTTTAATTTCTTTAAGAATCGCCAGATGGATTGCCAAAGTGGTCGTATGAGCCTGCATTCCCACCAGCAATGTAGGAGAGTTCCTCTTTCTTCACATCCTCTCCAGCACTTGTTGCTGTTTGTATTGTGGATTTTGCCATCCTGACCGGGGTGAGATGATATCTCAAGGAAGTTTTGATTTGCATTTCCCTGATGGCTAAAGAAGTGGAGCATTTTTTAAGATATTTGTTAGACATTTTAATTTCATCCCTGGTAAAGTTTATTTTAAGTTCCAAGGCCCATTTTTTAATGGGCCCATTTGTTTCCTTGGTGTTTAGTTTTCTAAGTTCTTTGTACACTCTGGATAATAGAGCTCTATCAGATATGTGGTTAGTGAAGATTTATCTGAACAGAAGCTCTTTAATTTCACAAGATCCCATCTGTTGAGTGTTGGTTGTAGTGACTATGCTATTGGATGTCCTTTTAGGAATTGTTAGCCTAGCCCAATCAGCTTGAGGGAGTTCCCTACCCTTTCAACTATGGTTTTTATAGTCTCTGGCCTGATATCAAGGTCCTTGATCCATTTGGAATTAAGTCTTGTACATGGTGACAAGTACGGGTCCAGTTTTAATCTTCTGCATGTGGATATCCAGTTTTGCCAGCACCATTTGTTGAAGATGCTCTTCTTTTTCCATTGGATTTTTTGGGCCTCTTTATCAAAGATCAAATGGCTGTAGTTGTGTGGGCTTATATTTGGGTCTTCAACCCTTATCCATTGATCTGTGTGTCTATTTTGGAGCAAATACCAGGCTGTTTTTACAACTATAGATTTGTAGTATAGACTAAGGTTTGGTTTGGTGATACCTCCAGCTGTGTTTTTGTTACTCAGGATTGTTGTTGCTATCCTGGGTCTTTTGTGCTTCCATATGAATTTTGAGATTGTTTGGTCAACTTCTTTAAAGAATTGCTTTGGGATTTTAATTAGTATAGCATTGAATCTGTATATTGCTTTTGGTAGGATGGTCATTTGTACGACATTGATTCTGCCAATCCAGGAACATGGGAGGTCTTTCCACCTTCCCCTGTCTTCTGCAATTTCTTTCTTTAGGGTTTTAAAGTTTTCATTATAAAGATCTCTTACTTCTTTGGTTAGGTTAATACCAAGGTATTTCATTTTTTTAGGGGCTATAGTAAATGGGATTGTTTCTCTCAGGGCTTTTTCACTTCTTTCATTCTGGACATATAGGAAGGCCGCTGATTTTTGTACATTTATTTTGTATCCTTCCACCCTGCTGAACTTCTGTATTAGTTCCAGGAGCTTCCTGGTGGAGTTTTTGGGATCCCTCAGGTATAAGATCATGTCATCTGCAAATAGAGATAACTTGACTTCTTCCTTGCCCATTTGAATCCCTTTTATGTCCCTTTCTTGTCTTATGGCTTCAGCTAAGACTTCAAGTACAATACTGAATAGAAGTGGTGAGAGTATAAGTTTTTGAAATATGATGTTATAATTCTCTGGATTTCTTGGGTATCAGTAATGATAACACTATTTTCATTTCTAATTTTGTTAATTTGGGTTTTCTCCCTCTTGCTTTTGGTTAATTTAGCTAGGGGTGTATCAATCTTATTGATTTTTTTCAAAAAACCCTCTTTTTGACTGGTTGATTTTCTGCATCGTTTTCCTAATCTTGATTTCGGATATTTCTCCCCTTATTTTGCTAATCTCCTCTCTTCTACTGCTTTTTGGATTGTTTGCTCTAGTGTCTCTAAAGCTTTAAGCTGCATTGTTAAGTTATCTACTTCTGATGTTTCCATTTTTTTGATGTAGGCATTAAGAGCTATGAACTTACCTCTCAGGACAGCTTTCTTTGTGTCCCAGAGATTTTGGTAAGTTGTATTTTCATTATCGTTTGCTTTCTGGAAATCTTGAATTTCTTTTTTAATTTCTTCCCAAATTCAATTCTCATTCAGCATCATAGTGTTAAGTTTCCAGGAGTTAGTGTATTTTCTGTTGCTTGTTGTGTCGTGGATGTCAAGCTTTAGGCCATGGTGGTCTGATAAGGTATAGGCTAGAATTTCAGCTTTCCTATATATGTGGAGATTCGTTTTGTGGCCCAATACGTGATCTATTTTGGAGAAAGTTCTGTGTGCTGCTGAGAAAAATGTGTATTCTTTGGTGCGTGGATGAAAAGTTCGATAGAGATCTGTAAGATCTATTTCAGTAAAGGCTGAATTAATTTTGATTAAGCTCCAAAATGTTTCTGTTAAATTTTTTACCTGTTGATGTATCCCACGTTGAGAAGGTGGTGTTGAAATCCCCAAGAATTATCGTTTTGGGATTGATTTCTCACTTTAGATGTTGTAGGATTTGCTTGATGAATGTGGAGGGGGCCGTATTGGGGGCATATATGTTCAGTATTGTGAATTGTACCTGTGACTAAAATGTAGTATCCATCTATGTCTCTTATGATTTTTTTTAGTTTGAAGTCCACTTTGTCCGATAGCATAATGGGTACCACTGCCTGTTTTCTGGTTCCATTAGCTTGCAGAATTTTTGACCAGTCCTTTTATTTTTAGGATGTTCCTATCTTTTGTGGTGAGATGGGTTTCCTGCAGGCAGCAGATTGATGGGTTGTGATTTTTAATCCAAGTTTGTAATCTGTGTCTCTTGATCAGTGAGTTAATTCCATTAACATTTAATGTTATAATGGAGAAACTATTTTTAATTCTGGACATTTATTATGCTTAGTGGCTTTTGTAAGTGTATTGTTTCACTTTTAGGTTTTTATGGTATTATACTTCCCTTCTGTTCTCCTGGATATGCTTGTTTTTTTCTTCAAGCTCGAGTATCATTTCTAGCATTTTTTTTGAAGGCCTGGTTTGGTGGACATGTATCCCTTCAAGTTGTCTTTGTGCTGGATAATTTTTCTTTCTCCCTCGATCATGACAGATAGTTTTGCGGGATATATCCGCCTGACATTTTTGCTCATTCAGTACTTGAAGTACGTCTCTCCAAGCTCTTCTTGCTTTTACTGTTTCCATTGAGAAGTCATTTGTTATTTTAATAGGTTTACCTTTAAAAGTGACTTGTTTTTTTTTTCCCTTGAAGTTTTCAGCACCATTTCTTTATCTTGAATGTGGAGTGTTTTAACTATTATTTGCCATGGTGAGTTTCTATTTTGGTCATATCTGTTTGGGGTGCGGAATGCCTCTTGTATATGGATGGGCCTCTCTTTTTTTAGATGAGGAAAGTTTTCCTTGATGATAGTTTGAAAATTTTCCTCAGGTATGATATTTTGGGATTCTTGCTCTGGTATTCCATGAATACGCATGTTAGACTTCTTCAGGGTGTCCCATAACTCTTGAATATTTCTCTCGAGTGTCTTTTGGCTTTAACAACCTCTTCCATTGAACTGGTTAATACCCCCACTTTGTCTTCACGGTCTGAAATTCTATTTTCTGCTTCATTAGTTCTGCTGATAAGACTTTCTGTTGAGTTCTGGGTTGAAGATAGCATGTCTTTTAATTCAGTTTTAAACTCTGCTTGAGTCTGTTTTAACTGTTCTATGCCTGTTTTGTTTCTTGAACTGTTTTTCTCAACTCCTCCAAGTGTCTGTTTTGTTCCTCTTCAAAGAGATTGATGCGGTTATTAAATTCCTCCCGGATTTCCTCTTTCATAGTATTGATCATGGTAATGATCATGTTTTGAAAGTCGTTATCCTGGGTCAGGCTTTCTTGGCTATTTTATGTGGGTTTGTTCTGGTTGGAATCTATCATTATGGGATTAATTCCTTCAGTGGGAGATTTGTTTTCTTGTATGTTGTTTCTCATGAATTTGCACTTTGACTTGGGCATTGTCATTTTAACTCTTAAGACCTTCTTTCAATTTCTGTGTGTTTTTCACTGAACTGAATTATTTGGCCTGGAGCAGCTCCTGCTCCAGCTGGCTGGTGGGAGGAGGTGGGGCCAGTGGGCTGCCTGGGGTTCGGGGTGGGGGGGAGCTTACCTAGATCGCCATGAGTCCTGGCTGGACTGTGTGTGTTCCGGGCGGGTGGGGAAAGGCCCCGAGCATTCTGTTGATGAAATGTGGGAAGACAGCAACTTCGGGGATGGCTTGTTGAAAACTGTACTGGATACTTCCTTCACTGACCAGGAAGTTCAGAGGCTTTGAACTTTACTGCAGAGACACAAACTCTTCCCCCAGTCTGTTCTTGGTCCCCTCTGACATCCCGGCTGCATGCTTCTTCCCCTCGGCCAATGGAATGTCATCCCTCGTGGTCTGGGAACTGCCACGTAATGGCTGTGCTGCAGTTGGGTTGGCACAGAGCACAAAGCATTGCTTTAGCTCTGTATTCCACTGCCGTGATGGATCCATGATCCAGGGAATAAGGGAGTGTTTTCTATTCTGTGAGGGTTTCATACGTGACTGTAGCGAATTCATGATAATTTCACACCTTAATACCCAATCCCATCCCCTCCTTTTCCCATCACAAGCTTTCCCTGCCAGTCTCCCTCCTGTTTTCTGGTCTTTTCCCATGTGTGGCCCACTGAGTTTCCTCTGGGTTGCCTCTAATGGTGTGTGTCTAGCACTTGCTGAGGCACAAATCATATCTCAGTGCGGAGACCACTGAGGAAAGCATCTTCCCTTCTCCCTCATCAGCATCAACCCTTTTCAGTCTCCCAAGGAGGCGGGGCCTCTTGCAATCTTCCCCTTCCATGGTGTAATATCCCGTGTGCAGGGATTTGTGGATGTGTAGAAATATGCACAGCATCAGTGAGTTCATGGATGCAACAGCCCTGTCAGGTCCGAAATAATGACTGGCTATGACACTTCGTGTTCTTACAGTCTTACCACTCCCTTTTCTTTGATGTTCCTCGAGCTTTGGGGAATGTGGGGGGTGGAGGGGGGTCAGGGATGGCTTAGATCTTGTTTAGCTGAATAGACTGCCTCATTTATTTTCTGCACTTTGGTCAGTTGTGATTCATTTTCTTTCTTTCTTTCTTTCTTTCTTTCTTTCTTTCTTTCTTTCTTTCTTTCTTTCTTTCTTTCTTTCTCTCTCTCTCTCTCTTTCTCTCTCTCCTTCTTATGGAATGCTTCACGAATTTGCATGTCATCCTTGCATAGGGGCCATGCTAATCTTCTCTTTATCATTCCAATTTTAGTATATGTGCTACCAAAGCGAGCATGTGATTTTTCTATAATAAACATTTTTCTTGCAAAAGAAACTTTTAGGTTGAGTGCTGAGTGCTAAGTGCTGAGTGCTGATTGTTGAGTGCTGCTCTAAAGGACAGTTTGATATAGTGTCTTCATAACTGAACTCTAATAGCCTGCACCTCAGCAAGAGGTGCAGCTTAGGATATTAAGTCTCAGTCCATCACGGTAGGAAAGTTATCTGCAGGAGGTCCGAGGGAACGGTCCACATCACATCTACAGGAAGGAGCTGTGAGAACAAAGACCAAAGCATTCTAGCTTTCCGGTCTGCCAAAACCATTCACTTTTTGCTCCATCTTGTCATCTTTCCCAGGGAAGAGTTCTATTCAGTATGGGCTGGGTGTTTCCACGTCCATGCACTTCAATGATTATGCAGTTAGCTAGACAAAGATGTGCCCTAAAAGCTCAGTTCTCAATCTTCAAATTGATACCTGAAACCAAGTATCACAGACATGTTCTTGTATGAGAGAAATGCTCTTTGGAATTTTCCTCCAAGAATAAAATAATGATACACTCTACCATGCAAGGTTATCAGGGTTTTTAAGGCCAGCCTTAGGATTCTAAAACACAATTTGGGAATTAATGGAATCAGTCATTTGTCAATGACCAGGATTTGTAATTTATAAGGTAATTGGGAGTGCTGATAAGTATTTGTAATTTGCAAACTGCAATGAAAATCAAAATTAATCTCGAAAGCCATTCTCTCCTCACACAAAAATGTGAGTCCAAAATTAACCACAAAAAGTTATTTTAAAGACAAGACACCTCCTTTGAGACCCATAAGGAATGCTGAATATTCAATAGTCAGTAGCTGTGTCCGGAGGATTTTGGTCCCATGATCTGGCAGAACTTTGTAGGGACAGCTGTTTATCTCCTGAATGGAATTTCCTGTTAATATTCTTGCAGGCTAATTGTTCATCAAAAGTACAACAAATGTCAACAAATATCGTGGGCATGTTGCAGTAGAAACAGTTCAGTAGACAGTAGAAATAGTTCAGATGTTTAAGAAAAAGCTTAAGGAAAAGCAGGCAAAGCCTTTAGTGGTGGTCGCAGAGGATTCGTGAAGGGTTTAACCTGTTCAGAAGCACCAGCTGGCTTGCGTGTTCTTTTTTCTTTCAATTTACAACGTATGCCTCAAGTGAGGCCAAGCCAAAGCACAGAATTGTAACTTCAAACACTGTGAAGCTCCTTTGTTCTGGATGGATTTATCATACTTTTCACCCCAATTTCATACGGAGATAAATTTTCGTAGACTAAAACTGCTTCAAATGGAGCCTTTAATTCTTTGGCAGTCACCACAAAGACGTCTTCCCTTTTCATGTCAGATGCGAGTTGCTGAGGGCAGAGACCTCGGCCCCAAGAAGTCACATGTCCAGGGCGCCCGGATTCAGATCCTAGGTGGGAGCTGGAGTTAGTGGACTTTTCCCGGAACACAGACAACAGATTTGAAATCAAACCGAGCCAAGGCAGGTCATTTCTAGGTGCTTCTTTCTCCCGGTGAAATAAGCATGTTTCAGAGAAGTGGAAGCTGGAGACTGTTTTAGGGTGGTGACCGGTGCGGGATTTTAGCACAACCCTGGTCATACGTCACAGTCCACCTGGCGCCCTGGTTTCTTTTCTCCACCTTGGCATGTTCCGGTGCCAAAGCCTCAAAGCAGCTCCGGGGCTTTGCTTGGTCTTCCGGATGGTGCTAACCTCGTTCCACTTTCAGACACAGTCAGAAGGCAGCTGATTCCCTGGGTGCTCCCCTGAGTGGGGGGGGGAGGGGCAGGAGGATAATGCGGCAGGAGGATCTCTAATCTGAAAATTCAGAGCGTTCTGGATGCCGCAAGTGGAGCATTCCTTACCTTCTGATGTGAATCCCTCGAAAGACTGAAAATATCGCCTAAGATCGTCTTCCGAATACGTGTGCAGGGCGGACGTGAAACAAAAGGATTGTGGGTCAAGAGTGCCCCCAAGATAACTCGAGCGCGCATGTCCGTGAAAGATGCCCAGCTGAAATGCCGTCTTCAAGTGTGGCAGGGGAGCAGCCGCCTTCACGTACCATGAGCCACTTTTGGAGTGACACGAAGAGAACGTCACCTCTCCCTTACCTGCTGCTGTGCATTTAGCGTGAACACTCTCTTTCTCTATCCCTCCCCTTCCCCACCTCAGGTACTTGTGTTTAGTGCCAAGAACCCCAAGTCTGTACTGATTCGCTCCACACACCGCAGTTACCTTTCTCTCACCTTAGACGAGCAACCAAGCATGCAGGCTGGAGAGATGCACAGGTCACTACTTAACTCATGCCTTAAGTTGACATGCACGCCTTTTTCTATTATATCTGCATTGCTTCATTTCTCTGGGTTTAGTAACAGCGTCTTGTAAGGATGTCATACAACAAAGACGTAGTTCCTGCTCCAGCGCCCTGGAGTTAGCAAGAGGCTTTAAGGAAGGCGTTGGCGAACCAGAGGCCCAAGGGCTGTATCTCAGGATACTTCCTGCGGTCGTCAACCCTGCTGAGTCAAGAATATAAAGGAAGAGGGCCTGGAGAGGTGGCTCAGGGGTTAAGCCTCTGCCTTGCAGACGGAAGGTCCTGAGTTCGGATCCTAGACCCCACGTATAGACGCCAGCAGAAGCGGGAGTGGCCTGCGCTTCTGGTCCTGGTAGGGTGGAGCCTGTGAATCCCTGGGCAGAGTAAACAAGGAGGAGGTGGAGGCTTCCATGGTGGTTCCCGAATTCACTTGTGGTTACACACACACACACACACACACACACACACACACACACACACGCACACTCAATTGAATAAATAAAGAAAATTAAAAAAAAAGAATATAAGGAAGAAAGAAAAGAGGCTACAGAAGTGCATGTGATCCTGAACTATTTGCTTTCTGGCCTTTCAGAACAAGCATTTATGATTCTTGACAAAAGCTTTAGCCTAAGAACACTATTTCAAGATGCCAATCAAAAGTTAGGCTAGTGGAGACTGAGGATCATTCTTGATGCTTGGGACCAAAGGAAAGATTCACATGAAGGTGTCATTTCAAGACAAGGAAGCAGAGCAGAGAGGGATGGAAGCAAGCCCACCTTCCAGCTTCTCACCCCTTCATCCCACGCCGCAGTTCTCTGAGGAGCCTGGAAAGCCTTTTCCTGCTAAACCCTAAAACTGAGATAAATAGAATCAAAACTACCTAACTGTATTCTAAGCTGGAAACACCACTGTGATAGTTAATTTTGGGTGTCAACTTGACCACACCTGGTATTAACTAAGATCAGCTGGCACTGATGAGAGATGACTTCACGACAGAATGCCAACTAAGAGCAAAAAGGTTGGGCGGGTTTAAGAAGCAGTGGGGAATGTTGGCCTTGTGGGCAGGAAGGAGCTTCCTTTCTTACAAAGTTGAACATATGTTTGCTAAATAACTGCCAAGCATATTTCCTACTCCAAGCATATTTCCAAGAGAAATGAAACTTACATTCACACAAAGCCCGAATGAAGGTATTTTGAATGGCTGGACGCAAAGTTGCTGTAAATTACAAGCAATTCAAATATCCCTCCATGAATAAGAATAATACATGAGGACAGGAGATAGTATGAAGGATGCTCAGGTACCAAAGGACAGATCAAAAAGCAAATTGCTAAGTGAAAGAAGCCAGGCTGGAGAAACTGCCCAGTTTTGACTCCATGCACAGATATTCTAGAAAAAGCAAATCTACAGAGACAGAAAACAGGCCCGTGGCTGCCAGAGGCTGGAATTCGGAAAGGAGTGATGGGGAGAATCTGGGCGGTGGTTGGAACTAGTTGTGCCTTGCTGGTGTGGCAGTTGCACAAATAGATAAATCTGTCACAAGTCATGAAACTGTAAAGGACGGAAGGAGAGATGCTTATTCACCCTAAGTAATGCCTGAATATAAAATATTGACTGTTTTGAAACAATTCTTCTAGGCACACGTCTTGGATGGCTGCTGGAAATAGCGGGTGAGATTTGGTTGGAGAAACCAGACGTGTGTGTGCCCTCTCACAGGGTCCTTGCTAGCTGCAAACAGAACATTTTCTAACAGAGCACAGCTCTCCTGGTGCGACTCGTCGCACGGCCATCCCGCAGTGTGCAGCAGCTTCCTAAAACTTTCCACCCATCACATGCGGTGTGCTCGCCCTTTCAAGCAGATTCTAACCTTTAACATTCAGTTTGATGTAATCAAACAGAACGCTTCCTTACACTCCCACAAACAGAAGAAAAGATGTCAACGCCCAACAAAGCCCAGCCTATTGGAATGAAGAGCAGTGAAAGAGACAATGCAACAGTGCAGAGTACCGGCAGCCCTGGAACACCTGGTCAGAATCAGGCCAACCACACCGGCCCCCATCTGAGGCTCAGGGAATCTTGCAGAAGAGGTGCAGAAAGAGCCTAAAGGCAGGCCCATGGTTGACTAAAGATAGGACCGCTGCATCCTGAAACTCACCACGATGAGACTTATCCTCACCAGACCTGCACTATGACCGACCTATCAACGTTCCCCCATAGACTAGAGATGAACTCAGGAGAGATAATTACATGCAGGTGGAACCTTAGGAGCTAGGGCTGGACAGGTAAAGGAGAGTACCCCATGAGTGGGTCTCCCCAAGAAGGGTCACTTAATCTGCTACAGAGACTGAGTGTCAACTAGAGCAGACAACCCGAAGAGAGCCCGGGCCCGCACAAGCAGGCAGGCAGGAGGGTGGGCGGCAGAGGATGGATTAGTGAGGGGAGGATGAGAAAGGGGGGGGCAGGGGTCAGGACAACCACTTAATATGTTTGTAATTAAGAGGACTAAAATACTTGTTTTATTTTTCTACTTTTACAAGGATATTGAGTATTCATCCCAGCTTCCCTCCTTCCCCCTCCCTTTCATCCCATCCACTCCCTCCCACCCTTCCGCCTGTGTGCTTGGATGGACCTCAGAGTTCACTCTGGCTTGTCTACTCCTGGGGGGACTCAGGCCTCCATAGTATATATATCAAGTTACCTCTTTTCAGGCCACCCCACTGATATGTGCATTTCCCTTCACTCATCCAGTGTTAGACCCAAAGGTTTCCATTGTGAGTTTGCATTCTATGGGTATAATAACAGCTGCCTACAGAGCAGATTGATGTGCTGAAGAAGACTAAATATTAATAAAAATTACACACACATATACACATACACAAAACTTACCACCCATGACTTCTTTTTGCCTGAGGATTTTTTCTTTTTGATAGTTTTAGATTCTTGTGTACAATGCTGGGTGATCAGATTTCCCTCTCCACACTACTTTCTCTTATCTGCTTTCCACATCTGCTGTCTCGCTTTTTCCTTCCAGCCACTTCCGGTCCTACGTACCCCATCCTCCTCCTTTTGCACAACTCCTGTGCGGCTGTTCACAGCTGCTGCATGTTCACGAGGGCAAAAACGGACTTGTGAAGTTTACAAAAGGATGGAATGGACCTGAATGAACTCCGTTACAGGGAGAGATTGCTCAGGCCCAGGAAGACAGATGAGCATGTTCTCTCTTGCACGTGAACCCTGGATTTGAAGTTTTCTATTCCTGTGCGTGCACTGAGCGGGTTTCTGCTCCAATCAGGGAGCAAGAAAGGAACCAAGAGGCACTGGGAGGGAAGAGGTCTGAAGGGGTGGGGGGGGCAGTGAAACACACGTGCTATGAACATAGAAGAGGAGTGAATGAATACTGGAGTGGAAAGGCTTAAGGATACAGGAGAGAGGGAAGGGAGGGTGTCCTCTAGATAGAGGTATCGACTTGACAACTGAGGATGAGTGTATAAGCATTTATATCTGCGAAGACTTAGTAGCCAAGGCAAGCCCTGGGCAAGCCTGTGTAATTGATGAGGGAGGGGCTAACCCATGGTGGGCGGGACCATTCCCTAGGCTGATGCTGAAGATGGAGAGAGCTGGGTTAATACTTTGACATACCTCAGCGTACTTTGGCAAGTAAGGATCTGGTGTGGGCGGTTCCCTGGGCTCTTGGTGTTGGTACAAACTGTCCTGCCAAGCTGGACGAAGAACTGTGACCAAAGTTATAAGCGGAATTAAACCTCTTGTTCCCCTAAATTGTTTGGTCATGAATTTATCAGCAACCTGCAGACAAACTGTAGGGGGAGGGTTAAGCTGCCTAAGAAATTTGACTCTGGGTATATAAGTTTATAAGATAAGTATTTAAATCAAACATTTTCTCACAATAAATTGGGAATTGATTTACAATTTCAAATTTAAATAAATTTATTTTAAAACAATTCTTTAGTATACATATAATTTGACCACTTGTTCCAAGGCAAAAGAAAACTTGCATGCCAACAAAATGGGCTCACTCGTCTATTTTCATCCAAGAAATGACACCTAGGTTGTATGTTTGTTATTGCAGGTCACTGTGAAGAGCATTTTTAACATTTGTCAGAATTTCGATTTTATAATCGCTGATGCTAAGAATGCAACGTGTCAGTGATATGCAGCCCAGAAAGGCAGAAGAATAGTCTCAGAAACTGTTGAAAATGATGCCCTAATCTCAGGCCAAAATTCACTGAAGTATTTTTTTTTAATGAAACTCGTTAGATAGCGATGTTAAAACTTAGACACGCTACCAGATGCAATCCAGACATAGTTGATGTGGCACAGGCTGAGGAATGCTGGAAGGAGAGTAGCCAGGCTTCCTTTTTCTGGAATGAAACTATCGTGTTTCAGTGAGAGCGGAAAACTTCGTCTGTGTGGCACAAGCATCACTCACAAACTACGATAGTCTTGAATCTGAGCGACGTCCAAGAAGCAGTCTGCGCTCATCGGGGCTTGTGGCGTGGTGACATGCACAGTGTCCATGTCGACCTGTGTCCTGCGGGATGAGGGTACATGGCGTGCGCAACTTGAGTGTCACAAGTTCAGGACACATCTTCAGCGACGTCACATGATGCAACGTGAGCGAGCACTGCCGGGATTCTCCACACTTTAGTTTTTTTTTATTTTATTTTTTATTTTTTATTTATTCAATTGTTCATGTGTGTGCGTGTGTGTGTGTCTGTGTGTGTGTAGACCCATGGGCGAATTCGGGAACCACCATGGACGCCTCCACCTCCTCCTTGTTTACTCTGCCCTGGGATTCACAGGCTCCGCCCTACCAGGACCAGAAACGCAGGCTGCCCCCACTTCCGCCCGGCGTCTATACGTGGGGTCTAGGATCTGAATTCAGGACCTTCCGCCTGCAAGGCAGAGGCTTAACCCCTGAGCCACCTCTCCAGCCCCTCCACACTTTAGTTTTTATATTAACTTTCCATCACCATGTGTTCAGAAATCTTCTACTCTGGTGTGTGGTGGTCTCCATGTCCAGTTACGGGGCCTTACATGGGGTTGTGACCCATGGTTTATATGACATCTGGAGGGAGGTGAGGGTCCCACGTCCCAGGAGGTTTACTTTTCTCCAACGCTGATCTGAATCTGACTCTTTAGACTTCAGTGTAACTCACGGGTTCTCGTTGAAAGCAATGCCGTGTTGAACAGCATCCTGTCTGGCTGGTTTAAAAAGTCAATGTCATGGAAAAATGAAAAATCAAACCAACCCCAAAACCGGGAGACTGAAGAACCTTGTCGAAGCTAGTGAACTGTTGTGCAGCTCTTGGTTCGTTGATTTCATTTACTTTTGCTTGTGTGTGCATGCCTGAGCGAATGCTTACGTGTGTGGGGGGAGCACGTCTGTGTGAGGGTCCTGGATACCCTCCTCTGCCACTGTCTAGCCATTGTTTTCTTTGAGGCAGGGTCTCTTCCCGCACCTGGTCTATGCGAGAACCTGTCTGGGTCCCATTTGGAGCTGGATTTGCAGGCCTGTGTGGGGGTTCCCAGCTCGGTATGTGGGGACTGGAGTCCAACTCTTCTTGGAGAAACCAGTGTTCTTATAAGCCTTGTCTCCAGCTCCCACCAAACCTGGTTTTTGTTTGTGTTGCAGTCCGCCTGCATGGTTGCTGATAAATCAACATCGAACGGCTTAAGGGAACAAGGGGTTTATTTTCTTACGATAGTCTAGTTATAGTTTGTAGTCCAGCTTGACAGGAGAGCTCACACCAACACCAGGACCAAGGGAATTGGCCACACCATTTCTACATAACACCTGAGAGAGGGACAATCTTTACTTGTCAGACCAGCATGTCTTGTCATGTGAACACAAGGATGCCAACTTTCTCAATTTTATTCCAGGGTCTAGACCCACCCACCATGGGCTGGGCCTTCCCCATCAGCTAGACAATCTCCTGCAGGTTTGCTCTGGGCCTAACTCAACCACTAATTCTCTACAAATGTGCCCAGAGCTCAAACCATCAGCTGTTAAATTGACACCTGTGCCTAACTATGACAGTTTGTTTGCTTTTTGTTTTTTTAACACAAAGTCTCTAAAAGATTTAGAGCACAGCAGAAGAGATATGTTTATGGGCTAAATATTAATCAAACATTGGTAGCATTTTCTTGTATGGATATTAATGAAATATTGGTAATATTTCTTACACATGATAACAGAATTGTGACTATGTAGGACAACGTCCTTGTTTATAGATAGTTTCATGCTGAAGTATTCTGGGATCTAAGGTCATACTTGCAAATTATTCTCAAACCCATCTCTAACATAACATGCTGAAAAGTATTCATAGCAATGATGGATGACTAGATTTTCATGTTATTTATTCAACATTATAATGCTTAATGTTTAAAGCATTTTATTTAAAAAAAAACAGGAACATCAATACAGATCCCATTTCAGACAAAAAATAAATCAGGATGTCTTAGGAACAGGAATCAAACGACGAGACTTTTGAAAAGCTTCCCAGATGATTTAACGTGTATCAGTTAGGCTGGCAAGATAGCTCCGTGAGTAAAGGTGTTTACTGCCAGGGTGGATGACCTGAGTTTGATCCCTGAAGCCCACATGCTAGAAGGGGAAAGTTGTCCTCTGACCTCCACTTGCACACCGTGGCATGTGCATGACCTCATTCCAAACACATGCACAATAAACACACGTTTAAAAAATTAAAAGCAACACATAAGGCAGCCATTAGTAGCGGGCTCCTGACTTCTGCTGGGAAGGCACTCAGGTGGGCGAAGGGAGGGTGCCTCGTCTCTGGTCACATGTCTGGGGTCTCCACAGGGCTGTGTCCGTGTGTGGGGCTGGGGTCATTTGGATTCACCTTCACCCATGTGCAGTGCTGAGTCTGCCTGCTGGCTGGGACGTTGGCTGGGTGGTCGGCCAGCTCACTGCCCCGAGGTTCCCTGTGCTGTGGGCCAGCGTGCTTCCACGCGGCTTTCCATGTCATCTCCTGAGTGGCCTCCAGGGGATGTGAACATGCGGACGGCGTTTTCCCAAACACGAACCACTACAACTAAGCATTTATTGAAATTCAGACTTTCTGGCTGCTATCCTGGGCCTGGAATAGAATCCACTATCATTACAGTGAGAGCCATTCCAACAATTCCAGCGAAATCCACAGGGAAGCTTTGACCCCAAGCATCAATCCTGTTCTTTGTTTTCCTTCTTTTTTTTCGGTGTGTGTGTATGTGCATGTGTATACATGTATGTGCTTTACATGTGGATGGGTAACCACAGCTGTTTGCGTGTGAACAAAAGAGCACCTGGGTGTGTGTACCTGTGGAGGGCCAAAGGGGACTTCAGGAGTCATCCCGCGTTGCTCTGGGTTTTCCCAGGTTCCATCTTCCAGGGATTTGAACTCAGGTCCTTTGGTTGTGAGGTAAAAGGGCTAACCTCTGAACCATCTCCCACGTTCCCATCCTGTGCTTTGAAGACCCTGATCTATCCAGACCACAGATATCAGAAACCACAGGAGGGGGGCATATCTTGTCCCCATGCCCTGCTTCTTCAAGGGTCGGAATCTTTCTTGGCTTTCTAGATTGTCTTGGGTCCATAGCTCTGCCTTTTGCCCTTGGCATTGAGCATGATGGGGTTTGGTTTTTTTTTTTTTCTGTTTTAGTTACAAAATTTGTCTCATTTATCTCAGTGCATAGACATTTTTTCTCAGTGCGTCCGTATGTCGAGATCAGATGGGTCTGGGATAAATCAGATGAGTGGGAGATAATGAAGGTGGATATCATTGCTTCTCGAATGCCAGGCGGGGGAATGTGGTTGCAAGTCAGTATGCAATGATGAAGATTGATAAGGGTTGGGAAGGGTTGCAAAAGAAAGGGACGTGCATCAGGAAGGCTAGTCACGAGCAGTGACAGGTTGTAGGCCAGGAGGACAGGCCTGGAAGTGACAGGCAGTGCATGATGGCCACCACCTCGATGTGAAGGACAACAGAGGTCTGGGAAACATCATCTTCTAACTCCTTACAACGCATCGCCGCATCTTCCAATATCATTGATTTGCAAAATGCAGTGACTTAACTTTTTGGGGTACTTTGCCTGAATGTTGTCAATAAATTCACCACCAAAAAGCTTCCAAACAGGGGCTTTATTCTTGATTATGATTTTCATTACAGTTTATAGTCCAGCTTGGCAGCAGACTTCATACCAACATCAGGAGTCTAGGGAACTGGCCATACCATAGCCACCAAGATTGCTGAAGGAAGGACAAACCTCACTTGCCAGGTAGTAAGACTGCCAAAGTATGCTGAAGGCTGCCAGGTTACTCCCGCCACCTTACCCACCTGCCTAGGGAATGCGCCCACTCATTATGCGCTGCATTTTTGCACATCAATTGGACAATTTCCTGCAGGCTTGCTCAGGGCCTATACCAGCTACTGGTTCTTCACAGATGTGCCCAGAACTCAGCCTTTAATTGCCAAGTTAACATCTTGCTTATTTTCATATATATATATTGCCTAGTTATACAAGCTCAGTAGGGGCCCCCTCTTTGGTCAAGTTAGCATCTTCATGTTTTTAATACAATTTTAGTTTTCTTGTGTGCATGGATATGTATGAGCATGAATGCATGCATGCTTGCTATGGCGTGCATGTGGTGGTCAAAGGATAAGCTCAAGTGTTGTCCTTGTCGTCCACTTTGTTTGAGAGATTCTCCCGTCTCTTCCTCCCATCTCCCTAGGGAACATGGGCCCTGCAGTCACTGGCTACCATGCCTCGGTTTATGAGGCGTCTGGGATTTTGAGCTCAGGTCCTCTTGCTTGTACTATTGTTGTAGTACACTCTTCCACTAAGCTGTCTCCAAGCTCCACCCCTTCATCATTTAAGAAGAAAGGCGACATGCTAAGTTAACCTAGGCTAGTCAATGTAGACTTGAAGCGGCTGACTAATGAGACGTACTTTTATATTTGCCTTCGGGCTGGAGTTAGGAGTATGAGGCTCCTCTCAACTACACCAGTCACAATCCAAATCCCAGAAGGCCTGCACCCCAGTAGTCTTCTGAGGGAGTTCCCGCTGATCTCTGGGAGGCAATTAGTCAGAGGTGCCTGTGCTTTTGTTGGTGCCCAGTGGAAAGAAGGTACAGCTGCTGCCAGGTTTGGGGGACACAAAGAGTAACTTTTCTGTGAATAGAACAGACTTTCAGGCTACGGCTGCAGCTGAAGAAGGCCCGAGGCTCAGTTTTGTCAAGAATGTGTTGCAGGATCCTGGCCACACCCACGTTCACGTGCTCGGCCTGTTTCAACCCGTGAAGGCAGCGGTGAGGGGTGCATCAGCAATCACCTGGCTGGCGGCCCCCGAGGGTTCACCGTCTTCTTCACAGGAAACGTTGCACTGAGCCCAGATGTTGAGGAAACTCTCATCGACCCGTGGCGTGCGGCTCTGCAGACTCGGGTTGGAAGAACAATGCCAAGAATGGAAACTTCTCTCTCTACTTTTCTGTTCTTTTAAACAATATCTTATTTATTAAAGAGAGAGAGAGAGAGAGAGAGAAGGCAAGTGTGTAACACATGTGGCAGTCTGAAGGAAACAACTTTTAGAAACTGGTTCTCTTCCTCCACCATGTGGGGGTTCTGGGGATCAAACTCAGATCCCCAGGTTTGGGAACAGGCACCTTCACCCGCTCAGCCGTACCCCTGGCCCTCTCTATCCATTTTTTTCCTTGAAGTCATGGATGTCAAATTGGAAGATGTCATAGTTAGGACAGTGTCAACTCAATTGTTAAGGGTTTGAGCTCTGGGCACATTTGTAGAGAATTAATGGTTGAGTTAAGCCCAGAGCAAACCTGCAGGATATTGTCTCCTGATGGGGAAGGCCCAGCCCATGGTGGGTGGGACTAGGCCCTGGAATAAAATGCAGACAGCTGATTGAGGAAGTCGGCATCCTTGTGTACACTTGGCCAGACATGCTGGTCTGGCAAGTAAGGATCATCCCTCTCTCAGCCATTACATAGGGAAGGTATGGCCAGTTCCCTTGGCCCTGGTGTTGGTGCATGCTCTCCTGTCAAGCTGGACAGACGATAACTGGACTATTTTAAGAAAATAAATCCCTTGTTCTCTTAAGCTGTTTGATGATCATTTATCAGCAACCATGCAGGTGAACTGCAACAGAATTGATAATATTCCTTTTTGAGGGTTTTCTTTGGACTTCTTCCTTTAAATAATTGAGTTTTGCTAGAATTACAGTCCAGTCTCATCTGTGAAGTGCGGTGCAGTGGGTTAGTAGAGTATCATTCATGTCTCCAAGATTCCCTCATGACCTTAGACAGGTCCCCAACAGCTCTGTATTTCAGCCGTAAGTGAAGCTCAGGACCTGGAGTGTCGCATTAATGGGAGGATTAAATGAGTGGCTCACAAGTGCCCATGTCTTAGTGCCAGGATTCTACCAGCATCAGTCTAATGGCATCAGTTTGACCAGCGTTCTCTGTGAAACCTACCAGAATTCTTCTCAATGACGGCTTATACTTCAGTCAAGAGAGAAAAATCTGTTGCCTGAATGGAGGCTCTCTGAAGTGATCTTCCAAGCGATTTTGGTTCTTGTGAGATCACAATTAGCGTCGCCTAAGAACTCAGTAGACATGTAAGTCTCGTTCTATCCAATATTTACTGAATCAGAGACACCAAAGATGGGGAGTGGCCAGTGTTGCTAAAAATCAGATTTTTTTTTCTCTCTGGAAACATATGCCGTACTGTGCTGATTTCTGTGGTTGAAATTCTTTCACTGGACCAATTTCAAGCTATAACATGATGCTGCTAACAGGAGTCAGGAAAAGATGTGTCTAAGCAGCTCCCCTGAGTGTTAGAAAGAGCTTGCTTCCACTTATCGATGGCCCAGAAATCTCCGTACTTTGTTTTGGATGCTGTATAGTCCAAGTTGGCTCAGAACTTACCACATAGCCCACATTGGCCTTGAATCCACAATCCTCTGGCCTGGCCTGGCCTCATCAATGCTGGGAATGTGTGAATGCACTGACACGCCTGGCTCACGTTCTACTTTCCAGAACATTCCAGATGACTTTGATGCATGCCTGAGTTTGAACACCATTCATCCTGACTGATACTCAAAAAGCAAAACAAAGCAAAAGAACGTGCTTGTCTAGTGTCCCTGGGGAGAGAGTGGGACAGACAGCCTGGGACTGGCACTGGTGTGTCTGCAGCGTCCCAGGCCTGCGGTTCCAACCAGAGCCCAGGCACGTGTGTCATGAATGGGTCGTACACAACTGCACGCTGCCACACACCTGCCCATCAACGGCCAACATGTGGAGGAGCACTAAGGGTCTTCACTGCCGCCAGGGTCCCTGGGAAAGGAGAGGTTCTGGAGGGTCACAGATCTGTCCTCTTTCATGGGGACTTTGGTTTCTTATATATGGTGCCTTACAGGGAATATGGGGAGTGGAGAATAATTTTCACTGCTCCATTTTAATAAAAAAATGGCCAACATTACCTTGGTAATTTACAAAGCATTAATTATCACAATGTTAGGCTGAGATCCAGGATGCAGGCAGGGAAAAGCATCATTTTGCTCTTGAGTCACTAAACAACTTATATTTTGGTGAAGGTGGATGTTGTAGTTTGCCCACATATTGTTGGTAAATCCACAACCAAAGAGCTTAGGGGAAGAAAAGGGGTTTGTTCTTTTTATAATTCTCGGTGATAATTCTTTGTCCATTTTGGCAGGAGAGCTCACGCCAACAACAGGCGCCAAAAGAAATGCCCACGCACATCCATGGGGACTACTGAGAGAGGCACACATCAGACAGCAAGTCCACCCAAGCATGCTAAAGAAGCCACCTTACTGAACCGGCTCCTCCATCTCAGCCAGCTACCCAGGGAATGGTCCTGCCCACCCACAGATACGCAGGAACTCAACCTTCAATTGTCAAGTTGGCACCTGTACATCTGACTAATGCGCACGTGTGAGATAACTTATGCCGACAGTAAGCCTTTGAGGAAGATGCTCTTGTCATTGTAGTTTACAAAGTGGGAACTAAGGCCAGAGAGGTTAAGTAACTATGGTGAGTCCCGCAGCAAAGAGCTCAGGTGACCAGAGACATTATTCCTTCTTGGTGCACTGCCGCTCTCTCTCTAGAATGGAGAGACGCATGGCGAACCCTGGAGTTACCGGTCTCTCGATGTCTAGTTGCGAAGGATAAGGGCTTGCTTTCACATCTCTGTGCTTGGAAACCTTGGGCACCAGTGACAGCAGCTGTTTCGAACCTCTCCATCTTGGAGTCTTTGAGTGAATCACAGCCCTGTCTCCGGCTGAGTCACAGCAGATCCGGGTGTCCACATCAAAGGAAGGCCAAGTCATCTAGGCCAGGGACGCCAGAGGATGTCGTCATTCCAAATGGCGGCACCCACAGGCAATCTCGCTGGTGTGCCACCCCGGAGCTGACTTGCAACAAAGCTCAGCCTATTTTTCCCTGACTCAGACAAACTTTGTCTACAGGCTCTGCGAAGACAAGAGGCTCCGCGGCCCAGGGTGGCTCAGAGCGCGTCCCTGAGCGGCGCGGCGTCCAGCCCTGCCGTCTTATCTCTGATTCATCCTCTTCCCATCGCACACTCAGTGTCTGGGATTCTCCTACATCCCCAAGTCTCCTGTGTGACTGGGCGTTTGGAAGCTGTTTCACCGACTTCCAGGCTTACACGGATTTGGAAACAGAGACACGTGCGCTGCAGCTGGAGGCAGATGTGGGCTGAGGGAACGCTATGGAGAGGCAAGTGGTGTGGCCGGCAGCTGTGGGGCTGCACGCAGGGGGAGTGAGGGGGGCGCCTGCCTACCTTTCCCCTTCCCCACCGCCCCATTGCATCCCTGACCCTCATGTTTTCCTGATGCACCTGTTACCAGCGTGTGCTGTTGTGCCAGTCAGAGCCCCCACCCCAACAAGTCAGGCCACCCATCTCCAACCTGCCAATGAAACAGAAAGTAGCTGTGCAATGCAGAGAAGGGAGATTGACTCGACGTGGTCCCATGGAGAAGAGGGGTGTTATGGTTGCATTTCGGTGTCAACTTGACAGTTGCAGACTGTTTGGAGTGGAGCCGTGGAAGGTTAATGGTTGGAATGGCCCCTGAACAAGCCTGCAGGTACTTGATTGATTGCTGTGGAGAACCCAGCCCATAGTGGGTGGTACTTTCCAGTGGTGGACCGGATAATAGGAGGTGCAAGGAGGAGGGACTTGCTGTGCAGTCCACTCTGCATGCATCATTCACTTTTAAAGTATTGTGGTTTTCTTTGTTGCTTCAGTCCTTGGCTGACTCGGAGCTTCATCTTTTCCACCACGTTGTTGCTGTTCCCGCTGCCTTTGAAGCCTGGTCTCTAGGCCTCACTGCTGTTCGCTGTTCATCGCCGACGTCGGAGCCCAGCTGTTTGTTCTTCACCGACATCAGAACCCAGCATCTTCGACCCTCCGGAGAAGTAAAGGCTTGAGACCTTCTCGGGATATTTTGGCTTTGTGGAACATTCCGGTCAAGAGCAAGGTGGCTGTGGGTGGCTACTTTGAAGAACACTATTTTTTATTGTGAGTTATTTTAATAAACTTATTTTTATATATTACATTCTATAGGTTCTGTTTCTTCAGAGAACCCTGACTAATACAAAGGGAAAAAGTGGTCCAATGTCCCCAGTCCGCTCCTGGCATGCTAGCCTGAGCTTAGGTTTGAACAGAGAGCACAAGAGGTAGTCGCCGCTAAGTGGTCCTGGTCAAGGGGTGGCCAGGACCATCGCTGACCTGTCATTGCTAGACTTGTATCTCCCACAAGGTGGTCAGAATCTTGTTAGAATCTCTTCCTTCTCTGGCTGACCTTAGACTCTAACCTGGTCTCCTGGGAGAAGACATGTCAATCTCCCGGGACCATGGCTTCAATGGTCTGAGGGTCCCAGGGAGGGGCGTGGGGGGCTCTTTTTAGACTGTCTTCACTTCTGCCAAGATGGCTACACTTCGTCTTGGAATCAAATCCAGCCAGGGCCGCAATAGCATGATGAACGGTGATTCCCCAGAAGGGAAGGATGAACACAAGCGGTTGAGAGTTCATGTTCTTTTTTTTTTTTTTTTTTTTTTTAGGGGAGAGCGCGAACGCAGTCCCCCACTACCACAAATTATGCAGTTGAGTTTCCCACATTTGGGGAAATCACAGGGGTCAGCACATCCGGAGTGCAATGGATAAGCCTCGCCCTGGGAAAACCACCTTCGTGATCATGGTATCTCCCCTGCCAGGTAAGTATAGAGAGTTCATGTTCTTATCTCTGACCGTGAGCTTCATTTTGCCTTTAAGGCAGGCAGCAATGAATTTTTTTCCTACTTTTACAAGCATATTGAGCATTCATCCCAGCTTCCCTCTTTCCCCCTCCCTCCCATACCCTCCGTTCTCTTCATCATTCCCTCCTACTTCCTCCCACCCTTCTACTTGTGTGCTTCTATGGACTTCAGGGTTCACGCTGGCTGGTTTACTCCTGTGGGGGCTCAGGCCTCTGTGGTATATCAAGTTACCTCTCTTCAGGCTACCCCACTGATATGTGCATTTCCCTTCACTCATCCAGCTTTAGACCCAAAGGTTTCCACTGTGAGTTCTCATTCTATGGATATAATACAGCTGCCTACAGAGCAGTTTGATGTACTGTCTTCCTACCTATATTACTGGCTGTCTTCCCTATTGATCTGTTTTCTTCTTTTTTTTTAGGTTTTTGTTCTAGTTTATAGTAGGGATGGGCACCATTCTGACAAGTGTGTCTTGAGTCTGATCAGAAAGCTGTTGGTTGTCTCCTTGATGCTCATACCACTATTGCACTGGTGGTCACCTGTTGCCATGGTGACTTATAAGCAATGAATTCTTGGGCATATGCTATCCACTAAGCTCTGGAGATACAATAGTCAGGAAAGTCTTCCCGGGGAGGGGCTATGGGAGAGAAAGCACATTGTTTGAGGTTCTTCCTGCAGGTGGTTTCCGAGTCTGCTTCGGTCGTGGGTCTGTCCATAGCCTGTGTGTTTCCCTTGCATCGGAGCCCTGAGATGAGGCATTACACTTCCATTTCTCATTGGAGAAGAACAGCGATCATCTCAGGGCGTGTGAGTAGCTGCAGGGTCAGCCCCGGAATCCACAGCTTATGACTCATTTGGTTTCCTGCGTCGCCTCACAGCAGAGCGGGGTGGTCAGCCCGCCAGAGGCATCTGTGCACTCAAGCAGATCTCCTCTGCCCACTTCACCAGGAGCCCTTCCTTGAAGGGACAGGAAAGGCCAGCAGCCTGCAGGATCCCCCAGCGGTTGGCTTTTGAAGTGCAGAGATCAAAGGAAATATTTTCTTGACGTCAGCCACAAGTCCGTCATCTGCTTGAAGCCTTAATGTAGTGAGCGATATAAACTTGGTGAAGACTTTTTCTCACCTTGGTTTTGGCTGGTGCATTTCTTCTTTGCAGAGCGACTCGGATTAAATGGGGGGCATCTAAAGTCTCTCCGCTAGAATGCAGACCATGTGACACATCTGTTCCCTGAGTACTTCTGGTGGTACTGACCCACATGCGCAGGGTGGTCATGCTCAGATGAGTAAGAAGTTATGGTGGAATGATCTTGGATTAAATTACTGATTTGTGTTCCAGAAAGGCAAGCTTCCCCAGATGCCTGCGTGTTTGGAATGATAATTTTCGGAAGGAGGCAACTAACATGACATAACCTCAAGTCAGGCATTTCATGTACTTTTAAGGAATCTGACCCTTGCAGGAATTTGTGATGTGGGTGCCTCTCTCTAGGACAGAGAAAAGATGGCGATTCCCAGTCACAGGGTCAATTGTGTGTGTGTGTGTGTGTGTGTGTGTGTGTGTGTGTAAGTCAGAGACTGACATCAAGTATTTCTCTAAATCCATCCTTTTTAAAAATTCTTTGAAGATTACATATTTGAGTGCAGTGAATTTGAATGTTTTTGTCTGAGATATCCACTTCCGCCCTGCCTCCTATCCCACCTCAAAGTTTTCCTTCCCAGCCGGTCTCCCTCCCACTCCCATGTCCTCCTGCACGTGTGATCCATTGGCCCATCCAGATGCCTGCACTGGCGGGTGCCCAAGCACCCCCTGGGCACAAACATTTTTTTTTGCTTGTGTGTTGGTGCTGGCATGCGTGCGTGCGTGCGTGCGTGCGTGCGTGTGTGTGTGTGTGTGTGTGTATCAGAAGGCACTGTGGAGACACAAGGGTGACTTCCGGAATCATCCTGGATTCCTCTGCTTCTTTATTGCTCCGCTCTGGATTCCTTATTGCTCTGCCTTCCAGGGCTAGAAGTTCAGGCCACCATCATTTCTGCCTAGCATGTTTATGTGGAATCTGTAATCTGAACTCAGGTCCTTTGGCTTACAAGGCAAAGAATTTTAACCCCTGAATCATCTCTCCAGCCTTTCTTTTAACACAGGTTCTCTCAGCATTCAGCTAAACTGGCTGTCTAGTGAACCCCAACGTCCTCCAGTTCGTGCATCCTGGCTTTAGAACTGCAGGTACAGTTTTCCCCTGAGTTTCTGGGGATCCTAACTCAGGTGCTTAAGCATGCTACTCACTGAATCACCCCCCAAGCCGCGTGGTCTAAGCTTTAACCCATGAGGACAGATGGAGCTGCAGTGCGTTCCGCGGCTTGTGACACTCACAGAGCTGTCTTTTGACCTCAGGAATCATCTAGGCGAACAGGCTTCACTTGAGAGCTGACAAAAAGTCCTGGAACTTAGAGTCCCTGGGATTCCCTGGGGAGCAGAGTCACACTCCAAAGTCATGGTCTCTGGACAGGGTGGCCTTTCCCCTCCCACTTTTGTAGATGATCAAGAAAGGGAAGTTTGTCCTGGGCGATGCAGGAAATGCTTACATTCTGGGATGTTGGACTTGCCCGTTAAGAGCCAGGTGGTGAACTAGGCGCTGATCCTCAGGGGAACAGTTCATGTCATTTACATGACATATACATGACATACATATGTATAGTGTGTGTGTGTGTGTGTGTGAGAGAGAGAGAGAGAGAGAGAGAGAGAGAGAGAATATTCAAATGCTACACTTGTGAAGTTCCTATCACAGGCTAATATCTGCTCTCTTGCTTTCTGCCCAAAGCAGTTGGCCAGTTCAGATTTCCTTGGCTCTTTCTAAGTTTGTCTCCGCGGGCCTTCTCTAGACAACCTTTGAGGTAAAATCCCTTGGCCAGAGTTTTCTGAGGTTGGCGTGGAGGGTCTCTCCTGCGGCTGCTCACAGTCCCACTGCCCTGCTGCACCCTCAGAGATTCTTTGGCTGGGATCTTGTAAATTTCTTACTGGAATTTGCTGTGTGAGGTTAACCCCCCCTCCCATAATGAGGCAAATGTAAACAATCAGTTTTCTTATGAGTCGCATTCAGAACAAGTTACAATGCAATGGATTCCTTTGTAATGAGGCGCCTAATGATTTCTTTGAAATCTTAATTGCAATTCAGACTCTCGGATGAGTTTCCCCGCACCAATTGTGTGTAATGAGTAATAAGAACTATTTCAGCTGGCTTAAAAACCTAAAAGAAAATATGGAGAGGGTAGGGAGCATGCTGTAGACTTGGTGCAACATGCTTGGATTTTTTTTATTCTCTCCCTCCCTCTTTCCTTCTTTTCTCTCCCTCTCTCCTCAGGAGTACAACACACTGGTAATTGCTGAGTATTGAAATTGGGTGCTGGATACATGATTACAATTGGGGGGGGTCTTGCTCTGGGGGAGGCGGTCCCTTGCTTTGACGCTCTCACTCAGCGGAGTGCACAACACACTGTTTCAGAGTTGTCCTGGGGGAAAAGAGAAATGTACTCAGGCAGCTCGTTACTTGTCTTCGTGGTGCGTGGGTGAGTTTCCTACACCAGCTAATTCCCCTGTGAGGTCTGGCAGCTCCCGGCCTGCGTCCTCCAGCAGCGCGCAACAGTGCTCCTTCCTGTCTTTCTCCCATGGCGCTGGCCCCAGGGTCCCTCTTCCACCTGGGAGTGGCCGGCTGGTCTCGGGCTGAGAGCTCCCAATGCCCTGGAGGCTCATGAGCCCCCTGAGGGCTGGTGAGTTGCGCCTGACCCCTATTCCTACCTCTCGAGCACCTGTCACTCACTGAACTCATTTCCCACGCTGACCTCTGTACTGGCTCTCCGGGGGTCTCATCCTTTGCTGTGTGAAGATTCCTTCCTGTCTCCCACATTTCAACCACTGTGTTGGGGACTCAGGTTTGTTCGTGGATACTTGTTGTCTGTTACCTGCTCTTCTTGGGAAATATCTCCATTTTTCTGTATGTTGTGATTCTCGCCTCTCTTCATCTTGTGTATGATGGGATGTTCGGGTGTTTAGTCCATACGAGTGTGTATGTATGTGAGAATGTGTGTGAGTGTGAGTGTGCAAATGTGTTTGAAAGTATGTGTGAGAGTGAGTGTGAGACTGTGTGAGTGTGTGTGAAAGTGTGTGAGTGTGTGAGTATATGTGAGAATGTTATGTGTGAGTGTGCGAGAGTGTGAGTGCTTGTGTGTGTGAAAGCGTGTGAGTGTGAGAATGTGTGAGTGTATGAGTGTGTGTGCATGTGTGAGTGTATGTGAGAGTGTTGTGTGTGTGAATATGAGTGTGTATGTGTATGTGTGCGCGTGTGCTCATGGGAGCTCTATGCATCCTGGCTCCTATAGTTAATGACTTGGGTTTTGTGCAGCTCCGGGCTACTTAGTTGTTAAGCTCTTTGGATGTTCTCGTGTAACACAGCATCACGAGGATTCCCTGAGAAGAACCACGTACATTTCCGCCTGACTCGGTCAGTGTTAACCATGATCATACCGGGTCACCTGGACCAGCACACCCGTGGTCATTCGTTGCTCCTTGGACACGTGACTTCAGCACCTGTCTCTCTTGCTTTCTAATAGCTGCCAACAGGAGGCCCCCAGACTCCTCTTTGTCTCCCACACTTTGTACCAGCTGCCTTCTCTGCTGCTTTGAGACAAGACTCAAACTCATTTATTCAGCTTACAGTTCCGGAGGGGAGATACAGTCCATTATGGTGGGGAACATGGCTGGCTGGCAGAAACCCCAGACGTCATGGAGGTCGAGAGCCGATGCTACAAGACCCACTCATTCACTCAAACAGGGCGGGACTTACCATCCCCAAGGCCCACCCCCGGGGCTACCTTTCTCCAGAGAGGCTCTGCCTCCTAAAGGCGCCATGACCTTCCCAAACAACTTAAGATTCAAACACATGAGACTGAGGGGGGCAGCTCACGTTTCAAACCACGACACTTTTCCTTCCTTTCCTTGCCCCCTCGTCTTTCCTCCACCTCATCCTGCAGCATCCTTGTGTGCGCTTGGCCACACATGCTGGTCTGGAAAGTAAGGGACATTGCTCTTTCGGCCATTGTGTGGATATGCCGTGACCAATTCCCTCAGCCCTGGTGTTGGTGTGAGCTTCCTGCCAGGCTGGACAGACAACTGCAGCCAGTCTAATATGAGAGAATAAGCCCCTTGTTCGCCTTTAAGCTGTTTGATGGTGTTTTATCAGCAGCCATAAAGTGGGGTATTGCTGATAAATCTTGTTATGTGGCTTTTGTGGCTTTTGGATGGTTTTGTTGGATGAAGTTTAAAATGTTTGGCGATTTGAGGACTGTGGGTTACAGATACCCTTCTGCAGAGTTTAATGGCCATTTGGAGAGTAGAGGCGCTGAGAGGATTGTGGATTGTTTGGGGCCCAGTGTGTAGGAAGGGAACAAGGACCCTGGAAAAGCTGAATTTAGGATGAAGGACTGGTTTGCCCGGCAGAGGAGAGCCGCGGTGACAGCCTCGAAGTTTCTAATGAAGACGGTCAGACAGCAGAGCAGCAGTGGCTATGGGAGAAAGAAACGTCATTGAAGGAAAGTCTATTGCTTTACACTGGACAGCAGAAGACATGCACATCACTGGGCTGAGAGTCTGCCCAGCATAGGGATTCTCCTGAGAGTCGGCGCGGAGAAGCGGCATCAGCTCTGGTTCCAGGGAGTCAAATGTTAGCTTTCTCTGCGACCAAGGCAGGCTGTGCCGGTGTCCGTGATTCATCTTGCCTGAGTGTCAAGTCTGCTCCGTGCTTCCGTACCCCATAATTATTCCAGTGTAAGTAAGAGATTGTCTAGGGCTGAGCCACTTCCTGTGCCCCCCCAGCATCTCCACGCGTCGGGAGGCTCGCTGCTGGTCACTATGCCTTTGGTTACGGGGCGAGTCGTGTAGGCTGTGGGCCTGGGGGGGGGAGCTGTCACGTGGTCTCAACCATCTGAGTGGTACATCAGGCTCGAGTGAGAAATGGCCGGGTGTGGTGAGATGTGGGAAACTCAGCATGGTTTGGGGCTTCTTTCCTTTCCCTTCAATTTTCTTTAGTACTTACGTTCACAAATTCCAGTCTGTCTCACCTCTGCCGAAGCCCACCAAGGGCAATAGTTCCGCTGCTTGAAGAGGCTGCTTCTTCTAGGGGAGAGTGTGCTAGTGTGGGCCAGTCCCTTCTTGATGGGACCCATTGCCAGAAGGCAGATGGTGTCGGCTGAGGGACTTACTTGGGGGCTTGCTAAGGAGTCCTCTGGTACAGGTTTTGCCCGTGCCTGAGCGTTCCAATAGTCCACATCTTTCTCAGAAATGCTTGTCGGTTCTGAACAATGAGAACATGATGTTGTCCTTGCTATTTTATTGGAGGTTTTATGAATTCTCAGAATATGAGACATTCCTATTTAAAATATGTATCCAAATACATTCTCGGAAATATTTTGTTAGGTTGGTGGATTTGCTCTTAGACGAGCCTGGAGAGTTACAGTCACACGCCTGATGGTGAATTTGGTCTTAGGCGAGCTGCTACCACATACCCTGCCGCCTGGCACAGCCTGTGGCTTTTGGGCCATCTGTGCATCTTATGCTTCATACTAAGGGCAATAGAAACCCAGCAGCATTTGCATATCTAAGAAGATACAGCTGAAATGCCAGCCAATGGAAATCTCACAGTTCCAGTGTAATCTTGCAGGACCCCCGTTATCAATTGTTGACCAGTCTCTATGCAGCACATTACTGTACTTTGGAGCATTTATTCATTCTTCTAAATGGTTATTAAGAACAGAACGCAATTGTGTGATGTTTTCAAAAGGTTGTACAAGCTGTTGGCGCATGTGTGTTGTCTCTTGAACTCATCCACTGAAAGGATGAGCGACAAGCCAGGAAGCTGAACTCTGCTTCAGATCCCCAGATGTTCACCCTTCCCTCCTTCCCTTCCTTCCTTCCCTCCTTCCTCCATCCCTCCTTCCCTCCTTCCTCCCTTCCTTCCTTCCTTCCTTCCTTCCTCCATCCCTCCTTCTTTCCTTCCTTCTTTCCTTCCTTCCTTCCCTCCTCCCTTCCTTCCTTCCTCCCCTCCTTCCTCCTCCTTCCTTCCTTACTGTCCTCCCCATCCCTTTCTCCATCCCGCCCTCCCTCTCTCTCCCTCCCCTCTCTCTCCCGCCCTCCAAAAAACCTCCTCCGCCCTCTCTCCCTCCATCTCTCTCTCTTTTCTTCGTTCTTTCCTTTCTTTCTTTCTTTCTTTGATTTCTTTCCTTTCTTTCTCTCTCTTTCTGTCTCTCTCTTTCTTTCTTTCTCTCTTTCTTTTTTCTTTCTCTGTTTTTCCCTTTCTTTCTCTCTCCTTTCTTTCTTTCTTTCTTTCTTTCTTTCTTTCTTTCTTTCTTTCTTTCTTTCTTTCTTTCTTTCTTGTCTTTCTCTCTTTCTTTCTCTCTCTCTCTTTCTTTCTTTCTCCTTCCTTTCCTATACTGGAGATTTAACAGAGGGCTAGCACTTTATCACTGATCTATATCCCTAGCTCTAAACACCTCTCATGACCTTGTCATAGTATAAGGAATAAAGAAATATTAAATACTTCGAGTAGCTCAAGAGAACGCAGTGGTTTCAAAGTACCCAATAGACTATGACATTTGTGAGTATTTGAGAAGACCTGGGAAATGTAGTAGAAAAATGATAGACATTCTGTAGAAATTACCAAAAGGTGCTCACGGAGCAAAACAGTGATAATGCTCTTTATGAAAGTATTTAGGGCTGGGTGGGTGGGGAGGAGGAGGAAGGGAAAGAAAGGAAAACAAACCTTGTGTCATCGCAGTCTGTCTTAGCAGCCCTTTCTCAAGTCCCACCCCAACTTTTTCTGAATTTGTTGATTGTGTCCTCAGGCTGCCAGAACAAATACCACAACCGGCTGGCTCAAACAATAGAAATCTGTTTTCTCACAATTCAAGAGGTGAGGATCTGAAGTTGAGGCCAGCAGGCTGGTTCTAGAGGCTTCTGTTATAGGTGGTCCCAGCTTGGCTCCTGGATGCTAGTGGTCTTTGCAGTCCTTGACATCTCTCTGTTACAGGGACTCCCCACCCCTAGTCTCATTCTGTGCCTCTCCCGTCCACACCTCCTCTCCTCAGGGGGACATTTGTCACATGGCACTCAATGACTCCTTTTAAATTCACTAACCTCTGCCAAGACCCTCTTTCCAAATAAAGGGGTAGCAGTTAGGATTTCAGCGTTTTGTATTTACGGGTGTCACTCAGTTCTCAGCACTAACAGGCAAGCAGAAATCTCCCCTGGGCTGGGCACTCTGGACTCTGGCAAGTTCTCCATGTGAAAAAACCTCTGGCAGTTGCCACCATGGGCCAGAAAGACAGGCAGGACCTAAAAGCACCTCATGCTGAGCATCCACAGGTGTTAAGTCTCTTTCCTGGGTCCCTTCTGGTCTTTTCCTAGACCTTGGGTTTCTCTGCTCTTAGTCCTGGAGACTTATTTTTAGCGTAATGTATAAATTATATGCTTTTAACAGTGATAAATGAGAAAAAAATCGCCCCCTTGGAGCTTGGATCAGAACACGTGTTTCTCCCCCACCCCACATCTTTTTACCTCCTTCCATCCATCACAAGGCAGCGCCTGGGGGACCACCCTGCACCTCGGCCCCTTCAGCTGGTGACTTCCGATCCATTATGGAATTAAATTTTCCCGACTCCTAAAGCGTTGTGATGTGAGCTGCCTTCATCTTCTTGTTCGTGGCTATCACAGAGGTCAGGAGCGAGGATCGGGGAGAGAACGAGATGTTCGCAGCTAGCAGAGCCAGCGATGGACGCTCCCCAGGCCGCCGTGTCGGCTCCAGCCTGGCTTCTTGTCCACATCCGTGGGCTGCGTCGGGTTCCTGCTCGTGGACCTTAGTCTGAGACCAGCCCTGGATGCTCTAGTCAGCTACTTTCTAGCTACTGCTGCCAGACGACCGATTGTTTTCTTCCTGCAAAAAAGTGCCTTGCGCAATTTTTTTGTTCTACAAGATCAGAGAAATAGTGGCCTTTTATTTTTCAAAAACAATTCATTTTTGACAGCGTTAATAAAATGACCGGAGTTTACCCACATTCGTTTAGGGGTTCGCGGTTCCTCCGGCGTTCTTTGACTGCAGCGCCTCCTAGTGAGCACTTTTTTGTGGAACTCCTGGCTGCTCCCGCTGGGTTTTCACAACAGAATGTTAGGAATGCATGTTTACAAACTCAAGCCTTTGCTACCCTGGCGGCTACTTTGTTTCTTGTTGGCTTTTGTTTTTACCAACTAAGTTTCAACACTTGACTTCCACACAAGACTGCACTGTGTAAATGTGTAATTCATGTGCAATTCTTCATTGTTCACAGGAAGCTTTCCATCCATTTCCTCTTCCTCTATTCAGGAGAAAAGGGATTGGAGAGGAAGAAAATATAATAAATAAGTACATGAGGAAATCACTGTAAAGATATTTCAAATATATATATATCATAGATTCCCCAGAGCTAAAATATTGAAAATACAGCATTCAAAAATCTTTGAGATTATGCTTAAAAATAATTTAAGGTTGGCGAGATGGCTTATTGGGTAAAGACCTGAACACAAGCAAACCTGTCAATTGAATTCCATCTCCAGAGTCCACAGGTGGAAGGAGAGAACCAACTTCTGAATATTTTCCTTCCACCTCCATGCCATGCTGTGACATCCAGGGGTCGGCGCTCTGTCTGCCTTTCTCTTCCTCTCATAAATAAACAAATTAAAAAGAAAGAAAAACAACTGAACCCAGGATAGGGATATGACCTCGTCCCATATTTGTTTACATCTCTGTTGTGCTGGGGACCCGGGGGTTAGGGAGCAGCGGTCGCCTGATGTACCTCACTGCTCGCTGCTTCGCACACACGTATGTCTGTGGCTCTCTTACCGGCCCAGGCTAGCACAGACTTCTGTCCTTCTGACTTCCATCGCAGCTTCCAGCAGCAGGCGGGGTACCGCAAAGTCCAGGGACTTGAGAGAGGTGCCTGTGTTTGAAAACTTGCCGGAGAGATTTCTCTAGACGTCACCAGGGCCACTGCAAGCACTGCATTTAGCAGCATTCACAAACAAGTCAGAAAGAAAAGACAGCTATGAATAAGGGGTTTAAAATGACAGCTAAGAATTCCTAAGAATTTTCTCCAAATCATGACATTAAAAAAAATTGAAAAATAACCTCCTCAGTGATCATCAATAGTTCATCAAAAATCACTTAACTATAAAAGGTAAGAGATAATTTCATAAGAAAGGATGCTTTTCCTTAGAGAAAGATGTGTTCTGTATGCATGCTATTCAGATGCGCATATATGGGACTGTGCAGGTATACACACAGACATTGCTACTTTTCTTTCATTTGACCATGCTATAGGGTAGAGTTTCTCTGGATTGAAAACTGTCTGTGGGTGGGCACTTGGTCCAGGCCTTTAAACTGCACTTCCCTGATGTAGTGCAAAGATGACCTCCTTTTAGAGGTCTGTCTTTAAAATTAGAACTCAGGACCATGTTGTAGGTAAGGAGGTGGGTTAAGGACCTCTTCAGTTATAGAACTTGTTCCTTGCTGGACTAAGCTCATTCTGGAGGGCACTTATTAGGTTAGATTGTAGAGACCCTTGGGAACTGGAAGACCCCAGGGCACCACCTGCCAAATTCTCCCACGTTAGTGTAGAATCTTACATGAATCACTGTAGACAGACTTGAATGTTTTTCAAGTCTGAGTCCCCAGAGGTAGAATTTCACAGCATCCCAGGACACAGAGCTCTTTAGCCAGGGATCCTGACCCTTGGCTTAAAGCCACTTGGTTAAATTTCCCAGATGCTGAAGTTGCCAATGAGCCCCTGAGAGACAAAGGGCAAATGAACTTCACTGAGATGGTGAATCCACAGTCGATGTCGTGACCCTGAGCAATGATGACATGAGTCCCAGAAGGTGAGGGGAATGACCCAAGACCCCTGATGTGTGTTACTCCCCACCCTAGCACCCCGAGCTCTAATGACACACAGCACTATCCCACTCTCCCTGGTCCTGCATTGTGTCGGCACACCCCCTCCGCTCAGAGCTGAGTAAATGCACATCAACATTTCTTGTGTTGTGTGTGAGACTCTGTTGGACTTGGATCCATTGTTTTTATTTCCAAGCTTTCTCTTGTTCATGCTCAAATCCTGTACTGTAAGGGTAAAGGTTTCGTCTTACAAATATTTAAGGTGTTCGATTCCCCCTCTCCCAAACTTAAGTGTCTATTTTCACATACTATTCTAAGATAGTAAACACAGAATGATTTATTTAATCCTTCTCCTTTGCACATTTTAGGAGCCCAAACGTAGCTTCCTTTAACTTGTGTGCGTGCAGCTGCTGTATTTCAATGTGCTGCATTATCTTCTGAACCTTCAACGTAGTTGTATGTTTCCACGAATGCAGCTTCCTGGTTTGGGATGGTGGCAATGCAGGAGACTGAACAGCGTCTCCTGCTCCACTGATATGTCCTTGGCCTAGTCCCTGGAACATATGAGCATTATTTACAGATCTAATAATTAATGTTCTTCCTTTTCTGTGACCTCTCTCTCTCTTTCTTTCTCTCTCTCTCTTGCTCTACCTCTTTTGACTTTGCTCTGGGGTTTCCTAGGCTCTGTCTTTCGTGAAAGCGTAGTTCACCAGCATTTTCACATGGGATCTGGGACCCAACTCAGGTCCTTCAGCTTGCAAGGCAAAGGTTAAACCCTGAGCCATCTTTGCAGTCAAAATTAATGTTCTCGAGGTTGAGGAAAGTGTGATTACTTATGCAGGTTTTACATCCTCACGTGGAGGAGACACAGTGAGGCCAGCGACATGAAGAGAGAGGCAGGGTTTGGCTTGATGTGGCCACAAACCAAGGAATGAGGCTATGTGCTAGTTCATCCTAACATGTTCATTGTTAGGAACTGGCAAGAGCTGGATGGAAGTTCTTACCCAATCTTCACAAGGCGGTATTGGCCATGCTGATCTCTTGACTTTTGACTAGTAAATTTCTGGTTTTAAGCAATCAAGTTGTATCAATTTTAATGTGTCCCCCCACCAACATGGAAGGCTGCCAAATCTCTCTGAACCTGCATTCTACAAATTTCCTGTCATGTGTGTTTTGGTCATAACTCCCTCATTTAACGTTGTTTCCCAGACACCTGTTTTTCGCTCCATGTTTTGAATCACCAATCTCAGTCATGCTGCTTATTCCATTCACACTTTTTATTTGTCAACTCGTGGGCCGAGTCTAGATTTGGAAACTCCACTAAGCAAACCAGTCCATCATCTTCCATTTCAACTTTGCCTAAGTCTTTGTTTCTCTCATCACAAACTGGGTCCAAACAATCCAGCATCACTATTTTTCAAATGGCCCTTAACTAAACTTTGCTTAATGACTTCAGCAGCACACAGTCTCAATATCTTCAAACACCTCCACATTTCTCCCTGCAAAAGTTCAAAATCCAACCAAACCGTATAGCCAGATTTATCATTAGCACCCCACTTCTGGTACGAAATTTTGTTGCACTTATGCTACATTGCTGCTGATAAAGTCATGACAAAACAGCTTAAGGGAAAAAGAAGGTTATTCTCTCTTATAACAGTCTAGCTAGGCAGGAGTGCCCATGTCAACACCAAGAGCCACACCATATCTACATAACAACTGAGAGAGGGGCAACCCTCACTTGCCAGACCAGCACGTCTGACACAAGGATGCCAACTTCCTCAACCATCTCTCTGTATTTTATTCACTTGTCCAGAGCCTAGTCCCACCCACTATGAGTTGGGCCTCCTTATCAACTACATAGTCTCTTGCAGGTTTGCTCTGGGCCTAACTGCTAATCCTTACAAATGTGCTCAGAACTTACTCTCAACCATCAAGTTGACACCTGTATATAGCTATTACATGCCCACACTAATGACTGCCTGGGTACCCATCAGAGCACCTCCTCTTCTGCGAAGTTCTCTGAACCTTGAGGTGGGAGGTGGCTTAGTTGTCCTGAAAAGGGCTGAGTATCCACAGTTTGCATTATGATCACTTGTTATCTTTCATTGTTCATGGGTCCTTCTTGGCTGGATGTTGAGTGCTTCTTGAATAATCTTACTACTCCCTCTTCTATCCCTGAGGCTGTAATAGAAGTGTGGGTGACTTAGATGTCCTGCTCAGGACTGAACAGTTTGCAGTTACTTATTTTGTACATTTTGTTCAGTTGTGATTTTTTTTTTTTGTGATAAATACCTTCCAACGCAGAAGGAAGCTTCTGTATTGAGCGTTGGGTGCTCCTTCAATTGAGTGACTTTTGTGAACTATAGAAGTTAATTAAGAGAAGATTCAAATTGTCTTATCTTCTTAATTATGATCCATTTCTAACTCCAAGACTGCCATCTCGTTCAGAACCCAGGGGGCAAGAGCTTTTAGTCTAGCTCACAATTTTAGGTTGCAATCTATCATAGAAAGAGAGTTATAGCATCAGGAAATGAGGGAATTGATTACATCACCTTCATGACAAGACCAGAGGGCAGGGATGAAATTTGCACACTTGCCTACCTGCCTGCCAACTAGCTCTCTCTGTCTTTATCCACCTGCTCAGGAAATGGTCCTGCCCACTACAGGCTGAGCCTTTCCACATTAATTATGCAAGCAAGACAATCTCTTATTGGCTTGTCCAGAGGCCTGCCTCAACTAGATAACCCCTCATAGGTGTGCCCAGAGGCCCACCTGCTAGGTGTCAAGTTGACAGCTGAAACTCACAGCCACACCTGTGATCCTAACTTTCTTTTGAATTAAGAATAAGGTGCTTTAAAGAAGTTTGCAAGTTCTAAGTATGTGGGCAAGTGAGTGTCACAGTAGGTACCAAACCAGGTTTGCCTAGGAAGTAAATGAACCCTTTCCTCAGGCTCCAAAGAAGCCTCCAAGCTCTTGGTGGGATGCCCCTCCCTCCCTCCTTGCCTCTCTCCCTCCCTTCTTCCCTTCCTCTTTCCCTCCCTCTTTCCCTCCCTCTCTCCCTCTCTCCCTCTTTCCCTCCCTCCGTCCCTCCCTCCCTCTCTCCTTCCCTCCCTCCCTCCCTCCCTCCCTCCCTCCCTCCCTCCCTCCCTCCCTCCCTCCTTCCTTCCTTCCTTCCTTCCTTCCTTCCTTCCTTCCTTCCTTCCTTCCTTCCTTTCTTGTCCTCAGTCACTCACACTTAGGGTGTTTTTTTCCATTCTCAACTCAATCAAAGCGCTCTCCTGAGACAGACCTGTGTATCTGTCCCCAGGTGACTGTGGAGCCTTTTAAGCGGACAGCCCACCACAGAGGCACTTCCAGGGTTGCAGCCCCTGGGGCTCGGGCCGTGTGAAATGCCACGTGCTCCTGCGTCACTAGGTCCCTGTACTCACAGCATCTCACCCGCCTTCTCTGTCTTCACTGCATCAATTAGACGGGCGCTTCTTGCAGTGTCTCCTCTAGGCACATTTCCACGTGCAGCCTGGGAGCCGCAGATGTTCTCAGCTGAGGACGCTGGACCGGAATCCCCGGTGCAACCTGCAGGCGTTTCCTGCTTCCAGGTCTTGCACACTCAAAGACTCTGAAAACCATGTGAGAAGCACGGTGTTTTTCCATGAAAGGGGCCATCCAGAGAGTGTGGCTGAGACTTGTCTGACTCCAGTGTTCATGATGCTGAGCCTGTGTTAAAAGAACAAGCCAGAACGTCAGGTTCTCAGAGGCAGGATCAAGACAAGACACTTCCTGCTGCAGCAGACATTGGAGATTGGACCGAAAGCCACGAGCTGTCAGGAGCTTGAAAGTGAGTCTGCGTTCTCTGAAGTATTAGGGAGTATCTTCTGGTGAAGATTTTTTCAGAAGGGCTTAAAATCACATTAATGACACCCACTAGGACTTCCTTGTCTTTGTGCCCAGCTGGGGCGGGAGAGCGTTGCTACTAGATCCTCAGAACTCAAGACGATGAGTGAAAAAGAACACTTGACAGAAATAAATGAAAGAGATGAACATGCCTTAGGTTAAGATATTCTTTTGTGTGCATGTGCGTGTGCGTGTGCGTGCGTGTGCATGTGTATGTGTGTGACTGTGGAGACCCAAGAGTGACATCTAGAATCATTCATTCTGGATCACTGTTGCTCTATTGCCTTACTGCTTTGCTCCGGGGTTTCCCAGGCTCCACCTTCCAGGGCTGGATTGCAGGCTGGTGCCATTTCCGCCCGACATTTTTTTGTGAGATCTGGGGATCCAAGCTTAGGTCCTTTTATTAGTGAGGCAAAGGCTTTAACTACTGAGCCTCCACAGCCAACATGATCAAGAGCTTCTTCTTGATTGTGCTTAGCAATGAAACGTGCGCCTTCTAAGTCATGTGGCCATACAGGCTGGGTGCTAGCTTCAGGGAAATACACACTAATTGGTCATTACATATTCCTGAGCAAATATCTCCTGCACATTCACTGATTTCTCCACAGAGGATACTTAGCACTTGAGTGCACCCTAAATCACCTTTTAAACCTTAGAATAATGCCCACACTTTGCAAGGGAAGTTAAATGGTGCACAAATACACTTTTATCATGAGTATGGCAGATGCAATGAATGGCTGAATAATAATTAAGGGTGTTTATGATTTAGCCTGTCTCTGATGCTTAATACACATCATATACATGGGGCGAAGTAGTTATATTGTCTCACTTATCCTTATAGTTTCCATGGATGATAAGTGTCAGTCCTTAAACTAATTTATGCTACAGTAAAAAAATAATCCCAGATCTCAGAGCTGTAAAACAATCCACTGTCCTGGTTACTCTGCATACCACTGATACAGTCACAACAAAACTGGGAATAAGGGGCTTTATTTTGATTTACAATGGTCTGGCCACAGTTCTTGGTCCAGCTTGACAGGCAAGCTCATACCAACACGAGCGACCCAGGACACTGGCTATACCTGTCTGTGTATCCACATGATTGCTAAGGGAGGGACAATCCTTACTTGTCACACCAGCATGTTATTCACGTATACGAAGGGATACCAACTTCCTTAACCAGCTTCTCCCAAGACATTTAGACAATCTCCTGCAGATGTGCTCAGGGATTAACCTAATTACTAATTGTTTACAAATATGCCCAGAGTTCCAATCTTCAGTGGTCAAGTTGGTACCTGTATCTCACGGGGCTGTATTGATGGAGGACGGGAGGTGGGGCCCATCTCAGTTGATATTGGTGACATTGAAGGACGGGGAGATGAGAGATGGTGAACCACAAGAATGTCCTTGAACCTCTGTCCAACAGTGACGTGAGTGTATCTGTCATGGTTTCAGTGTGAGTTGTCCCACCCCCACTTCCCCACAGGTTCATGTGTTTGCATCCTTACCTGTTGTTAATGTTTGGGAAAGTCGTGGCCAAAGTAACCTAATAAACCTCTCTCTCTCCCTTACGCTGGTTTCATAGGTGTATCATCTCACAGCAGCACAAGGACCTGCAGCAACTCTCCTGCATTCAAGGGTCAAGTGCAGCCTTGTGGTTACTCCTGATCCCAACAGTACAAAGAGGTTCCACCCCAGCATGCGGAGGGGCATCTCAGCCATGTCTGACGTCTGTGGGTGGGGAGGACAGTTCTCAACCAGGGATGGGCAGAACTAAGGTTTGGCTAAGCATCTCCCAAAGGCCTACGGGCTAAGGACTTAAGTTCTTGCCTATCAGAAGGCTATGGGAAGTGGTGGTACCTTAAAGCTGCCGGGTCCTTGAAAGGTCACTGTGGTACTAAGTACTGAGGAAGACTAAGTACTAAGTACTGGTCTCACTGTGTTGGAGCCAAATTCGGTACATTACTTTTTCTTAAACTTTTTTATTTACATGCTATTATCTAGGTGTGGTTGGGGCAATAAAACAAACATTATTTATATTGTCTGTGGGGGACAATAAAAAAGTTTCTTTACAAAAGAGCCAACTTCATATTTTGTATTTTGCTTTTGATGGGTGATTGAACCTAGGACATAGTGCATGCTAGGCACATGCTAGGTGCATGCTAGACACACACAAGGCACATGCTTTCCTACTGAGCTCCCAGCTTCAACCATTTTCTTTGGTAAATGAAATTCAGATTAAAGCATCTGTGTTTCAGATACTGCAAACAGTCTCATAAAAGACCCTTTTTCACACTGGGAAAGTCTTGTATCTTACATTGACTACATGATGCTGAAATTTTCCAAATGTGGGGCATAATTGTGAGGCAGTGAGTAATGTTATCTTAGGGAGACACAACTCCGTAAGAGATAATAATTTCTTGTCAACGAAAGTGTCTGTGGCTATGATCCTTGCCAATTTTAGAATTTTATTTCCTTTGTTATGGGTGTGCATAAATCTTGCCGGTCACCATACATATTCTGACACTGCCATTCGTTACCCAGTTTAGCAGAATGTTGCAGAAATTAACGAGTAGATGACGCTGAGATTTCTTGCACGAGACCGCCCCCTTGTGGCTATGGGGAGGAGGTCCTGTCTTTTTATTCTGCTTCTCACTTTCTTATTAACATAATGAGAACCTACACATTGTGTAGAAAGAAAACTTTACATCAGACATCTTAATGTATGAGCCGAGAAGTTTTTGTCTCTAGATCTGAAATAAATGTGGTGGCTTAGCAAGCTAAGGTTATGCAGGAATGACCATGGGTGGATGAACGGAGAAAGTTCTGGAGCACCTGTAGTTCTTGACAGTCTAACACAGGACGCCTCAGAGCACCTTTCACACTCCTTGACACTCGGGCACCCAATGGCGTTTCCTACGGTCCTTGCTTCTGTCCGTGCTGCTAAAGTCCCTTTTCTCTTCTTGCTGTGAGAACATTCTCAGCCAGGGAGAGACGGTTATTTGCTTGGCTGACGGCTCCAGAGAAGATACAGTCCATTGTTGCATCACCCAGCAAAGACATGGATGGGGGCAGAAGCAGGAGGCTGGTCCAGGTCACAGCAGCCATCAGAAGGCAGACAGACTCCTTTGAAAGACTGTGTGGTACTGGTGTCAAAAAGAAGAGAAGAGAATCTGTGTACTCTACAGTCACCCACTGGTGGGCCACTTGTGCCCTAGCGGGTAGCCAGACATTAACTAGCGTAGATGTTCTAGGTAGGACCCAATGCATTGCACATGTACAGAGACGGGGAGGGAGAAGGAGGGGCTGGAGGGGAGCAGGTAGGATGGGAAGTGGGGTTGGGGTAGGTAGGGATGATGAAAACATGCAAATTCATTGTTATTATAAATTAATTAAGAAAAAAGGTAGAAAGACCAAAGAGTAGGAGGAAGCAGGGTCAGACACCAAACCTCAGGACTTGGTCCCATGTATGCTTCCCTCCAGCAAGTCCACGCCTCTTAAAGGTGAGACAGCCCAAACATCAATATGTGTGTGCAAACGTGCACACGTGTGTGGTATATGCATGCATGCATGAACATGCATGTGTGTGTGGTATATGTGTGCATGTGTGCATATGCGTGCATGCATGTGTGTGGTGTGTATGTGCATGCATGCACATGCATACATATGTGTGTGTGGTGTGTATGTGGTATATGTATGCACGAGTGTGCTATGTGCATGTGCATGCGTGAATTCACATGCATATGTGTGTGTGTGTGTGTGTGTGCGCGCCTGTGGCAGGGGCAACTCACATTCAAACCATGACACGCACACTTACGCTGGAGACGTCAGTCAATGAAATAAGTCAAGAAAAGAAAATAATTCCCTGAGATTAATAAGAACATTAGAACTATTGCTGAACATAAAAGTTATATGATAGTCACTGTGGGGTTTCTTTGAATCTTAAAAATGCTTTATGTATTTACATTTATTCTGATAAACTAATAGTTTGATGAGGTTTACTCGTAGGGAGAGTAGGAAGGGCTTCTTTAGGAACTTCCTGCACGCAGCAGGGGTGCCTGGCGCTCAGGAGCTCCCCCTGCAGGCAGCTCAGGAGTGCGCACAGTTCCCATGGCAGCGGTCCCCGCCCCTCCCCGTGCCCGCATTCACAGCACAGGGACGCAGACCCTGATTTAGCCCTGAGGAAGATTCTGAGCCTTCTGCTCTTGTTTTCAGCGAGGAAATCGGGCTACATTGGAGATGACATTCATGTATCAACTTTGAGAGACGGATTGGCCGGAATGTCTGTGATAGACCAGCGGGAAGACTGGTTTAAACAGAAAGGACAGGTTAGATCAATAGCAAGCAGTTATCATTGTCTGCCCTGGAGGTCACAGGTGGTGGGCAGGACATTTCTGACAGTTCTAAATATTGAGCAGTGACATAATGAGCCTTTCAGACACTGTTATCACCTGAGTTTTAGATCTGAGTTTGACTCCAAGTTCTGCACATTCAGCAATGGAATGAGAATTAAGCTTAGACTCAGGAATTAACTCAAGACAAACAGAAACGGCCCTACATCTGTTTGCTTACCCAAGATTCGCCCGGCATTCTATATCATGATGAAAAAATATTCCATTGCATAATATCTAAAAATTCTCCTACCTTAAGTCTGGTATTTATTATGACTCATGTTAATTCCCTTAAACCACATTATCTTTCGATCTCTTTTGGTTGGTGGATTTTACTTGCTTTCTTTTCTCCTATTTGTCTTCTCCACACAGAGATAATTCCAGCTTAGACTGGCAGATAATCCAAAGTATGTTTACTTACTGAGATAGTGTAAAATTCATGAGATTAAAGTTAAGCAAGACCCTGGGGCTGGAGAGGTGGCTCAGGAGTTAAGCCTCTGCCTTGCAGGTGGAAGGTCCTGAGTTCGGATCCCAGATTCCACGTATAGACGCCGAGCAGAAACAGGGGCGGCCTGCGTTTCTGGTCCTGGTAGGGCGGAGCCTGTGATTCCCCGGGAAGAGTAAACAAGGAGGAGGTGGAGGCGTCCATGGTGGTTCCCGAATACCCACGCGGTTCTACACACACACACACACAATTGAATAAATAATTAAAAAAAAAAAAGAGGGACTTATGCAAGACCCAGAAGTGGAATGCAGGCTTTTCTTCAGAGAAATTGGAATCAAGTTTCAATTTTCTTTGTCTTCTGTGTCAGGCAGCCATAAATATTTTGAGCGGATGGAAAAAAATGAGTGGATTCAACTCTATATGAAGAATGTATAGATTTTATCTTAGTAAACAGGAAATGAGCTGAGACCATAAAATAGTTCTGTGAAATTCTGTAAATAGCATGAGCAAAAGATTGGAGAACTCTTCTCATTCATTGCCAGAAATAGTTCCTTTATTTATGTTTTGGTGGTGTCATAGTTGGGCACAGGTGTCAACTTGACAGTTGAGGGTTTGGGCTCTGGGCACATTTGTTGAGAATTAGTGGTTGGGTTAAGCCCAGAGCAAACCTGCAGGAGATTGTCTAGCTGATGGAGAAGGCCCAGCCCATGGTGGGTGGGACTAGGCCCTGGAATAAAATACAGAGAGCTGGTTGAAGAAGTTGGCATCCTTGTGTACACTTGGCCAGTTCCCTCAGCCTGTGTTGATTCGTGCTCTCCCATCAAGCTGGACTAAGAACTATAACCAGTAATTGTAAGAGAAAATAAATCCCTTGTTCCCTTAAGCCTTGATGGTGATTTATCAGCAACTGTGCAGATGAACTGCAACAGGCAGGTTGTTTTATTCTATGTGCTTATTTGTTTTTGTGATGCTGGGGCACAAACTTATTTTTATTTTTATATTTTTTTCACATGCTAGATGTCGTGGTTTGAATGTGAGTCTCCCCCACAGGCGCATGTGTTTCAGTCTTCAGTTGCTTGGGAAGGTCATGGCGCCTTTAGGAGGTGGAGCCTTGGTGGAGGGAGGCAGTCACAGGGGTGGGCCTTGAGCTTGGCTAGTCCCATCCTGCTTCCAGGGAAGTCTGTTCTTACAGTTTGAAGTGAGCAATTTGCAGCTCTCAACCTCCTTGATGGATGTGACTTAAGCTGCTTCCTGTTGCGGAATCCCCGGGAGCCAGCAGGGGAGGGAGAGGGAAATGGGCCTCAGGACTCAAGGTGAGGGGGCGAGCAGGTGGGGTCACCACCCAGACCCGGGGAGTCAGGCGAGAAGCAAGCAGTGGACGAGTTTGCTGCAGACTCAATTTATTTATTTATTTTTGTTTGTTGCCACACTCAACTTTTTTTTTAAATTATTATTATTTCTGCTTATACAAACTTAACAGATACACCGGTCCCCTCCCTCCACCTCCCCCCATTCCCCTGCTCCCCCCTCCCCTCTCTCCTCCCTCTCCATCCCCCAGTGCCCCCCCATCACCCTGCTCCCCCCTCCCCTCTCTCCTCCCTCATCCCCCAGTGCCTCCCTCCCCCAATCCCCGGAGCATGCCAAACTTTACTGTGCATGCCAAACTCTTCTCTGGGTCCTCCTCTCAGATAAGGTGCAAGGACCCAGGGGCATATCCCAGAACCCTTTCCTGTGTTCCCCTTAAGCTTAGGAACACTACTGTGACTGTCAGTCCCTAACCTCCAAGGATCCTAGTGCCTTTACAGACTCAATTTATTAAGGAGGTATTGGGCTTATATAGGGTCAGGGGTCCAATTGCCATCCCTCCTCCGGGGGACAGCCACCAATCATTTAACTGTTTACTAGGTGTCCATGGCAGGGGGAGGTTAGATGGCCGCTTCCCATTGGTCGTTCATCCCTCGGCCTCATGGTTCTCTTTTGGGACATGTCCGGGGCGTATCTGTACGTGTTCTGGCTTGTCCTGGATTCGCGAGGGGGCTCTGGCCTCCCTGAATCAATAGTGCCACAGTCTCCAGCTTCTGCCAGCCAGCCATGCCTTTTCTGCCATTAACAGACTGTATTTCCCCTCTGGAACCAGAAGCTGAATACATGTCCATTTTTTTCCCAAGTTGCTTGATTCTGAGCGTTGTCTGGAAGAAACAGAGAAGGGCAACTGCACACTAGGTAAGTGCTCTACTATTGAGTTCCATCCAGTCTCAGTCCTAGTAGTTTCAATTCTTAATCCAGTGCCCTAGTTTCTGCTAAGACCCAGTAAACACGTACTTTGACTATTTGGGACAAAGATTGTTTTTCCTATGCCTTTTATCTTATGTTCTTTTCCTGTTGCTGTGATACAATACTTCGACAAAAGCAGCTTTAGGGGGAAGAGTTCATTTTGGGTCACAGCATGGGATACAGTCAATCCATCATTCTGGGGATGTAAAGGCAGTGGGAGCTTACAAAGCAGAGGACGACAGATGCTTCCAGAAGTAATTTCTTAAAGTAACTATGATGTATATACGAAATTAATTTCAGTTTTCAAAAGGAAAGTTCGAACTCACTTTATTATAGTTCCCAAATGATTTTACCAGGAGGACATTGTTAATAGTTTAGATCAGGGATAAGCAAATGGTCCTGTATCAAAACTGTTCTTTTGTGTAAATAAAGATTTATTGGAACACAACTACATTTATATGTTGACATACTGCCTATGTTAAGTTTCCTACTAGAGTCACAGGATTGGATTGTGGAAATAGCAATCTCATTGCCTTAAGTATACTGTTTGTTTACTACTTAACCCTTCGTGAAAAACCCTGCTGATTTTTTTCTCCTCTAATGAGTTCCTTTGATAGACAACTTGCTTTTGAAGACAGGGATTAACCTTCATTTTCAACTGTCTAGAAATACACTAGTTCTTTTGAGATGACCAGTTAGCAACAGCTCAAAGAAATGAAGTACCAGCCACAGGTTAAGGTAGGGCTAGTATTTCAGAAGGCTGCTGTACACCTCCTTTGAGCCAGCCACGCTTTTCCTCTGTCTTTGAAGAAATGCCTGTCTTCTGATTCTCTGCTCAGACTCAGAGTCTCAGTGTCCCTTAACCCAGCAAAACTCTGCAGGGACATCAGATTAATTGTCTTCCAGCCTGGATCTCTTGAGTCTCCCAGGACCCGTGCAGGACTCCTGAGCCCACCCAGCTGGCAGATGGTTCTTAGGGCTCTTAATGAGCCTTCTGGCACAGGCTGGTCTTGTAGCTCCAATGCGTTTGGTTCTTGAGTTTCCACTCAGCTGTATGGAATAGATTTGAAGCAGTACGATCAAGATATGTTCATAGTAATGATCAAGATGTCAGGTGTCCACAGAAAGACCTTGCAGCCAAATGCTCTACCGCCGAGTTACCCTCACACCCTACGGATAGATGCTCACAGTGCATTTCCAGCTAGAAATAGAAGAGTCCACCGCAGACTAAACTCTGAGCCACGGTCTCAGCGGAGAAGGGGGATAGGAAGCGGTGCTGGATGGAGCTGGGGGAAACACAGTTCAGTTTTGTTCGTTTGCTTTTTGTTTCTGTCAATGCAACACAGAAGAAGTCAAATTTTGATCTTCAGTGTTTGTTTAAGGTCCACACTAAGCATCTGGCATTTTATAAGGGGAATCAGAGTGATCATTTACTTAGCATGTATGAGGCCTTGGGGTTCAAATTCCAGTACTGTGAGGAGGGGAAGGAGAAGAAATAGAAGAAAGAGGAGGAGGAAGAGAGGAAGGAAGAAGAGAATGAGGAGGAAAAGCAGGAAGAGGATGAAATTCCAGGAAGCCCCTGACCTCCACCCCTAAATTCTCTAAGAATTTCTAAATCTCTAAGTTTGCAAAATTCAGCTTGAGACTCAAGGAGAGAGGGAACATTAGAGGAATTAGCCCTGTCTGGAGAATTCACTCCCTTAATGGAAACTGTGACACTCTCCAAGGAACGGACTCCCACACAGAATTATTTGTTTGGACACCATTATTTCACCTTCTCAATGGTTTCTGTACTGTGATGGTGGATATAATACGTGATTTCTTGAAAGAGAATTGTTACCAAGAAAAATAAAACTTATTATTTTGAAGTTAGTTTTCCTTTACATAAGAATACAGCTTTGTCAGTGTAGATTGTCAGGAACATCTATTTTTTCTAGCACAACAAAACGTTTCTTGGCCTGGAGAGAAGGCCTAGGGATTAAGACTCTGTCTTGGAAGCAGAAGGAGCTGAGTTCGGATCCCACGTATAAAACACCAGGCAAACATGGTGTAGGGCTGTGCTTCCCATCTTGGTGGGTGGAGCCTGGGAAATTCCAGAGTGAAGCTAAAAGGAAGTAGAAGCAATCAGGGGCGATTCCAGAAGGCACCCTTGGTCTTCCACAGGGACACACAGTGCCCTCTGATGCGCGCACACACACACACACACACACACACACACACACACACACACGAACACCAGGTAGATAGGTAGAAACAAACAGTTTTCTTTCACTAGACATGCAAGTTAAATTAGTCTATACTACTTTATTGAGCGAGAAAGAGAGATCAAGAGAAGGAAAGAGACTGAATAACCACAACATGAATGCGGATCAGAGCAAAACTTGCAGAAGTCGATTCTCCCCTTCTACCATGTGGGTGCGGGGGATTGAATTCAGGTCATTGGGTTTCTGGACGTGCACACGAGCGCATGCGCGCACACATCTTTAACCACTGAGACATCTTTCCAGCGCATAGGTGTTTCTTTATTGGTTCCGGGAAGCCAAGTGCTAATGTCCTTGTGCAAGTGTTGAGAACGTGCTTTGGGCTTTGCGTGTCAGCCACTGAAGGCCTCTGCCCATCCTTACTCACTGCTTAGCTTTGGCTTGACCTTCTTTAATGGTGACACTGAAGAAAGAGTTTTTTTTTTTTTTTTCTGCACCCATTTTTGTGAGTGTGGTGTGTGAATTGCTTGAAGGTTTTCCATAATTATAAAAAAAAATTACCCTCAGAACAATCCCAGTCCCTCTTCCTTTGAATTAAAAGAGGAAGGCTTGGTGAGAGGAAGGAATTTGCTCAAACTCACAAAGCTGGGATTTTAACCTGTTGTTCTCTGACTGCAAAGCGGGCAGGTCTGCTTGTCCCAGATATGCACTGTCTCTGCGATGAGTAAGGAATTACAAGGGTCCAGAGACCCACTATGTGCAAACAGTCAATTTTCCTCTAAAAAAGATAGATAGTTAGAAAACTTATCCATAGAACTGATATGAACTGCTTCATGGGAGACAAAGGGCTGGGCAAAACCCCAATAGTGCCTCAGCACTGGGAAGATAAAGTCTAGTCTATTGGTAAGGATATGTACACAGTTTGAAACTACGTTGTACTTACGGAAAGTTGTTACTAGTATTGTGTTAGAGTTCTGAGGAAACCAGTTCTCTTCAGTTCTTCTGATTGCCCTGAATTTGTTTAGTCTCACTGGAGGGAAAAAGCTAAAAAAAAAAAATCTCGATCGAAGGACCCCCATGTTAAGGTACTTAAGCAGACATTTTATTTTATTTATTTATTATTATTTCCGCTCATACAAATTTAACAGGTACACCGGTTCCCTCCCTTCTTCCACCTCCTCCCTCCTCACCCCCCTGATCCCCCCTCCCCTCTCCCCTTCCTTCCCATTCCCAAGTGCCTCCCAATCCCTGGAGCATCCTTTACTGTGCATGCCAAACTTTCCTCTGGGTTCTCTCTGATGAGGTGCAAGGACCCAGGGGCATATCCCAGAACTCTTGCCTGTGTTCCCCTTAAGCATAGGAACACTACTGTGACTGTCAGTCCCTAGCCTCCAAGGATCCTAGTGCCTTTAGTCCATGCTAGATTTTGTGGGGTCAATAATGTGTTGGACATAGCGCAGGTCATGCAAAGTCCTATTTAAGCAGACATTTTCAAAGGGTGAAATTCTTACATTTAAAACTACCGTAAAAGTATATAATCAGAGTAGAAAAAGGGAAAAAAACAGCCTGTTAATAAAATAGAAAGTTCTTAGCTGATTTGGTTTAGCAGGCACGTTTTGCAAAAGTGCATTCAGACAAACAGAAAGACACAAAACATTGTCAGACAGAGCATCATAAAGTAGAGCGTCAGAGAGCAACCTCTGGAGAACATAGAATTCAATCACCTCGTTACCTCTTGCTGTGTGTTTCACAGTCAGTTGATGTGGAGGGTCACACTTGTCTGGTGTGTTCTGTCACTACTTCTCCCAACTCAGGTGTCCAGGACAAAATATTCAGACACATCTCTAGGGCTGTCAGAGATGGGACAATCCAAAATGAGGAGATTGCTCATCTGCACCAGATTCTACAAGAGGTTGGAAAAAAAGGTGAAATTTCCCAAGCATACAACTCCCTGCTTTAAAGCTTTGAAAGAAAGGATCGAATGGGCCAGTGCTTCATGTTATGTTATGTCACCATCGTTATGCACTTGTGCTGCCGGTTAATTTACTATTTTCCTCATATGCTGGCCAGCTGTCTCTGTGTTTCTAGGGGTTTTAGGAAACCTGTTTTATGTACTTGATGTTTTATGTGATCTGTCTATGTTGTCTCAGGCGAAATAAAAACTAAATAATAATAAAAAAGCAGAACATTGTGTGTGTGCTCTGGACTCAGTACCACGAAGAGCGAACACACAGACTGAGTGGGAGGGCTGACTACCGTCTCCTTCCTGCAGTGCTTATCCATGGGGGGGCAGACGGGGGAGGGCTGTGCTGTGGAAGGCCCCTGGAGCATGGCACATGGAGACCAGAGGCAGGTCTGTCTGTTTGAGTTCAGGGTGGAGACAGGAGACAAAGTCAAAAGGGAAGAAAGCGGATTAAGGCACATTGTTCACCCTCAGGGAGTCACTCAGCAGCTCACGTGGAGAAGCAGAAGCTGCACGAGGTAGGAAGCAGAGGCCTGTTGGAGACTAACGCAGGAATGCTGGGAACGCTGGGAACGCTGGGAACGCTGGGAACGCTGGGAACGCTGGGAGGGCTTTGAGCGCCATTCCTTAGTCCTGAGCAACCCCCTAGTTTCTTTCTTTTTCTTTCTTTCTTTCTTTCTTTCTTTCTTTCTTTCTTTCTTTCTTTCTTTCTTTCTTTCTTTCTTTCTTTCTTTCTTTCTTTCTTTCTTTCTTTCTTTCTTTCTTTCTTTCTCTCTCTTTCTCTCTTTTTTCTTTCTTTTTCTCTCTTTCTCTCTCACTACCTCTGTCTTTATCTACCTATCTACCTATCTATCTATCTATCTATCTACCTATCTATCTATCTATCTATCTATCTATCTATCTATCTATCTATCTATCTATCTATCTATCTATCTATCATCTATCTACATCTCTCTGTTTATCTGTCTGTTGGTCTACCTATCTATCTCTGTCTGTCTTGAATCTATTATCTATCTACCTACCGTCAATCATCTGTTTATCATCTCTATATATTATCTGTCTATTTATCTATCATCTGTCTACCTAACATCTGTTATTATCACTTAATTGTTATCTGTAGATCTCTCTGCTTATATCTCTGGATGATGCACATGCATTACAAATGCATTACTCTCTCTATGCCATCTGTATCTGTACATCTCCTAGTTATTAAAGCAATAGATGATCACTGGAAAAATGCCGTACCAAAGCACCGAATATAACTGATATTAGAAGGCTGAGCTTTCTTCCAGTGCACTTCAGAAGTGACACCGATACCTAGGAGGTCCATTGTTAACAATCTAGGGTCAAACAATGCAGATACGTTCCCATTTGCTTATGACCTCAAAGTTAAGTCATAAATATTCTGTACATGTACTAGATACATATACTATATATGGCCATTTGGCATCTTGCTTTAGGAGCCTGGGACATTGTTTTTGACACCTTTCCTTGTGCTTGATCTTGATAAAATTCATAATTACAATAAAACTGATTTTCTTCTCTCTTCCTCAAAGTCTTCCAAGAACATTTGTGCTTTGAAACAGAAGCTCTGATTCTCTCACTGCAGCTAGTACCCCCTCAACACCAGGCGCACCATGCAATCACCCACCTCAAGATCATACAACCACCTCAAGACCAAACAACCACCTCAAGACCAAGCAACCACCTCAAGACCATGCAACCACCTCAAGACCATGCAACCACCTCAAGACCATGCAACTGCCTCATGACCAAACAACCACCTCAAGACCATGCAACCACCTCAAGATCATACAACCACCTCAAGATCATACAAACACCTCAAGACCAAACAACTACCTCAAGATCATGCAACCATCTCAAGACCTAACAACCACCTCAAGATCATACAACCACCTCAAGATCATGCAACCACCTCAAGATCATGCAACCACCTCAAGACCATGCAACCACCTCATGACCATGCAACCACCTCAAGACCATGCAACCACCTCAAGATCATACAACCACCTCAAGATCATGCAACCACCTCATGACCATGCAACCACCTCAAGACCATGCAACCACCTCAAGACCATGCAACCACCTCAAGATCATACAACCACCTCAAGACCATGCAACCACCTCATGACCATGCAACCATCTCAAGACCATGCAACCACCTCATGACCATGCAACCACCTCAAGACCATGCAACCACCTCAAGATCAAGCAACTACCTCAAGACCATGCAACCACCTCAAGACCAAACAACCACCTCAAGATCATGCAACCACCTCACGACCATGCAACCACCCACCTCATGCTCATTTCTAGAATTTGCTTCTCTTTAGAACTACTAATGTGTAGCTATTTTTTAATCGAAATTGCTTAAACGGACCATGGATTTCCGTTGCTTTCTCATTATCACTCTACTCACCCCCTCCGCCCTTGAGGTTCTTTTGCCCAACAAGCTTCCCTCCTATCTCATGTCCCTTCTTGTGTCTGCATCCCATTGAGTCAACAGAGGATGCTCTTGCACAAGCTTGGGCGCCCACTTCAGTACAGGTGATATCTCCATGGGGACGCCACTGGTGCACGAGGGACCACTTCTTCTGGCCTGCTTGGACCATCTCTGAGACAAGCTCCTCCCTCGTTCATTGTGCCACAGTACTGGGTTCAATTGTGTGAAAGTCTATGCAAGTGAACTCAGTTGAAGTTGTAGCTATTTTTTAAAGTGTATATCCAATTTCCCCCATATACATTTCAGCTTGGTTCTCTTTTCATCTTTTATCACCTGACTCATCTTGTTTGGAGACAAGAATCCTTCTTTATGCTATTCCTCGCAGCTTATTAGAATAGAAGATGCTTGGCCTTGAGAAACACATTTTTGAAGCTTTTTGGAAGGCTTAAGAGAGTTAGCGACAGAGCCAGGTAGGCAGATGTTAGAACTAGGACAGTATTTCACACATTTGAAAAAAAGGTATGCCTTCTTCCTTCCAGCTGGCCGCTTTCTTCTGCATGTACCGATTTATATCCACTCCATTCCTTGCACTGGATTTTGAAGTAGAAATATTTTAATGATGATAATCCTGGAGGGGCTGATCTGAGCGTCGAAGCTGGTGCTACCCAGGACCGTGAGTTGGGCTGAATGCTTTCCCTGTTTAGCAAGGAACCTCAACAGGCTCGTTTGTTCAGAAGTGAAGCCATGTGAGTAACGACCCTACAGCATTCTTTTGTCACAGTGACCAATTCTCTGAAGGGTTTAGCAGGTGATTAGCACACAGAGAGAAGCCAGAGATTTGGGGATTGTGTTCCCGGAGCTGGGCCCCCACACTTTAATCCCTCACTTGGTGTCTGTGGGAACAGGTAGGCCTCACCTGGGAAAGTCCTTGTTGAGTGGTGAGCAAACCCCATGTGCCTTTGGTTTTATGTGGCTTGTTCACACATGATGCTGTTGAATAGAGGCGTACTTTGGAACTGAATGGATTTGTAGGGGAACTGTGGGAGATGGAGCAGAGAGGAGAGCTGAGAAAGAGCTGAGACTCCAATTGTTTTCCTCTGCCTTTCATTTTAGGCAAATTTTCCCCACGCAGTGCCAAGGTCGGCCCATCCCTTCTGCTTCTAGTCCAGTGCGTCTTAGTGGTAATTAAATGGCCCCTTGGGTTTCCCAGCTATCCTCTGCACTCCACAGAGAGAAGGAGAAGAGGAGCCTGTGGTAAGTGCTCAGGCGAGAGCTTTTAGTTACTCGGCGTGTAGCAACAGGGAACGGAATTCAAAATCCCCTTTGGTAATCTTTGCCCTTGCTCCGAAGCTGCGGGTCTCATTCCCATCAGAGCGGAGAGGATGGAGGAGGCTTACCGGCTGGCAGGAGTCTCTGGGGGATGCTGCACTTTCCAGTCCGTGCTGCTGTGCTGCTGAAGAGTCTACACAAAAGCCAGCTTCCTCCACGCTGAATGCTCTCAAAAACGAAGAAAGAACATGCAGAAGTAAGAATTAGACACCCCCAGTTGGGTAGCATCTCAACACTCATTTTTCATCCAGTTTGGCTCATCTTATCATAGTGTATTTCAGCCTGTATAACGTTTGCTTGTGATTATCTCGTCCTGCCTTCTCCCCACTAGAGGCCAGAAACACCGTCCCCACCTTTCTCAGTTCCCACAGTGACCGCCATAGATATCTTCAATGTACCAAGTGCTACCTGAGGTGCCTAGCATCATGTAGTAGGGAACAAATGACTGGAGCGAAGGAAGCCACTTCATTAGGCTATGTGACATGGGAGGCTGGTTGGGGGATGGGAAGGGAAAGAGATTTTGATTAATTTCCTTGGACCAGAATCATAAACACACCAAGGGCAGAAAGGCAGTGCTTCATATGGTAACGGTTCCTGTCTGACCTTTGGCTTGCAATTTGTAGATGAGACTTGGTGGTTCTCTACCCAGAACTGGACAGTAGAGCTGAATATAATTTCAAGCCATCCAAGTGGGTTTGGGTTAATTCAGTGACATGAATAATCCATAGAGACGTCAAGCAAAGGTGGCTGAGAATCTGCTACAACCACTGAGTGCCGCTTGGCTCCCAGCTCCTAGTCCTACTTTTCATTCAGCTCTTGATCTTCTCCTTACTAGTGAGGCGAAAAGGATGGTGTCAGCTTCAGGGCAGCACACGACTTCTTGGTACCAAATTCTGTTGTAGCTATCATCTGTTGCTACGGCAAACACTCAACTCAAGCAATTCAGGCGTGGCTGCCAATGCAGACATCTTCCATCAGGAAGCAGAGAAAGTGGAGCTAGGCTAGGAACCTCATACCCCCTCCTCCCAACTGACTTTTTCCTCCAGCAAGATACTTCCTCTGAAAGGTTCAAACAGCACTAGGAGCCAATACAGCACCACATGAAAGCACAATAGGACTTTGACTAATTTCGAGGTCATCATCCAGAGAAAAGATACCTGAAAGCTAAATAAATAATTCCCCATCACTGGTGTGTGTGTGTGTGTGTGTGTACAATAGTTAGAGACCAGATCAGATATTCAAACACAGGGGCCTGTGGGGGACAATTCACTTGCAAACCTTGGTAAGTAGGGAACCAAGGAAGATGCTTGGTGACATAGGAGATAGTCAGAGAGATACGGACAGCCAGGGGAGGATGGACAACAGGTGATATGCAGTCTGTATAAATGACCCACCAATACCGTAGACATGATAGTAAAAGTGGAGCAGATAAGGATGGGTGGACATTTTTGTAAGCCAATTAATTTTTTTGAAACAAGATTTCACTTTTACTGAGGTTGAAAACTCACACCCATATGATAACAACAATAAACATTTTCATGTTTTATGACTCTGCACAAAGCACTAAAGCAAAGGAACACTAAAGAATGTGAATGTTAAGCCAGTTAAGCAGCAACGATTAAACCAACTAGTTTGAATGACAACCAGTTTCTTATATTGAAGTTCTCTATGCTTCCAAGTTCATTAGCATGTAACACAAGCAGCCACAGGACACACACAACAGGCAATGCTAATAATTCCTGAATTTTGGAGCTTCACATACATGCTCAGTAATCCTCTGAGTGTGTGCTCCAGCAACATTTTCAAAAGCATACACCCTAAGAGGTAAGATGTTGGAGGGAAATGAGAATTAAAACATTATAGTATTAAGTGGATTTTACACAGTAATGTAAGTCGTCTTGAGTTGAAAGGTCCTGAAAGACTTCCCCTTCTTTTTCCATGTGTTAGTGTGTTCACGTGTGTGGTTGTGTGTGTGTATGTGTACATGTTTGTGCACATTCATATGTGTGTGTGTGTGTGTGTGTGTGTGTGTGTGTGTGTGTGTGCGTGTTGGGAATCTAGCATCCTAGACAAGTGCTCTACCTACCTTGGCCCGCCTTTTTTCTTCAGATTTTTTTTTTCATTTCTAAAGAGAATAGCTAAAGCCAATGGAAGACAAAAATCGAACAGTCCTGTAGTTCTCTTCACTGGTGCAAGCTTTTTTGCCTCCAGTGTCCATGAGAATCAGTGTCTTCAGTCCCACCTTTGATTCTCCATCACGAAAACTCAGTCACAAACACGGAAGGTGCCAAGCATAGTTTTAAAAGTGTAGCCAGAAAACACAGAAAGGAAGACAATATTGCAGCACACAGTAGGAACTTTTATTTCCTAATTTTAAGATCATCACCCTGATAAGAGTCACCTGAATGCTAAATGCTTCATTACTGTGCACATACGCATAACACTCAGTTCCTCTAACAAATATTACATGTTATGAGCTTAAAATTCTAAGTATTCATCTTACTTAGTAGGGGCAACATGAAGAGAATTGTTCATAAACGTGAACGGTGTCACATCCTAGTGATTCTCTCTTGCTTATTTAATTCATACCTTTTGAGTTATTTGACGGTTTTCATTCATGTGCGCAACAAACTGCACTTTCACCCCATATTGCCTGATCCCACCCCCTCTCTACTGAAAACCTTTTTATTCCCAACAAGTGTCTTCCTTGCACAGTGCTCGCGGGCAGGAGACCCGTTGGATGTAATAAGGTTTCCGGCATTGGCAGGTGCTGGAGGATGGCTGCACCATGGAAGGAAGTGTAGCAAGCTGACACTAGGCATCCACAGTCCTGCAGTAAATCAGAGGTTTTCACGCCAGCATGGATTTTGCCTCAGAAGGACATTTGGCCACCTCCTGAAACATTCTTGGTTGTCATAACTGGCCCAAGGGCATCTGAACCATCCATGCTCCAAACAGGAGGCTGCAAAACCTAGCTTCATGGATGCTCTGGCGGAGTAAACTAAAGAAACGTTCGCACGAACAAGGGCGTTGGAAGCAATCCTGTTTGTAATTAGATGCCCTGCTCTTGTATTGTGCGGTTTCTTAATTCGTTTAAATGGTAGAGGGAGGTTTATGGAAGAGGACAGGAGAGGAAGGGAGGGGAAGGAAGGTGAGAAGGGGGGGGTGAGAGAAGGGGAGGAAATAGTAGGGAGGGGAGGGGAAAGAGAAATAATAAGAAAGCACAAAACATGACCACTCTTTTCTGTCACCCTTTTCTACTTTGATTAAAGTTCTAATGTTTGCCTTCCTGTCGAGGGAGGCAGTACTTCCCCCATGAAGTACTGATGTGATGACTTACCTTGAGCGTCTGTGCCCAGGAGATACACAGAGGCCAAGCCCGTGCAGAATTCAGGTCCCAAGCCTGAGGGCAAAGCCAACCAGAACCACCTGCGGCCCGGTGTTTTCTCCGCAGGGACGTAGAGGGACCAAAGCCATCCACCAACAGCCAGAGGGCGCCAGAATGCCGCACATGAACGATCCCAAGGCTTGGAGGACGAGTTTTGCCGGAAGGCAAAATTGGCTTTTGTCTACTGAAAGCTATCGCTGTAAAAGACATGACGTTGTGTTTTCTTAAAATTATTTTTTATTTTTAGTTTACGTTTTCTTCTTGCCAATAGGTAATTAGTGGATATATATATAAAACATAAATAAATATATATATTTGTCGCGCCGCTACACAAAGCGGTGGTCTGCGGGGACACGCGGGCGCAGCTTGGGCGACCACAGCCTGGCCCCGCGCTTCGGATCGACTGTGTTCCGAGATCCGGTGGCCTCCGTGGAAAAGTCAACGTCTGTTCTCCCCCGGGCGCTTTTCTTCCCTTCTGCCTCTCCAAGTCCCGCGCGCTATCCTAAGAGGGGCGACGCCTCGGCTTCTCCAGAGGGACTTGGCGGGCGGGCGGGCGGCTGAGACTCCGGGGGCAGAGCCGCGGCCTCTCGGATCTGCCCCGCGGGCCCGCGAGTCCTCCGAGTTTGCGCACCTGCTCAGCAGATGCACTCCCCAGACATGCCTGCCGCGTGGGGTGCGAGGGCGCCCCCAAACCCGCTTCTGCTCTGAGGGACTGAGAGGCGGCACCGCCTCATCCCCAATCCCCATGCTGGCTGCGATAGCGGAATCTCAGCCGTGTGTCTGGAGCAGGCGAGATCTGGTCGTGCAGAAAAAGATAGCTTAAGGAGGGGGCGTCCTTATCAGCCCCTTAAATTTAAGCAACAGCCTCGGCACTTCTTATTCAATGGTTCCAAATAAATGTGTGTGTGTGAGGGAGAGAGAGTGAGAGAGAATGAGAGAGAGAGAGAGAGGGAGAGAGAGAGAGGAAAGAGAGAGAAGCCCCCGAAACGGGGCGGGTGGAGGGGCATTCAGAGGAGGGGGTTTGGAGCCGGGACGTGGATGCAGCAAGTCGAAGTGAGGCAGATCTAACATTCACTGGGTTGGGGGAGGGAGACCAGGATGGATGGGGATCGGAGGGTGGGGGTGACTGTGGGTGTGGCGAGAAGCTGGGGCGCGTCTCGGGGAGTCTAGGGGATTCGGGCGGGGCGCCGAGGAGAAGGGCGGGGGGCTGTGCCGGGGGAGAGGCTCCCCCCACGCCCCTCGGCGGCGGCGGGATCGGCGCCGCGGGCGGGGCGCGGAGGGCGGGAGCGAGGCGGGCGGGGTCCGAGGGGAGGGAGGCTGGGCGGGCGGACGCGCCGGGGGAGGGCGCTGGGCAGGAAGGGGAGGGGGAGCGCGAGCGAGAAATGCAGAGGCTGCAGCGGCGCCGGCAGTAGCGGCAGCGGCGACGGCGGCGGCGGCAGCGCTCCAACTCGCTCCACGCTCCGGGCTCGGCCGTCGAGCCGGGAGAGAACCACCGCCAGGCGACCAGGCACCGGGCCGGACGACGCCAGCCACCCGGGTCCCTCGGCGGTACCGCGTGCACCCAGGGGCGGCACAGGCACCCAGAGCGGGTAAGAAGGCGCGCCCCTGGTGGCCCCGTGGCCCCCGCGGACTCGCGGGCATCGATCTCTCTCCCCCGGGCCCCGCCCAACCCCGAAGCCCCTTTCTTTCTCGGTTCGGTGTAGCCTGAAGCCGGGGTGCGCAGTGGGCGTCGGGTTCCTCTCGGAGGCTCCGTGGCACTTCGAGGATCGGGGTGCTGGAGGCTCCCGAGGTGGAGAGCTGCAGCCACTCGGGGGAGGGGTGGAGGAGTTCGAGGGGGGTGGCGGGACTGGTAAACGGCGTTTGGGAGGAAGGGGGCGCAGGGTGGGAAGCTGTTGGAGAAGGGGGAAATGGCGAAGGCGAACCTCTTTAGGCGCACGAGACCCCCCCGGACACGGTTTTGTGAGCTGAATCCAACCTTTCTGTCAGTGGTTGCTAGTGGGGAAGAAAGCCGGGGAGTGAGGGGCGCAGCAGCTAAAGATGGAGGTGGGGGTGGGGTGGGGTGGGGTGGGGCGGGGGAACGGAGCCCGGGAATCTGGTCAGATCAGGGGGTGTGCGGGGGGAACGGCTTGGCAAATGGATTCCTTGGCTCACGGGACTCCTGGATATTGGTCTGGGGTAGGCGAGGAGCACCAGGTCCACAAAGCGGGGCGCATTCACAAGCACGTCCGGAGCAGATCCCAGCCACAGCCTCGCCCGCGGCTGCATTGCTCCCCACTAACCTGTGGGCATCTCCCAGCATTTTATTTTTCGAGCCTCGGGTTCGGAGAACACGCCGAGCGCCTCCTCCGGCCACGGCCTGGGGGGTGGGGGGTGGGGGGCGGGTTCAACCTGACAGCCCGCGGCCCTAACCGGTTCAGCCCGGCTCCCGGCCAAGATTTCGGCTTTTATTAGTTTTTGCCTGTAGCCCCAAAGCCGACGTCCCGGTTCCCGCTTCCTCTCATCAGGAGAAGAAAATGTGCAGAATCTCTGGATCGGATGGTCCACACAATGCGTGGCCGGGGACTGCATTCTTTTCATGAATATTCATCGAACGCTTGGCCCGGTTCCTTATCTGTTTCCCCAGAGACATTTCCGCCTCCGAACGCACTCGGCGGACAGCCTCTGCTCGTGTAATTTTCACGCTGTTGAGATTAGCACAGCGCACATGGGCGCATCGCCGGTGGCTCGTGCAGGCGTGACACACCTCTGCCTTGGCCGAGACCACTTGAGTGGCGAGTTCAAAATCGAACGCTAGCGTGGAGATGGGCTGTTATCCGGGTGTGGATGAAGCCCCTCTCCACCCTGGGGAATACAACCGGGGCTCCCAGACCTCCAGTACTGCGGGCAAAATGAATGAATCGGGACTGTAATTACCTATTCCTTTGTCTTGGCCTCGCGCATGCGCCGGAGAGCAGGGTGTGGAGGGCCAAGCAGCCCCATCTGATCGCCCCATCATCCACCCACCCACTCCCCTCGCGAGCCCAGGAACAAAGGCGTTTGCCCTAAATGTTTCTCGAAATCCCGGAGCATAAGTGACAGTCCCTTCCCCCCACCTCCGCCGTATGTGTGTCTCTCTCTCTCTCTTTTTTTTTTCCCCTAAGCTACAAGTCAGCGTTTGGATTCTTCCAGATTTCAATTGACCAAAAAATAAGATTAGCCTTTTTTTTTTAAGAGAGGAAAATTGTAGGTTAAATATGTTTTGAACGCACACTGCCAGCTGTCCATTGTTCCTTTCCTGAAATGTCTCACGCCGCAGGGAGGGTGGGTGGCTTGCTCAGTTTGCGCCAATTAGCCGGTTGCCTGACAGATCTTTATTGCGGATCATTTGACCAAGGGACATTAGTCTCAGCCCAGGGACAGCGATGCCCCGAGCGATACCACCTGGGAAAAATTAAGACATCTTGGCATTGGTAGGAACAAGATGGCCTACCGAAGCCAGCGAGAGAAAATGGTTACCCAGTGGGCATCCAAACCCTTTCCGGGGTCCTCTTGAAACCTTATTGCTTCATTAAGAATTCCACAGGCAAACCCCACGGAAAAGGGGGAGGAGGAGGCAGTTAGGGCTGCTAGGGAGAACCTAGTAAAGCACTAAATTCCTAATGCTTCCTTCCCACCCCCAACAGAAGCCACGGTGGTCCTTCGGTGGCTGGTATTCTTTCACATGATGTCTTCCCTAGACTCCCATCCTTGACGCTTCTTTTGGGACTAGTTTGCTTCTACTATCCCCAAGGGGACTTACTGCATTATATCAAACAGGAGCTAAAACACTGTGTTTCTGCAACAGTGGGTTATGTATGAAAAAATTTTGTGCTGCATGACTCTTGGTACATCCTATTAGAATAACACGTGGCAGAAAATCGAAATCATCTCTTTTGTTCCTTTATAAAAATGCTTACCATTGACCATGTCTAACATGGCAGAGTGATAAGATTGACTGACCTTCAGGTAGTGAGAATCCTATCCAATCTGCTCCTTAGCAATGAGTCTTATGTAGTGAGAATCGCTTGCTATTCATGGGTTCAGTGTTGAGTGCTGTGATTTAGCCAGCCACGTGTGCCTCTCTAGACAAAAACCAATAGCTGACATAGACTAGAAGATGCTGCAGTCAATGAGCTCTAGATTTTTTTAAACAAAGATAATTTTAAAATTGATTTTTAAAGATTATTGCTACCTTTTCTCCTTTAGCCAGCTTTCTTGGCAAGCCTTAGCAGGCGGAGAAAGAGAAGACATTGAAGTCCTGATGAGTGCGCCAACCCTTGGCTATGTGGCCAGTGGCATTCCCCGTCTAGCGCTGTCTGTGCCTTGTGAGGTGGATCACTGCCATTGTCCTAATTTAAATATTCAGTGGAAGAGCCCTGAGCATGCTTGGAGGCCTCTTTATAATCCCTGGATCCACCAGAACAAATCACATTTGGTTTAATATGCACTGATTATTGTTTTCCTCATTTTTTTGCTTTAATTTCAAGTCATTTGTGTTCTGTGGTTAAAATGAGTGGTGTATAAAAGCAGACACAAAACTTACTTTTGGAGGAATATTGATCACCATAAGTGGGTATTTGTGTTGTCCATGATAGTTTTATAAAGACTCCCCATAGTGGAACTGTCTTTAAAAGCAACAAAGTGGCAGGTGTCAACATTCATAGAGGTACAACTACCTGTGTATATGTGAACACTGTAACAAATCTAATCAATATGTGATATTGAAGGAGTTGTCTAGAATTTTATTTTACAGTAATTTCTTGTTGGTTTTAGGAAAACACTCTTTTTATCTTTCTAAATACACACTGAAAAGGGAAAATCTGGCTAATCTACTAACACATTCCTTTCTACTTTCTTGTGTCTTACTAAAATAAATGGTTTGCATTGAGTTCAGCTGAGACATTCATTTTCAGATTTTAACCCCCCCATAATCACCTCTATACTTTAAATGTTGGATTAAATTATACTGAATAAAAGATTTATAAAGTTTTTCTGTCTTATTTTTGTGATTTCTTGTAAAACAGTATTTACTTTTTTTTTTAAGTGATTGAGATCTTGGCCAAAGTGGTTGCCTTTGGTGTCTGATTCTGTTGATTTGCATAGGCCCCTTATCCTTTCTTCCTGACTGTCTTACTGGTTAGCCAGAAGCCAAGTGACTGCTGAGGACAAGCTCTCAGGATACGGACAGGCTGACCTTCTCCCAGAAGGCCCAGTGGGTGTCATATCGTCATATTTGAGGGAGTCCAATGAACAATCTGAAATAATATGAAGTTCCAAATAGGCAGATATTCTTTTTCAAGATAAACAAGTTTTTTTCTTTGGAGGGGGGATGGATGATTTGGGTAGAGGTTTCCCAGAGCTCAGTGGAAAGAAACTTGGTACAAAGTCTCTCTAGTCATTGGTGCATCTGCTTGGGCAAATGACATCAGATGTTGCTGAATTTTACTTCTTTTCAGTTGCGAAGTTGGGATAGCAATTCCTATTTTCAGGTTCTATTAAGAACTCCACATGCCTGTGAATGAAGAGGCACAGTGGTGATTGGCTCTTGAGGGTCTCCTTAAACTGTCAGTTTCTCAGTCCGTGTTTTCATCACAGTCAGTGGAATTGTCATCGCTAACTAGTATGTGTGTATTGAGTTGTATTACTGTCTCAGGTTGATGGATGAAGGACTTACTTGTGGATTTCAGAAGTGTTGGGTCAGAAGTAGCCTATATCAATCTAAAAGGCTCCAAACACACATACACAGTATATGTGTGTGTGTGTATAATACAATATGTGCATTTAAGAAATATCACCTATATGCATATTCATAACATATGGATATATACCCATATACTGTATATAAAACATTATATATACATATGCATATATAAATATATAAAACATATGTACATATACATAATATATGGGCATATATACATTAAACATGTAATGTCTGTATATACATTAAACATTTAATGTGCGTATATTATGTATATAATTTGAAATTCTCTGGATACTGTGTGGAGATGTGCTACAAAGTGGGTTGCCTGGTCCTAGACTTGTCCCCTTCTTTGAATTCCCAGGACTGCTTGCAAAACTCAAAAGGTGGTATTTAAGTAGTTTTGAGAAAATACAGGAATAGTTTTAAAACCGCAGCCATTTCAAGTCTGCCAAAGAAAGGCTTGTGCCAAACCCCTTCACGCAGAGAGACAGACTGAAAGTAGCTGTACTGTGAGCGAACTGTCCAGTGGACCTTCTGAAGGGTAGAGACCACCCCACATCACTAGGTACAGCTGAAGTTTCATGGGAGAAGCTAGCCTGGTAACCCCACAGCACCCTCTCTCTCTCTCTCTGAGATGAAATGGAGGGCAGAGAGAGCCCAACAGTTGATTTTCCAGGAAACGGGAAGCAGAGAGTTTGGGGGTAGCTGGGGCGTCAGTGCACAGAGGATGTGACTGAGCGAAGTCGAGGAAGACATTCCTGAAAGCTTTGGCGATTTGGAAATAGCAACCATCTGTGAGCTCAGCAGGGGCCCAGAGCCTAAGGAAACACTCGGAGATGCTGAGGGAACTGGTGCTCTGCAGGAAGGAGAAACCTTCACATGGCATTTTCTCGTCACTTTTGCAAACTTTAAATTATTTAAAATTCCTTTTGGGTAAGGGACGCACTGGACTAGAGTTATTGTTTTGGAAACCTTTATTTGAAGTGCAGATTTCAGCAATAGTTTGTGCACTGTGTAGCGAGTATGATCTTTAGGAAGCATGGATTATATGGGGAGGTGTGGTTAGGGCTGGACTTCAGAGTCAGTTCTCCAGCTTAGAATCCAGCCTCAGTGGTTTCTAGCTGTGGCCCTTGGCAGATTGCTTAGCTTCTCCAAGACCATAATTGATGATTATTGTAAGGATGAAGGAACATTGTCTGGTTAGAAAATAGCCCACATGGACTCCGCACATCTTTTCGGTCCACTTTCCCCCTAAAGTAGTTAGTGCATGTGCCTCTTTTCCTTACGTCATCTTCCATGTCTGTAGAAATCCATATGCTTGTTCATAAGAGACCATCACTATAACGTTGGCATTGGTGGGGCCTGGAAGAACTCAGGAGTCAGCGATCATAAAGATGGTGTCTCAAGAACGTTGACAGAACTCTGTGCATAGTTTTGAAGTCCATTTCGATGTGACAGCATGCTCTCATTGAATTTTAATCCCCTCACACAAATTGTAAGATGGAATTCCCCTGTAAATGAATGAAATACGGAGAATCAAATAATGTCCTGAGATCTGCTGACTTTTACCCACTCATCCGTGTTGACCTTGGCTATTTTATCTTATGTATTGTAGACTCTCAAGGCTAAAAGAAGTAATCTTCTTACATGGTAATATTCTCAGCATTAATTTCAAGAGAACAATACTAAGTCTTCAGCTTAAAGAGAACTTCTGCACGATTTAAATATTCATTATAGTAAATGCCTATGAAGTAGTAGTGACTTTTGGCCTCATGAATGGAGAGGGGGTTGTGATAATACCCTTAAGTCATCTGCATTCTAGGATGGTGGCAGTGTTTTTATTCAGTCGGGCCAATGGATGTGATTTGGTTGTTTTCTTATACCTCATAGGTAGCAGTAATAGCCCACTTGTCCTTTCTGTAATTCTGAGGTGGCTCAGATACTAATACACCTGTTTATAGCTGGGTACTTAGGGTGAGAATTAAGGCAACTCTTCATTTGCTAACCCATATGTGTCCGCCTCTATGTATGGATGGTTAGTGGTCCCTACTGACCATGTCCTCAACCTCAGTCCTTGTGAATTCTCGCCTCCTTGGAGCACAAGGTTGGGAAGCCCAGCATTGAAACACGTACATTAGAAAGGAATTTAGAGAAGTCAGTGGCTTGCACGAAGTCCCCTGAGCCGGCCCGTGGCTGAGAGGAAAGGCAGGTTGTTTCCCAATAAATGCCATTCCTGCTATAGACAGAGGCCAACAGAGAAACACCCAAATGTCAGGTGCAAGTCACTCACAGTCAGCGCCTGACAGGGAAGAAGAAAATCCTTAACCATTTTACTTGCCCTGCGGCTGCCGATCTGGTTCCCTTATCACTCACTGTTCCTTCTCAGGGTCTCTTCTGCCTTTGCTACACCTGCACCCATGGGGAACTTTCTAGAAGTACTTGTTATTACTTCATCCTGTGTCCACGGTCTCCCTCACTTTACTTGTCTCTGCATTATGACTTCCCCCTTATTCCAAAGAACAGAAGCATTCAATTTAGACGTCCTGTGAGACCAGAGTTTCTGTTTGAGCTTGGCTTGTCTCCTGAAATGAAGAGTAGGTGTACCTTGGGGGTTGCCAATAGAAGATACACATCTGAGAAGAAAGCCTGTTGGTTTTAGACTAATTGGGGGCTAGAATGAGTGGAAGAGTCCCTAGAAGTCACTGCTGGAGGGGACATGGGGGGTCAGTCAGTGGGAATATTCCTGTGGACTCATTGGATGCCAGGAGAATTGTGCCCCTTGCTGGTGTGGTCGGTTTGGGAGCAGCGTAAGCAGGAGGCGTAATCACTTTTCTTTAGAGAGAGAGAGAGAGAGAGAGAGAGAACACTACATGTCCTTGTGGAGGCCCAAGAGTGACTTCAGGAATCATCCTGGACTGCTTCTCCCTCCTTTTTGCTTCACTCCTGGATTTCCCAAGCTCTGCTCACCAGGGCTGCAAGTACAGGTCGCTGCCATTTCTGCCTGGCGTTTTTATGTGGGACCTGGGACGCAAACTCGGGACCTTCTGCTTGCAAGGCAGAGTCTTAACCCCTGACCCATCTCTCCAGCCCTTGCTTTAGAACTTTAAAAGCACTGCAAGGTTCTGAAGTCATAAAATGTGGAACTTAAAACACAAAACCATTTCGAACTGGGTTTAGGAAGTTTTGGTTGAATCTATTCATGTTTAAATTAAATCACAATTAGCTTTAGATAGGAAGCTTTCAAGTTCACATTAAAGTAATACAGTTAGAAGTTTCCTTAAGTTCAGCTTTGAGGAATTTGTATTTTTCCAGAGAAACTTGGTAATCAGTAAATGACTTTGCAAAATGCTTTTAATCACTATTTATGCAAATCGTGATAAGCCAACATTTACATTTTTTTGAAGTTGAAGAGCCGGACAATAAAAAATTGTCCTCATTGAATTTCCTGTTACACAAATCCACCGGATTGCGGGCAGAATGACTTTAATAAGATTTATGTCATTTTCCCGTAAGTGATCCCTTTACAACACCATTGCCCAAGATTAATATAAGAGGAGAACTAATCATAGTAGAATCTATTCATGGGAAGTAGGGAAATAACAGTGACTATCTACTAACAGTGCCATTTCCTAAGGATTCAGATAAGGACGTTCTGATCTGAACTGCTGGGTCTTTATAATCTTCCAGTTTGCCTTGGAGACTGAGGGGCTGTAGGGGTATTTGGTGCCTTCCATCTTTACAGAAGTTCTCAGCTATCTGAACAGAACATAGGAGAACATAGGGGAGGAAGGTGAAATGGAGAAATTTGTGTGGTGACCTTCAAGTGGGAAAGCCTGAGACACCCTCTCGCCAAATCCTCTCTACCTTTATCTTGCTTTCATAGGCAGGGTGGGGTGAAGCTAGGTGACCGCTTGGGTATTTACTAAGGACTCTGATCAAATAAGGTGTCTTGGCATCTTCTCTGTGTGATTCATGTTCCTAAGGACAAAGGCAGGCAGGCATCTTGCTTGGCATCAGTGTTGACGGTGCTGTTCCCTATTATTGCTGGTGAGTACTCTCAGGTAAACATGGAGAACCGTTCAGCATTGACAGGGCTTCGTGGTAACCATCCTTTTGGCATTTCCTGTTTCATCGTCTGGGCTTTAAAACCTAGTTTCAGATTTTCAGTGGTTTTTATACAGATAGTTATAAGTGTAGGTAACAAGGTGGTTCTGGAAGGCAATGGGGGGGTGGGTAATGGTCTCCCAGCTGTCCACGGCACGCTGTTTTCCTCACCCAGGGGAGTGGTTGACTAAGGAAGGAGCTATCCCGTCATTGATGGATGCCTCAAAAGCCGCAAAACACTCAGTTCGCCTCTGTCTTTTCCTTCTGATTGTTTATTTCTGCCGTCGGTAGAGTTCGGCTTTGATTCTGTTTCTGCATGTATGTCCACGGCGGGCAGGCCAGGGTGAATGCAACTGACCACAGAGTGGAAGGAGGAAACTGTACAACGCAAGGCTAGCGAGAGATTTCCCTGAAAGACAGGATGATCTCTCCATGGGAAATCTCTATTATTTTTTTCAAGACATGGGGCTAGAGAGATGGCTCAGACATTAAGCCTTTGTCATACAAGCAAAAGGACCCGAATAAGGAGGTAGAGGAATCCAGGATGATTTCTGAAGTCATCCTTGGGCCTCCACCACAAGGATACAAGGCACCCTCTTCTACACCCCCTCCCACACCTACACACATTCATGGACATAGACACCCACACCTACACAAGCAAGAAAACAAAAAGAGTATATTTAGCACGGTGACTCTAAAAGCAGAGAATTAAACAAAAAAAAAAAAAAATCAATTTAGCAACAACAGCAAGAACAACAAATGTAAAAATCAACAAAGCTCTCATGTCCCCCCCCAGCCATATTAGTTAGTTCTTCCTTACAACAAAAATCTCTGTTGTCTCTGAAGCTTCAATGTTGCCAATAGCAACGCGTCCTTGATTGTATCCTTGTTTCTAGCAACACATGCTAGGGGAGAAAAAAGTAACAGATTGGAGGGTGGAGGGGCTACTTGGAAGGTCTCATTACCCTTCTAACTGGTTTCTCTAGAGTAGGAGCTCCAGTTTGTCCCAAGTCACCCCTGTATCAATCCTTCTTGGCTGGACACACCATCAAAGGATCCTTTGTCATTTTGTGCTTAACTCAGCTTGCCAAGAACCTTAGGGAAAGGCCAAAGAAGTCCAGAATGGAGCACTACTGCAAAAAAAAAAAAAAAAAAAAAAAAAAGTTAGCTGCTGTCTCTGTGGGAGACAGGGAGAACCAGGAGAGGTTTATCTTCGAAGGTAACATGACAGTTGTTAATATTAGCAAGCCCACGCATGTTAGCAATTGTGTGCTTAGTTTACCTGCTACAGGCAAGACACAGCCACAGCAGAACAAATATGCAAGAATATTCGTGGTCAGCATGCTGTTAACTGACCGGCATGCATTTCCGTTTGCATCCTTTCTTACGACACCTCCACCTGTCTGCTAGTTTCGAGGGTCATCTTGAGAGGGAAGAGAGGCTTGGTGACCAGTAGGTTTCTCTCTCAACACCGACACTTTGCAAACCTGAAGAAGGAGGAAGCGGCTACGCTAGAGGGAAGTTGGGGTCCAGTCATTCTGCAGTCATGTTCTTGAAGGGGTTGAGAGGGGAGATTTGTTTTCTACCTGCTTCTAGAAGTGTCTGCATTCCTCTTGTGTCAGTAGGGCTTCTGGTAAGTCCAACAGAGGAAGAAAAACCATACAGTTTTGGGTCAGCAGTGACCTGTGGGATCTGATGAAGGAGGAAAGGGTGTAACTGGGCAGGAGGACAGGGAAGGGGGAGAGGGAAAGGAGAGAGGGGGAGGGGAAGGAGAGAGGGAGAGAGGGGAAGGGGAGAGGGGGAGAAGGGAAGGAGAGAGGGGGAGAGGGGAAGGAGAGAGGGGGAGAGGGGAAGGAGAGAGGGAAAGGGGAGACGGGGAGAGGGAAGAAGAGAGGGGGACAGGGGAAGAAGAGAGGGAGAGAGGGGAAGAAGAGAGGGGGAGAGGGGAAGGGGAGAGGGGGAGACGGGAAGGAGAGAGGGGGAGAGGGGAAGGGGAGAGGGGGAGAGGGGAAGAAGAGAGGGGGACAGGGGAAGAAGAGAGGGGGAAAGGGGAAGGAGAGAGGGGGAGAGGGGAAGGAGAGAGGGGGAGAGGGGAAGGGGAGAGGGGGAGAGGGGGAGAGGAAGCGGCACCAGCAGTAGAGGTGAAGCATATGCTTTATTCCCATCTTCTTCCTCTCCAGCTGCCACCCCAGAATATCTCAGACAGGGTGCAGCCCGGACACATGTATTCATTCCTGGAGAGTGAACCTCTGGAGGCCGGAGGTCCAAAATCTAGGAGTTGGCAGGGCTGACTCCTCCCACAGCCTCTCTCCTTACCTGGCACACAGCCGCTTCTCTAGGTGTGTGCACATCCTGGCATCTGTCTGAGTGTCATGCAGTGGCTTTCTAAAGGTACCACTCACATTGGTCGCAATGCTAATAGCCTCTATGTTAGCGCCCTACTTTTTAGGTCCTGTCTCCAAATACAGGTCATGATCCGCAGTAACAGTAGTTGGGATGTCAGCTTGGGAATTTTAAGGGAGCATAATTTATTCTAGGACAGATAAAGGTCAGGGAAGAGGGTAGCACAGTGATGAACATTCAAAGCTTGCTGTCTCCAGAAGGGACAGAGCAGCCAGAGCCCTGGGTGGGCACCTTCCCGATGACACCAGTCACATGGGATGGTTAGAAAGGGATTTCCTCGGTTCCCATGTTCTCAGGAGGGGTGTGAGAATGTGGAGGAGGTTACAGAATCTTCACCTAATGCTCCAGCCCCGAGGGTCAGTGCATGATGAATCCTAGTTTTCCTTCTGACACTCAGTTATATAAGGCTCTCCTTCTGTCTGAAGACTCCCACATATTTCAAGATAAAGGAGAAGAGGAAGACTCGCTTAGCGTATATAGCATAAAGATGTAGTCAATCTATTTCCTGAATTAGAAGGGGGTTTCCTCTGGGGAAGCTCCTTTTAAGACCTCCCACCAACATCCGTGGTGGTAGGAAGATAGAAGCCACTTCTAAATCCTATTCCAGCATCTGTATGCACTGATAGGAATTCTCCAGACAGACTTTTACTAGGAATGAGTTTTATTGGAGAGACTTAGCGCTGAAGGTGATAAAAGGTAGTAATTCTTGCCCTAAAAAGGTATAGGATGAGAGGTTGGGATTTTTGATGGAAATCCCGTGACTGCACAAATCAAGGCTAATGAATTTTAGGGTCTTTCCACGTGATGAAGCAAGTAGTGATACTTAAAGGGGTTTTTCTGAGGATCATTCTCAACAAACACAGATGTGGATACATCTGTTTGTGAGCATGTGCTCTTTTGCTAAGTGTTTGTGTCGTGTAGGCACACGTATGCACGTTCGTATATCTGTGGGAACACGTGAGTGCAGGATGTATGTGCATGTATGCAGAGGCCTGAACTGGACTGCAGGTGTTTTCCTCGATTGTTGTCTACTTTATTCATTGAGGCGGGACTCTTCGCTGAATCCAGACCTTGTGAATGTGGAGCGTTTGCCATCTTGTTCCCGGGATCTCTCATTTCTGCCCTCTGAGCAGGAACAACAGGTGGGTTGCTGCGCCCACCTGGCAGATACAGATCCCACTGGGGATCTAATTCTGGTCCCCACACTTCCGATGGTAACCCCTTAACCAGTTGAACCTTCACCAAGTCCAACACTTGCTCATTTTTAAAGAGCAGTTTACAATTTTTGAGGATTCTTTGTCAAGTAAATCAGTCACAGATTTCTTGTTTTCAATTTCAGGTCATGTCATGCTGTGTTAACTATGGCAATGCGACAGTGGCCTCTTTAATCCACTGTGAAACCCTAAATAAACAGACCACTGGTCCTCAGATGATGGGGGTTTGCTGCTATTTAGGCTCTTTCATTAAAATTTCCACTGGTAAATTGTCTTCTGGGAAAGACATGTGATTTAATTGTTTTAGAATTTCAGCACTTTAAGTCTTCATACAGTGTCTGATTCAGCCATGGTTACTGGGCCTGGTCAGGTGCCACACTTTCTAGAATGTACTTTCTTCTGCTCAGGCCCTAGCGCTGGTGTGTGTTTGAACCATTTTATCTGGGGCTCTTCCTGGGTCCCAGAGCTGTGTGGTCACCGGCCTTTGCCCAATGCTCTATGCTTTCAGATACAAGCCTCACGTGACATGTCCATCCTTTCCCTAGGTCTGCCGTTCCTTCGCCCCAGCCCTTCCAATCACAACCTGTTGCCCCTAGGATGAAGTCTTTACCCCTGTGGCTGCTCTGCAAGTTCCTGCCTGTTCTCCCCCTTTTCCCCCCCACCCCCATTCTCGGTGACCCATCCTTGGTGGCAGAGCTACACTGGCCTCAGTGTTATCCATGCTTCAAACTCGTTCCTACCATTCTGTCTCTGTCATGTCTTTACCCCACTGTCAAATTACTCCCAGTAAAGGGATCAACTGACATTCTACTTTCACAAAGATGCACCTTCACCTTATGATGCTGAGTGTTTTTATCCCCTGGCTCACTGTGATTATTTGATGTTTCTTGTCCTCTAGAATAAAGCAGGATATATATATATATATCATATATATAATGTATGCCACTTCTTGACTCTGAGCCCCAGAATGGCTTTTGATATCCCCCAGTCAGTCACTTTGTGTTTGTCCAGCATATATTATATTCATGGTGAGCCAGGTCTTCTGCAAGTTGCCTGTAGCAGCCGAGGGGCCGCCACACCAGGGACACTAAATTTCACCTCATCAGTTGTGCTTACTATGAAGATGAATAGCTGATGAACTCCAATTAGAGTAATTATTTTGTTTCCAGGCAGTAGCCTCCATAGTAATTGTCCTAAGTAATTAGTCCTGATGGCTCAGGCATCTGAGCTTCGTGCTAAGGTAGCGTCTCAAGTGGAGTATAAAAAAACTGTGGGCTATTTGGAGGGACTAAATGACGGTACTTCGTGGGAACTTTTCTGAAATACAACTCCATGAATGAAAGCTGGGGCGGGTTGTAGTTGGCATTACTTGCTGTTCTAACAAATCATCGAATGTAAATGGTTTGCTTTGGGTCAATCATTACTGAGCAGCTTAACCAGTGCCCTTTAGTAAGAGCCTCTTTGAAGCTGGGGGAGTTAGGACCAGAGATGAACTCGTGATTGGAAGTTGTTGCATGGCAGACAACAACAAGGCTAAGAGATCAATGAATTGAGCCCTGATTCTGTGCTGGGACCACTTTATTATTATTATTTAAAACATTTTTATTATCATTTTAATACTCTCATCCATACAATAGGGGTTAAATAACTTTGATGCAAATCCTAACGTGTATTCTTAAAATAAAAAAAGTGGCAAAGCAGCATCCCATTGGAGAGATACTCAGCACATAATGTTAAAATTTAAAAAAGTTGCAAAGAATTGTTGTTTTAACTCAATGCTTATATGTAAAAGAACTATATATGAAAGAAATACATAAAAAAGAATATATATAACATCTATGTAAAAGAAAAAAATAAGACTATATATACACATACATATATACAATATACATATGCATATACACTTGCATATACATATATACACATACGTATACATATATGGAGAAATATTTTAAAAAGATATTCCGGATAGAATTATTTTTGAGTTTCTCAGGTAGAGATTTAAATGGTGCTTCAAAATCCTGGGTGTTTTCACTCATCTTTTGCTATTTCTGTACAATTTTACTGTTTTAATTTTTAAAATTTGATCACCTGATTCTTAAAGGGTGGGTTCACCTGCTTTATATTGAGCTCTGCAAAGTCAGAACCTTGCTTCGACCATCTTCAGAGGTGCATTTCTAGCAGGACGGGGCAGGCGTGGGCGTCCTGGCTCAGCGCACCAGTCTGGGCACATGAGACCCGGTTCAGAACGTTGTTCTCGGCCCTCCTGACCGTGCAGGGGCTGGTCCTTCCGCCGCAGTGACACTGGTGACTTATTCCCATCCTGGTTCTCACTGACTTTGTGATATCAGCACTGATTTTGTTTTTCCAGTGTTTTCTTCATAAATATCATTTGACCTTAATCTTAACTAAGACACTAAGAAAAAAACTAAGACTTCTTTTTTACAATTGTTGAAATTTAAATTATTTATGGAATTGTACCGTTTTTCTCTTTTCCCTATTATCGCACCTTACGGTCTTTCTCCTCCTTGGGAGACATTTTCCCAACAAACTTCCTTCCCAGTCTAGTGTCCCTTCTTGTGTATGTGCCCCATGAATTCAACAGGGGATGTCGGTGCTTGCATGAGAGGCACTGATTTTTATGTCTGCCTTGAAAACTCTCAGGATATTTCCTGTTTTTAAGCTGTTTCTGATCAATGGAATTCTTTTTCTTAAACATATATTTTATTGTCACTATATTTTGATTTGAAATTAATGTCTAAAGTGACTCAGGAGATACACCAATTCTAGTGCTACTGTGTCCTCTTTCTGAAGTGGTTCTAAAATTCAGGATTTTATTTGAAAAAATTAATTTTCTAGACTTCTCTTTTACATAGTAAAGTTGGAGTTATGGTTTGTGATGTGTACACAATCTTATGCCGTGTACATAATTTATATAATAAACATCTGTTACTTTAACTCTTAAATCAATACCTGTCTTAAAATTGTGTCATTCAAAATGAATTCAGTTCCATGTCAACGACCCTCCCAAAGTCTGGCATGGATCACAGGGGAGAAGGCTTAAGACAGTAGGAGCCTTAGAGGCAATGGATTAAACAGTCATAATAGAGTTGCCATGCTATCGGGGAGCCCAAGAAGTGGCTATGCCACTGAATCCTGAACCAGAGTGGAGGATTCAGAGGGAGGTTTGGTGCCCACATAAGCGGATGCCCCAGGGGATGGAAGGGAGGAAAGGGGAAGTACTGAGAGAGGGAGCGGGAGGGAGGGTGTAAAAGGAAGGGAGGGAGGGAGGAGAGAAGGAGAGGATGGGGGTACCGATTGAGCTTGTATAATTAGGAAAAAAATAAAATGTGGGAGAAAAAAATGAGTTCAGTTCATCTATTATCCCTGCATTCTGTTGTCACCTCTGTCCAACATGTCTCAGGACATCTGGATAGATCTAGGAGCCGTCAGTAAGAAAAGTGCTACTCAGCTCTGGACGCTCTGATACTGAGGATCACGTCAGCTTGATTTCAACCGGAATAGAAAGAGAGAATTGAGGTGATAGAGCAGCTTCTTGCAATCGTTTCTCCCAAGCACTGTTTAGAATTCCTAGGTCACCATACCTAATGATTTCTCACGTACTGAACTCCATGTGTCATGTGGAAACCTTTGTTCATGTTGATTTCACACTTGGAGTGTGTAAGTAGCTGGAAGGACACATGAGTGTCCCATGACTAAGTTTCTTTTTCTTGGATGTGTATTTCCAGCCAGATGTTATTTTCCTTCATTTCCTTCCTTCCTTATCCCTTTGTGCAAAACTTAGGTAGTAACTTCACACACACACACACACACACACACACACACACATATATATAATCTATATTAATATGTTACTCTTTTATTTTTATGCATATTTTTTATTTTTTATATTTTCTTACCTCAATCCCCAGTCCCATCCCTCTTCCTTTTCCCAATGCATCCCTTCTTCTTCTCTCCCAGTCTCCCTCCTGTTTTCATGTCTTTTCCAATGTGTGGCCCACTGAGATTCATCTTCCTCCTAACCCCGTCCAGGGCAGAGCAGAGCTTCCTTGGCCCGGCCCTCCTTGCAGTAGGAGCCTTGTGCCCGGGGGATAACAGCACAGCCTTGACATTGGCAACAAACGTGCAGAACAAAGCCTGGTGCCCAAAGACTTGCTGGAGCATGAATCAAATATCCTTGGTATATCAGATGATAAATGGTGTTGGAGATGATATCATTTGGCTCTGAGATTGGAGGAAGTGAGCACAAAGCCTTTTGTAGATCAGTCAGGGCCCCAAGGTGTGACTGGTGAGATGGTGAGGTTCTGTTCTCTCTCACTTCCTAAAGCTTTCTAGATAACATCTCAATCTTCTCTTATCATAGGCGTGTCTTCACCCTCCTTTGTCATGACAGCTATTTTATTTCTGCTCTTTAATTTTATTGAATTGGAAGAACGTGATGTGCACTTAAGCATTTGAGATTGTAAGTCGAAATACTTTTTGTATAGGCAAAAGTCACAAGCTTTGCTCTTGTGATTAATAATCTATTTTTAAATTGAACCATCAAGTGGATTTTTAGATGTATTTTCATCTCATGGTTTGAATATGAGTTTCCCCCGCAGGCTGCTGTATGATGTTGGGAAGGTAGTGGTAACCTTTAGGAGGTGGAGCCTTGCTGGAGGAAGTCATGTCACCGGGATGGACTTTGATGTTCCGGAAGTCCGTCCCTCCCCCCGCCCCCGCTGCCCTGTAGTTTGTCCCTTGTATCCTCTGCCTCTGTCACAGCCTCACTGGCCTGACTGCTGCCGGTTTCTGCAGCCTGTCATGCCCTTTCCTTCATCATGGACTACAGCCCCTCCTATGACCATAAGCTAAATAAATCTCCTTTTCCTTCTTACATTGCTTGTGTCCGAGTGTTGTCTCACATCAGCAGAAAGGAAGGTAACTGCTTCCCTGTAGTATATGCTGAAAACATGTTATTTTTTTTACTCTATTAAATTGATTCTGGGAAGATTCAAGCACAGTAAAATATTGTGGAATTAATATTTATTTGTTGACAGAGCTTGGAGATACAAGAACTTATTATCTTCTTTTACGGGGCTTACAATCAGTAGAGGCAAGCAAGTAAACAGTTATTACGGAGAGATAAGTATGGTCTGCAGATACATGGGAGAGACACTCCCTCCAGAGAGTCATTAAATTAATTTGTATTAATCATTACCTTTGCCCTTCCCCTTTTCCTGCCATCTATCTATCTGTAGTAGATCCTTCTTATTCCATTAAACCCCATGAGATATCCCAAGTTATTTAAAGAGTTTTATGTGAAAAATTGAGGGAATTCCAGACTCATTGCATTTAATTCATAGGTCTTTATTATTAGATTGAAAAGACAGCTAAGTATCTTCTGTTTTGATCAAACCTCAAGTACTTTGGAGTTAGATATGGAAGAGAAACCTTGTAGAAGATAGAAAATATGCTTTCTATCTGGGAAGTGTAGTGGACAGCTTGGGGAAGTGTTTCCAAGAAGCACTTTGCACCTTTAGGGAATAGTTTACCCGTGACACCGCAGGCCACTGACTTGGACACAGAATCACCTCGGCTCCTGCCTTCATAATCCAATGAAAAGCTCACGCAGTTTGCAACATCTGACAGGGCGTCACTGTAGAGAGGTTATTTCCAAGATCTGATAGATTTTTTTGTCTAGAGAAAGATGTGGTCATTTGGAAGACAAGCTGGGGATCCAAGGAGCGACTATGAAAATACTTGTGACATACAGCAAAGCAGGTCGTTGCTACGCAGAGAAAAACTTTTCTGATAAAATATGATTTTAAAACGTACTCTTCAAAGTCTGTGCAAGAGCAGACTTCTGTGCAAGTCTCACATTGACTCCAGGTCATTTTTCCATTGATGTTTTTCCTCAGGAAGTGTATCGTATTTCTCTACATATCTAGACATGTGGGTGTTACTTTGCCTTAAAGTCCTGGTTTTATTTGACCACTGAATTACAAATAACTTCTGAGATGTTTCACTGTTATGTATTTTTTTAAATCTCTCAACAAACTGAGAATGAAGTCAGTAACCAATCTCTTCCTGATGTAGTCAAGCTTTACTTTTCAGTCTGATTTGCTGCTGCTTTTTTTTTTTTCATTTGAATATAAATGGTTGATTCTTAATCTTATGAAATTCCTGGATGTCTGAATCCTGTCGCCTGGTTCTCCCTCCCCCAGAATTTCTACAATATTTGGTTCAGTAATTACTTAATGCTAATTGATCTTTCAGACCATTCTGCTTTGCTGGGAAAGAAGCAAAAGTGATTTGTTATTGCCCTTTTATTCACGCTGGTGTGAATCATGGCCAGATCTTCCAAGTTAGCTTTTGGGCTGATAAATGAGAATTAGTGTTCTTGCCTAGTAGATAGTCTTCCCTAAACAGTGAGATGATTATTAAGCCTTTCCTGAGAGCTTGTTTTCAAAATTTATTTTTTCATGTCATTGTTGATAAAAAGCATAAATATTTTGCTAATAAGAATGAAAAAATTTTATATCAACAAACATCTGAAACTGTGATAGTTCCAATAAAATGAGTGATACATTCTTTTTTACTAGATCCGTATCTTACAAACTTCTTAGCAGACATATAAAAGAGTCTGCTTATGCTGTGTAATTCCTCTGGAATTTTAAAAAGCTGGATGTCTCAATATACCTTGAAGATGGAATCTTCAGCCCACACTGCAATAAACAAGCAGGAATTCACCATGGCAGTGGAATTTAGGACAGCTGATAAGCCTGTCCAGTTAGGGCTTACAGAACTCTTGCAGAGTTTGATCTGGAAGCTTCTCTATATGAAGGCACAGGCTGAAGATCTGTTCTTAACACCGGAGTGATTGCACATTCAAAAGACCTGTCCAGACAGTGTTGCATTGACTTCTGAGGTTTGACAGTGACAGTGCTGATATGAATAGAGGCTACAGTTTAGCATTACCTCGCCATGTCCTTCAGCTTTTACATTTTTACTGTTGAGACTTTCATTAGACCTCTAGGATAGCTGACTTAGCAACGCTTCGCCATGGAGCAGAGAAGATATCACAAGACGAGACCCTACCGTGAGAGACCCTGGGGGCAGGTGCTCCATCAAAGAGAGGGCCATGTGGCTTGGGCAAGTGACCAAGTACTGACTAACGCAGTCCTAGAGGATACCCAATGTATGGCCCATACAGAGAAATGTGGGGAGGGAGGAGGACTGACTGGAAGGGAGAATGGGTGGGATGAGGTGGGAAGCTGGGTGGGGATAGGGAGGGAATGATGAAAACACACAAACCTATTGTTAATACAAATAAAAAAAATTTAATTTAAAAAAAAAGGAAAAAAAAGAGAGACCTGTCTAAGTCTCTGGCTGAGTCTGCGGGGCTTCCAGGTAGAGTTTCTTGGAGTGAGGTACTCCATTGCTTTTGTAGGCTGGGGCTTTCTAGGTGGTTGTTTAACATGACATTCGGAAGACATTGTGCTTGCAGTCAACCAAGCTAGCATGAATGAGGCACAATGCATGTCTGCAGAGGTTGTTTTATTACCTAAATGCTAGTTTTTGAGATTTCGGTCCCTTTCCTGTTCTGAGTCATCTTCTTTGCTTGGGATGGAGGGCTACGCTTCTATGCCTTTGAAGCTCTTATTCATTCCTCAACTGGGAATGTGTTTGCGAATGATCCCCCTCAGGTGTCCTGGCTCCCTTCTGTCTCCATCTTGGCGGCTCTCCTTCTTCAGAGCTGCTGGGTTTTCCTAAGAGCTCTCAAGAATCTCGGTTGTTTTCTCCATCTCAGGTTCTTCCTGTGGGCAAGTTTGGCTCGGTCATGTCATCCAACGCAACCCACTTAGTCCACTAGCTGAGTTTTTATTTCACCAAAATAAAACTTCAAAGAAGAAGAAGCACCTTGAGCCTCCCTCGGTTTCCTTTCAACTAACACCTGCTGATGTTTATCTTGGAAAGGATCTGATGCTCGTCTGATGAAACCTGTAGTTAAGTGTTAAAGCCGACTCCGGGCGGCTTCAGGACCACGGGGTCTTTACTGGTCTGTTAAGAGCTCGGGAGAACCCATGAGAGCGCTGGCCTGAAAATGCAGAAAATAAGTGACTGTGGACGGCTCGGACCTGAATAGGACACCTAAGCCACACCCACCCCAAAGTTCAGGAAGCATCACGGAAGAGGGGGTGGTAAGACTGTAAGAGCCAGAAGTGGGTGATGGTCGGCTAGACATAATCCCCTGAACACCACGGCATGGTGGTGTACACAGTTTTATACCAGATAGGTGTACTTCACAAGAACCACACGGGAACTGTCTGTCGACATTTCACCATGGGAGGGGAAAGAGCTCAAGAAGTTCCACACCTCTGAGAGGCTGATGAGAACTAATTCTGATAGGGAAGCAGAGGAAGGTGCTTTCCTGAGTGGTACCAACCTGTCTATGATACTTGCTGGAGCATGCCAGACATATGTCATCAAAGAAAACTAGATGACACACAGTGGGGACACAGGAGAAAAGACTTAGAAATAGGTAGTGTGGCAGGGAGATGAAGGGTTATTAGGGTAAAAGGAAGGGAGATAGACTTGGAAATTAAGGAGTAAAAATATAATACATTTCTCTATATTCATGTATCTAACAATAAAATGAAATGTAGCTTAAAAAAAAGAAAATGCTTGCTTGTTCCAGTCTGAACTTAACCATTTTTTTCCTCCTCTTCTCCACCGTGTTTTCTTCTTCCAGTTGGTTACTCTCCTTCTCACAACTGTGACTCACTCATAGTTTCTGATAAATGCATAAGTGTGACCTAAGGTATATAACAATTTAAGCGTGACTCATGGTAAATTGTATTGAAATACTGTTATGTGTTTGTGAGCTTTCAAAGAGTATGTGGAATAGCTTTTTTGGAGAGGTGTCTACTGTTTAACACCACTTTCTGGTAAACTTCAGCAAACTTTTCATGTCTTTCCACTCATGCGAAGATTGCGCAGCTCCCTGATAAACAGGGAGGAAAATCGTGTCAGTGGTGACTCCTGCCTAGGTCTGGTCACCTGATCGAATGTGTAAGTGGGCTGGGAGTAAAAGCCACAGGATGCTGCTTTACACAAATAATCATGTGTGACTGAATAATACACCAGCCTTTAGCTCTTTCTGAAAGAAAGTGTGTCGTATGCGAAATGTTCCCTCATTCCCTGTGGACGGTTGTGGGGTCAATAAAAACATATAAAACAGACTAATACAGGGAGACAGCGTGGTCCCCATGCTCACTCTGGGTCCTGCACGTCAGGGGTGTAGAGGCCTTGTTTCTGAGGGTATTACCTGACTCTGGTTCTTTATCCCAGAGGCATGACGTGAGGACCTAAGAGTTCAGATGTGTGTGACAATTTTACATGTGATAATATTCTTGCACAGCTAGAAACCCAAGGTCAAGTGGCTGAAATAGACTGACCGGGTTTGCTGTGGCAAGAGAGACCAAGAGACAGTAACAGGGAGGAGCGAGTATGATCAAAGCCATGCCACGCATGTGTGGCTGTGTCATGAAATCCATGTTTTATACAGTGAACGTACACCGATTAAAATTAAACAACGGACGACTCTTTGGATTTCCACTCAGATCTGTTTGAGTAGACTGGGTTGTTATGTCTTTCATTCTAACTTGGTAACATAAAAACATTGTTATAGAGAAGTTTACACTAGATTTATGTGCATGTGTGCGTGTGTGTGTGTGTGTGTGTGTGTGTGTGTGTGTGTGTGTGTGTGTCAGAGGGCACTGTGTGTATCTATGGTGGACCAAGAGTGATTTCAGGAATCATCCTGGATTGCTTCTACCTCCTTTATGCTTTGCTCTGGGATTTCCCAGGCTCCACCTTCCAGCGCCGCCATGAATGGGGAACAGTGAAGACTCTGAATTTTTTGTAGGTCTGTGGAGGAGGTGCAGTGAGACCACCTTCCCATGGGGCCCTTCCCCCAGCCCCTCTTGCTGAGCATCGCAGAGGCAGGTTGTGTGTCCCGGCAGGAGGTGCACAGCTCGAGAAGTCTGCTGTCAGGACCTGAAGCCCCTAGGTAGACTCAGGCACTGCAAGACTCTGGCTTTTTAAAATAATTAAGCCTGCTTGCTACCTTCTAAGGCTAAGTGGACACCTTTCAAAAGAAAACACCTTCCTCATTCACTCCCATTCTGGGAGTTTTCTTGTTTGACAGGGAAAGGAAGAAAATTATGCCATTTTATCAAATAGGAAGGCATTTTTTAAACTTTATTTATTCATTGTGTGTGTGTGTGTGTGTGTGTGTGTGTGTGTGTGTGTGTGTGTATCAGAGGGCACATGTGTCTCTGTGGAGGACCAGGGGTGACTTTGGGAACCATCCTGGATTGCTTCTACTTACTTCTTGCTTCACTTTGGAATTTCCCAGACTCCACTCACCGGGGCCAGAAGTGCAGGCCACTGCCAGTTTTTTATGTGGGACTTGGGATCTGAATTCAGGACCTTCTGCTGGTGAGACAAGGTCTTAATCCCTGAGCCATCTCTCCAGCCCAGGAAGACATTCTTTCATACACCTACCATTAACAGTTTGACAATTGCTGCTAAATGTGCAGTTCCTTTCTTTCTTTCAAATTTTATCCATGACTTGGTTGCAGGCAGCGGTAGAAGCTTTCCTGTGTGTTCCTGTCTGACTTGGTAACGTTGAGACTGGTCTTGTGGTTTTGTCTCTCTTTCTCTTTAATAGATTTTCTTTTTTTTTTTTTTTTTAAAGACCATTTTTCACAGCAAAACGGAGCAGAAGGACTGAGCTCTACCACCTGCCTCCCGGCCTCCACACATACCTCCCCCACTATCGACATTTCCTGCCAGCCTGGTACATCTGCACAGCTGGTGAACCCACACTAATGCATGCCTCTCACCCGGATTCCATCCTTCATGGCAGGGTTTGTGCTTGGGCTTTACAAATGCATGGGTCTGAACAGATCTATGACATGCATCTGTGTGTGTGTGTGTGTGTGTGTGTGTGTGTGTGTGTGTGTAAGAAGGCATGTGGTATGTCCCTGAAAAGCCCAAGAATAACATGGGGAATCACTCTGGATTTCTCCATCTCCTTACTGCTTTTGCTTGAGGTCTCCCAAGCTCTACCTCCAGGGGCCAGAATTACAGTCTGCAGCCATTTGGCCCGACATTTTTACAGGGATCTGAGGATCTGAACTTAGATCCTTTGCTTGTGAGGCGAAGGGCTTTAACTCCTGAGACATCTCCTCAGCCTCCATTCTCTTTTTATTTTATTTATTTATTTATTTATTTTTAATAATTCCCAAGATGGAGCCCAAGGTCTTGCACATGTGAGGCAAATGTACTATCCCTGAGTTCTACCCCTTGACACTTTGTGTCTGAAAAAAGGATCAAGTTAGAACTTCTCATTGAAGCTAAAGAGGCTGAAATGATATTAGGTGTAATGAAGCGGTAATGTCTCCAGTTATGACTTTCAATTTCAAAAAAATGTCAACTTATTTGCAGTAGTATATACTAGCTTCACTTGGTAATGTCAAAAAGCAAGAATCAGCCTAGTTACTCAAAGGAGCATTGGGGGTGGGGAAGAGGGGCGCTGATGGAGCAGACCTACACACAATCCCTGCTGTGCAGGAAGAGGGGGCAGAAGGAGAGCAAGTCCAAGGCCTGCCTGTGCTATACGGGAAGGTGCAGTCCTGCCTGGGAAGCTAAGATGTATATTGCGTCAAGTCTGAAAGTTATAAAAGATCTGGGACTACAGTTCAGTGAGAAGGCGTATGTCTACTGTGTGAAAAGAGGGTGAGGTAAGTATATTTGCCTTCTAAAATGATTTTTTTGGGGGCACGTGCTGGTGAAATAGTAAGTGGGCATGTGCTGGTAAAATCAAGTTTTGCGTAAGTCTTGCCATTCCTGTGACTCTGCATCTCGTGATAAGCCTGGGCTTTAGAGTAGTAAAGAAGAATATTCTGGAACATTCCGGAAGCCTCCGGCAGGTGGTAGGTGATAAAGGGGGTAGGTAGCCTATGTGCATCAAGATAAACCGTCCTGGCCTTAAATCTGTGTTTTACCCATTTCTTCTGTCTACTTCTGTGTGGGGCATGTCCCCCACCTCCTTGGCTGGCACTTCCTGTTTCTAACCTGACCCTGAAGGTGGCCGCTTCCTGCTGCTGTGCAGGTAAGCTGGGCCTCAAGCATTTCCCTGCAGGGGTGCTGCTCCTGCCAGTCCCCCCCTCTCTCTAGTCTGGGTCTCTGGTACCCTTCAAACGCCTGAAACGCAATTCAAGTATTTTGCAAATCTAGCTTTCTCGTGTGTGCAGTGGTTGGTGAGCCGGGTGTGGGCTTGGCATGATCCTTTGTCTCCCTTAGCAGCCCCATCCCCGGGCTGGGTGCTCCCAGGCCCACACATGCCTGTGCTCGTGGCGCTCACTGAGTATTTATGCACCATCAGCCCGGAATACTGTAGCTCTTGCTCCAGCGTTGGTGAAGTACAGTGTTTTAAGGCAGGCCCTTCTAGTACTGTGTGCAAGTACCTGTGCTCTGTATGTACGTAACCCACGTGTGGCAAAGCAGAGTTGAAGACTCCTGACTGGAATGTCAAGTCCCCAAATGTTGGGGTCTGACTTTCAATTTGTAAGAATCTATATGCCAGAGTATTTCTACTAGGTGTCTGTGGGTAAGAATTTGTACGTGCTACATTTCCAAAGTCTGAGGGACAGAAGAATGAGCTAAATAAGAAGTTGGTCAATGTGGGCTGTGTGTGTGTGTGTGGGGGGGGTGTCTTAGTGCTCTTACCAGTCATATAAGTCAATTAGTTTGATGTCTCTTTAGTAAGTGACCTACTTTTTGTTAATGGTGTCATTTTGCCTGGTTTGTTTTAACAGTAAGATAAAAATTTTGCTAAACTTCAACCATGAATAAGACAGAATAATGTTCAGCAATATTAGGGAAGCATGCTCTGATGTAGGCTATATTTTCTGCGAGTGTCTGGGAGCGTTTGCTCTCTCTAATTGCTCCCCACAGCTGGGGACAGATGTTGGACATGCCTGTGGGAATCCTGGGCATCACTTCTTCAGCTTCCATCTGGGGTCAGAGCGAGCTCATGCTGCAGGCCTCTGAGTTCCCCAGCAACACCATGCTGTCAGGATGTAAAACTATATTTTAACCCAAGTGGGGCTTGAGCGAAATGACCATGAATTATATATATGGAAGAGAACTGAATTGTAGTTTCTAAAATTTGCTGAAATGTCAAGTTGGAAATGAAACCTTTTCTCCATAGCGGTTATTGAATAAAATGGTAGCAAAATTGATTGTTCACTCTTTCCCACTTAATTTCTTTGTACGCTCACGTCGAATGTGGCCCTTGTTCTTATTGCAATGTTTTCTACTCGACTTGAACTTCGTTAACTGTAATGTCACATATGGCAGCTTTCAGCTCCGTCTTAGAGGTGTGGTCTCATCTCTCTGATCAGATGCAGGTTCAGAAAGACAGAAGTCCCTGGAGAGAAAAAAAATCTAGAGCAAGTCTGCAGTTTCCACACACTTTCCACATTTGCTTTCTCAGCCTTTCTGCTAAAGGTCTTTTAAAAAATTACATTTTTTTCTTTTCTTCCCTCAGCCTCTGGGAATCTGAACTGCGTGTCTGTGACTATCACCTGCTTTCCCACTAGCAATCTTGGATCATCTTCTCCAAGTGGTTTGGGTTTCTGAATGGTGGATTGTGGCTCGAAGTTGGCACGTCTGAATGGCATGTCTGAAGCCCTGCCCCCTGCCCCCCATGGGAGGATTTTGGATCTAGGCACAGAAGTGTGCCTAGGAGTGTGGGAATGTCCCTGCAGTTTTGGGGGCTGTGGATTCAGATCTCTTTGCAGTTCACAGTTTCCTTGTTGTTACATCTCCCTGTAGAGAATCGAAACTGTAAACGGTGCCGTGTTTTCGTGGAACTCTGAAGAAATAGGTGAAATACCCGTCTGGCCGGTAGGTGTGTTTTCTGTTCTTTCTGGCTTGAGACTGATCCAGTTGTAACCTTCCCCGCCACTGCGGCCTCTTCAGAAGTGCCTGTGGTCGGCAAAGTCTTTGATGTGCTCTAGAAGGTTTGCGGCCAGTGCTGGAGCCAAGTGTTCGTGGCGCGGCTCCTCTGCTAGATACTGGGAAGCGGGTTTCTTCCGCGATTAGACAGCGGCAGGCTTGAAGGGGCCAACTCGGTGCTCTGCCGTTAGCCCAGTTAAAGGACTCGGTTCCTATCAGTTGTCTGTCACCTGAAGCAACCTTTACTGATGAGCCCAATGTACTCTCTGGATGATCATTGGCGGTGCTGTCATAGTCCAAAAGAATAGGTTTTTCCCATCATGTGCTACTGCTCGGTGAGCTAGATAAGTCCTTTCCTGAGCATCATACATTGCGACATCAATTATCTTCTCCCATGTGGGTTCCAGGGATCAACCTCAAGGTGTCAGGCTTGGCGGCAAGCTCTTTTACCTGCTGATCCGTTCTGTCAGACCTCATGTAAATACGTTCTTACATAAAGCCATTATCAGTGTTATTATTATTCCTATTTGTTATTTTACTTGTGGTCAAACAGGATCGACAGACAAGGAGCCTGCCCATGCAGCAGGGAAGGGCCAGCTTGATACCCAGGGGGGTTTTCTAGGTTTGGCTCGCTGTGTAGACTTTGACTTCCTCTGAGGTTAAGTGACCTGTCCCGGGGTTTGGTCTGGCAAGGGCTGTGTTCCTGCTAAGTCTCTTTGCTGTCAGGTAGTCTGAGCTGAAGAAAACCCAAACCCAACACCAACGAAACAGCCCCCCTCTATCTTGTTTCCCCATCTGAAAAACCTTCCCACATGACATTCTTTTACAACAATACAGTTGAAAACCAAAAAGTGACTGACTAATCTTTGAGCAGCCTTTCGATTTGGTCACATGCTCATCTGTTCTGTGGGTTAAGTGTGTCAGCTAAGATTCCAGATCCAGGTCAGCAAACCCTCCTTCTTCCCCCTCCCTTCTCCGTCCTCTTCCTCCTTCTCTTCTTCCATTTTCCCCCTTTCCCTGGCCACTTCTTTTTTGAAGACAGGGCCTCTCTCTAGCCTGGGCTAGCCTCATCCAAGCCTTCTTTCTTTCGAAGTCTCTGGCATGATGGGAGTTTGTCACCTCTCCTGGCTTAGTAAACTTTTTCTTAAAGGACCACTGTAGGTAGGACCTGTTTGAGACCTGGAGCTGTTCGGATCCTGCCTCAGCTATTCCAGTCTTTCCTTGGAGCTAGATGCCTGCGGTGTGCCCCTGAACGGCTGAGGCTGGGTTCTAGGGGCACAGTAGAGGAGCAGGTAGCTTGGGGTGCAGTCACAGTAGGGGTTACACTCTGGAGCTTCCAGCTTTACTCCAGCCAGTGGAACCATCTGACAAAACTGAAAAAAATATCCATTGTTCTTCCGTGCAGGATTTGCAATCCTTAGCCACGTTTTTCAACCGATTTACAGCTACAGCGATCTTTCCTAAGTAAAGGCTGATTTGAGGAGACCAGATGCAAAGCTTGGCATGAGATTCTGCTTTGTGTCGTGGGGTTTATTTTCTCCTGCTTGGGTGTGATAGAATTCTGAGCAAGGAGGGTCCTCCCAATAACCGGAAACATACCACGGCTCTCAACACTTCCCGTTGCGGCCTGGGTGCTGTTGATGACCAGAGATGCTGCGTGTGGTGGCCACCATCTCTGTGTCCCCATACCTGTGTGCGCATGCGCTGGAATGTGTGGTGGGCGGCAAGCCTGGCTTCTCACATGTTTGTCAACTAGTGGGGAGGTCACGGACCCACCCAGGAAGGCTTTAGGGAATTAAGGAACCCTTCCCTAGGAATAGTGATCCCCTCTGGTACTTTTTATTACTATGTAAAGGATGTACGTGGCTACGTTAGAAAGATCTTGTAAGTGGAATTTGCATGTTGGCATTTTAATACCGTGTTCTGGTGGTAAATTATTTTTCACATTTGCGTGGGCACCCATGTTTATGTGTGGGTGTGTCTGCGTATGTGTAGAGATCCAAAGTTAACATCAGGTCTTCCTCAATCACTCTCCACTTTATTTATTGGGGTGTCTCTGGCTGAAGGTGAAGCTCAGCAAGTCCTCGCTGAGCAGCTTGTCTGCTTCCCACATGCTGGGATTTTGGGTGGCCATCACCACTTCTGCATGGCTGGTAGGGTCTAGAGGTCTAGGGGTCTGAATTTCAGTGCTCATTCTCACATGGCAATCCTCAGAACCTTTTCCCCAGTCCAATTATAAACTCCCTTTGTGCTACACTTGACAGTTTTGGGTTTCTTCAGATATACATCTTTATGATGAAGTAATATATATATATATATATTTACTTATAGGAAAGAAAGTACAAGAACTTTACTACATAATATGTAAATGGGTGCTGACTATGAAAAATGAGCACAATTAATTTTTAAAAGAATGGTGAACAATCTCTATTTTCTTTAGCAGTTTGTTCAATTGCAATTCGCAATCGAAAGAGCAAATTTATGTTAAAATGATTATCATTCATGCTCTGAGTCTTGCAGAAAAGCGCCTTTCTGCCTGCAGCGTGCACGGGTGTTCAGGGCCTCATGGTCGGCAAGTGCTCTCACGCGCCTGACTGTGTGTCTGTCTGAGCACTGCCCCCTCTCCTGGCTGCAGTACATAAAATGTCGCTGGTGCTGTCAGAGATGTCTGGATGCCAGGATGTCAGGGGAGTATCACAAATGCGAGGCCTGGGCTGTGGTGGCCGGTACCTACCAGTTCATAAAGAAGGGGGACAGCTTTGTCCAAGAGACAGAGTGGTTACCCCCCTTTTTAAAAAATGTGTGTGTGTGTGTGTGTGTGTGTGTGTGTGTCAGAGAGCACTGTGTGTCCCCATGGAGGACCAAAGGTGACTTCGAGAATCATCCTGGAACTATATCCTTTTTGCTTTGCTCTGGGATTTCCCAGGCTCCACCCACCAGGGCCAGAACTTCCAGCACTGCCTTATTCCACCTAATGTTTTTAAGTGGGACCTGGAATCTGAACTCAGGACTTCCTGCTTGCAAGACAGAGTCTTAACCCCTGAGCCATCTCTCTAGCCCATGGTTCTCCTTTTATGGATTCTTTTTTGAAGTTCAGTTTTCTTTTTAAGTTTAAGAGCTTGTTTGTTTGTTTGTTTATTTAAAAATTCTTTTAAAGTTTCACATATGAATAAAGTGAATGTATGATACTTTCACACAGTAAGTCCCAATCCCATTCTGTCTCGTTTTCTCGTTACAACTCTTCTTTCCTATCAGTCTCCCCTCTATTTTCATGTATTCTCACTGGTTTGCTTGTTTCAAAGCAACATTTGGATGGAATCGGTCTGGGCAGAGGCAGCGAAGGAAGCTCCCAAAGCTTCAGTGTGTGTGGCTTATCTGTATGCAATGAAGTGAAGGTTTGGAATTAATTTCCATTTAGTTCTCAGATTTTAATTTGGCAAGAACTACACATCCCAAGTTTGAGCCATCACAGAACGTAAATGACTTGCTTTAGAATGCTGAGATTTTCCTATACATTGTGCTCGGTCTCCGTGCTAGGCCACTTTAGGCTTTGGCAAGGGAAAAAGGTATAATATAACCATGGAGAAAGCCAATCTTTTCTTTTCACGAGCTTAAAAATTAGCTCTGGCTCACATGGATTACACGGGTTGTGGGTTTGGGAATGGCCTAGTCACTCAAGAACATCATATTTGTTGATCATATTATCCTCCTAGTACCTGTTGGTTCCCTTCCTATTCCCAGATAGTTCTCATTCTACCGTGGTGACCTATCATGACGAAGAGGATTAAGCGCTTACCAAGTAAGCGTGAGGAATGAAATTCAGACTCACCCAAAACACACCTATCTCTCTTCTATTGATCTATCACCTCTCTGTCTCCTGTCAATCTGTACATATGTCTCTATCTTCTATCCATCTATCCTCTATCTTTCTATCTTTATCTTATGTATCTGTCAATCTATATGTATGTATGTATCTGTCTTCCATCACCATCTATCTCTATGTATGTGTATCTATCCTCTACTTACCTATCCTCTATTTCTATCATCTAGCCATATCTATCTATCTATCTATCTATCTATCTATCTATCTATCTATCTGTCTGTCTGTCTGTCTGTCTGTCTGTCTGTCTGTCTGTCTGCCTGTCTATATCTATCTTCTATCATCTATCTTTTTCTCTCTATGTGTCGTCATTTCTATCTTCTACCTATGAAAGAAAATGTGATGCCTGTCCTTCTGATTCTACCTTGGTTCACTTCTTACCAGCAAACAACAGCAGATGCTGGGAACGATGGCGGTTTGAAAGGGTCTTTATTCACTGTTGTTGGAAAGGCACACTAGTGAGGCCACCATGGCCATTGATATAGAAGAGTGAAAATTGGAACCACATGACCCAGCCGTGCTGTTTCTAGGCCTTTGCTCAAAGGAACTTGGATCAGGACCTGCGAAGGTACTTGCAATCATTTAGCCAGCAAATGGAATCAGCCTGGGTGTGTGTCCATCAGAAGATGAATGGATGAAGAAAATGTAGTGCGTGTGTGTGTGTGTGTGTGTGTGTGTGTGTGTGTGTGTGTGTAGCTCAGACATGAAGAAATCATGTCCTTGCAGGAAAACGGGTGGAACTGAGATGTCCCCATGAGGAGAGTCAGTTTCCTGGTGCCGTCTGAGTTGAGTGTCTTTGCCGTACTGGCCGTTGCTTAGGCAGTCTATTTCAGTTAGCACCAAGGAAGGAGTAATGATGCTCTGGTGCTGCTCTCTGTCTCTGTAGTGCTCTCTCTTTTAGGTGTGATCTCCAGTGATTTCAATTTACCTTCTTTTGCCCCTTACAGTGTTTCAATTGACATATCGCTTTGGTCTTTTTCTTTACTTCGAATGACAGCTTATTCTAAGCAGAAAAATTTGGAGACCCATTATTCCAAACATACAGTCTGTTTTGGACCCATGAGTGCTTTTGCATTGGTATTTATTGTACATGTGGTTTTGGTCCATGTTGTGTGTGCAGAGCTGTGAGGGCAGGCACAGGGTCAAGAGAGTTGGGGGGTGCTGTTCTTAGAACCTCCTTTCTGTTGGTTCTTAGGCCGCCTACTAACGACATAGGAAAATAAGCTCCGCACTTAATACTATAATAGTTTCACTAGAATCTTCCTCATTAAGACAGACTCATGAGTCACAGCTTACTAGACCTTGCAGGCTCTAGTATCTATGTTTCCTTAACATGAGAGCTGAGTTCATCTGTGGCGCCCCATTGGTCAGGGGCTGCTGGGTGTTTTGAAATCTCTCATCACACCTTGGATGCCTAGGGTTGGTCAGGAAGTGTCGTAATTCATGATTTACCACTCACCATGGTCGGAAGTGCTGGAGGTGCAAGTGTGCCCCAGATCACACAGAATCTTCCCGGAGACCAAGTGCGGTCAGCTAAGTTGTACAGACACACTCATGCTCAGCGCATCTTTAACACTTCCGCCATCTAGTTTAATAGGACGTGCATTTGCCTATGACTCCACTGTTAGTTCACTAGATCTGTCGGTACACACGTCTGCTCCAAGTTCAGAGCTGCCTGAGACGCATGCTGTCCCTAAGGAGGGGTACAGTTAGAGGCAGGGGGCTTTCTCTTAAAAACTTCTTTTAGTGTTTCATACATGAAATTCAATGAATTTATGATATTTTACACCTCAATTCTCAATCCCACCCCTTTCTTTGTCCCTGACCTCCCCTCCCCCATTTTCATGTCCTTTGACATGTGTGGCCCACTGACTTCCTCTGAGTTGCCTTTGATGGCATGTGTCTGAATGACACGTGCCTGAGTGACAGGTGCCTGAGTGACAGGTGCCTGAGTGACGTGCGCCTGAGCCCTTCCTAGAGCACATGCTTGCAGCGGAGGCAAGTGTCTTCCCTCCCCCTCATCCAGCACTAGCGGTTCTCAAGGAGTGAGGGGCCTCTAGAGATCTTTCCCTTTCCTCGGTGAGAGTCCATCGGCCGTATCCAGTGCAGGTCTCATGGAGGTGCACATAGTTCATGGATGTAGCCGCCCTGTTGGGGCCATACCCGGTTCCCCCCTGCCCCTTGACAGCTGAATGTAGGGAACGAGGCCCAGTGCTAGCACCACACCTGGTTTCCTCACTCATCAGAAGGAATTTGTACTGAGTGACTGAACCGGAAGATGTCCCGGGGGTGACACCCTAGAGTCACTAGTGTTCCTTTGCCTGACATCTGTGTGCCTCTACCCCTTCTTTCTGTACTCCATCTTAGCAACCCCCACCTAGGTTCACAGCTTTGAAGGGCAACCCCAGAAACCTTCGCTATGTATGCTTTACCTTAATTCTTGCAACCGGATTTGACTCTTTGTTGTAGTTGGCTGGTTAAAATTGCTTAGGCCCTACTGTCTGAATTTAGTCTGCAGGCTGACCTTTGCTCTGTGACCCTTGACCTTTTCAGGAGGTAAAGTTTTCCTGTGCTCTAGGCTGGAGAGATGTAGGGTTGCCTTTTGTGTTGGACAGCACCTGGAAGGTGTGTCATGTATGAAATAATCATAATTGAATTTGAGGGTGTAATACATTCTTATTAAACACACTCATTATTACATATTTGCTTAAAGACTAAAATTTATAGACCCAAGGGGTGTGATTCTGTCTTTTTTTTATTGCAATGGAAGCAAGCAACCCTTAGGAATTAAAAGTCACCCATTCTACCTGAACAGCTAGCTTAGCGGCTGTGTTTTGGCTCAGTCCTGAGTTGAACAGAGGGATATTGCCTGAAGATTCAAGTCTAAGAAACCATTTGTGATGAATAATGTTTTTCTGTAGGAAGCAATTTAGATGCTACTGAGTATCTTGAACACCAAAGGACTCCATGTTAGGTGGTGCTTTGCACCCGGGAGGCTGAGTAGATTATAATAATGTGTGGAATACAAGTCCACATTCCCCAAGTGACTCCTGAATTCCAAGAAAGTCATTCCCTGAATTCAGAAAGCAGAATTCAAAAATCAGTGGTAGATGATTTTTGGCCTGCATTTAATGCTGAGGTTGATGAGAATTTCTGTTAATTCTTGCTTACTTTGTGTTTGAAAAACTTGAGTTATAGCTGTGAATGGAAAGAAAATATTCCTGTAGAAAAGAACTGAATTTTATAACTACCACTGAGCCTCAGACAGGTGGGTTGGGCCAAAGAGAATGTGGTGTTCAGCTTTTTGTCACAAGCTCTTAATCTATCTAACTTAAGATGGAAAGGTTTGAAAATGATTCTGTCTTTTTTTTTTTTATTTCCACTCATACAAACTTAACAGGTATACCAGTCCCCTCCCTCCCTCCAACCTCCCACTGCTCTATGCCCTCATCCCCTCCCCCCTCTTCCCCATCCCCCAGTGCCTCCCCCTCCCATCCCTGGAGCATCCTTTAATGTGCATGCCAGACTCTCCTCTGGGTTCTCCTCTCGAAAATGATTCTGTCTTGTGAGGTACATTAAATGGGCTTCTCATTGGGATCTAAGATGCAATTTACCCTTTTCCCTATGGCCTCAGACCATTTTCCTATGTCTGCTAGACTTAGTCACTTGGCATTCCCAGTATAAACAGTCTGTTTCCTTCATTGTGAGATTTACTTGCTCTCAGAATCAAAGATTACATAATAGATATTGCAGTAGCTCCTCTAGCACTGTGATGTTAAGGAAGGTGGTTATTTCACTATAATTGAACCAGTACTCGTGTTCTTCCCAGTTATTAATGCAGTCGTTTGTTCGATGGCTCTTTTATTTTGGGGAACCTGAATTTCAGATGCACTCTGTGTCATATGTGAAGAGAATCGCGATGTGGTTTCGGTTCAAGGAAATAAACCAAGTGGGCTGATGGGAGCTAGGGAGATGACGCTGCTACACAAGCAGGAGACCCTGAGTTCAAATCTCCAGCACCCACTTAAAAAGCTGCATATGTCCTTATGTTAACTCAGTAACAGTTGCCTCAGCGGGGGGGGACCGCAGGCAGAATCGCTGGCTTTCTGGCTACCCCGTGTAGCTCCAGAGTCAGTGAGAGACCCTGTGGTAAAGGATGAAGGCAGGAAGTGACACTGCTTTTTGGCTTGTGTGCATGTACGCAGGTGCACACCTGCCCACACGCATGCACCTGACTGATGGCTAGTGTTCTCATGAGCTGAATGTATGTCTTTTCCTGCGCTACTCCGCTGGGTGCTGTTACATGCTGCCCCTCTCTCTGCGCCTGCTGAGATTGTTTTCGCTAAGGTCAACGTTGTCTTCCTGTCCCAAGTCACACAGCTCAGCATGGGCTGCTGACCGCGTGGCCCATATATCTTTGTATGCGCAGAGCACCCTGGGACAGGGCTCCGAAGTTACTGGCAAGACATCAAAGTTCCAACGGGACTGAAAGAGCAAAACCCGTTTTCAGAAACATGAACTCTAATTACATAAAGTGGATGCTGCTGAAAACAGTATTGTCTCAGCAGCGGCCGTAAACCTTGGATAACAATCGAAGCCTCACATTATGTAAGAAGGCAGCAAGTGAAACCAAATCATGCCTGTCCTGTGTCTCTCCCACCAGGGACAGAAGTGGCCGGGTGACAAAGGCCTGGTGTGGATGACGGTGGAGGTGGGGGATGGTCTGCTTTCATCAGGGCTCTGGCTGCTACCTCTTGTGTCTTCTGTTCTGAACCCACGACACTAATTAGAGAGCTTGGAGCTGGGGTTGCCCTTCTTTTGCTGTGAGACTAGTACTCTGACACAAGCAGCGTTAGTGAGAAAGGGAGATGCATTTGGCTTAAGGTTCTAGAGGGATACAGTCCGTTGTATGGGACAGTCACGGCAAAAGGCCTGGCTGGAGGCAAAAGCAGGGGGCTGGTTGATGTCACAGCAGCCGTCAGGGCGGGCAAGAGAGTACAGAACGAAGCAGGCGGGGCTACCAACTTCAAGGTCCACCCCCTGGGATGCGCCTTCCTCCAGCACGGCTCTACCTTTTAAAGGTGCCACAACCAGCCCAAACATTAACTTAACAAGCTAAAGATTCAAAGACACAACACTGTGAGGGGCAACTCACCTTCAAACCGTAGCAGTTGGCAAGGGAGTGGTGGGTAGGGGGTGAGTCGGGTGGAAGTGGGAATTGACTGGGGAATTCCTGGTAGGGGCAGTAAGCTCTGGCAATTCTGACTCATTCACAGGCAATCAGACGGCCTCCAATAGTTGATGAAGTTTCTCTCAGTCAACACTATCCTGTGCCGTGCACCTTCTCAGTCTCTAGGTGAGACCTGTCCAGGTTTCTCTACCTGCTTTTCTTCACTTCTTTACCTTTCCTTTTCCTTCCCACCACTAGCATTCTTGTGAGTCTTCAGTCAGTTCACGTTTCAGGATTTATAGATGAGGAGGCAAAACTGTGAGAGGAGTCAGGATCACTGGAAACCCCCTGGTGGGCAGAAAGCACCAGTTACGACATCTGACAGTGCACCAAGTTGAGAAGCAGAGTTGGGGTAAGAAGTGATGCACAGGTCAGGATTGGAGTCCAGATCCCGGGTCCCTGTGTAAATGCTGAGCATGTGCGGTGCCCATCTATCACACGAGCGCTCGGGAGGCAGAGAAGGGATGCTTAGGGCAACTTGGCGAGCTAGACTAGCAGAATCAGCAAGTTGTGGGCTCAAGAGAGAGAACCCATTTAAATATATACGGTAGAGAGCAGTCGGAGAAGATAAACTGATGCGGATCTCCAAGTGCATATGTGCCTCCACATACATGAGCACACAGGACACACATGCAACAGATACATACTCATCCAAAAAGTAGATTCTTAAGACTTAGGCTAGGCCTTCCAGGTTATTTTTGGAGAAAGGCCCCACGCTCCTACTGTCTGTATGTTTCTTAGACTCTTCAGGCGACAATCAGTATGTTTCAGCTATGTGTTGTCAAAGCAGCAAGGTCTCAGGACTGCTCTTAAGTCTTACTGAGTTTGGATTCCAGTGAGAATTCTTTCCCATTCTTCATGAAATATTTTTCATTGAGTCTTTTACTGTGTGCCATGCTTTTTGAGGGCTAGCGAGTCTTCTTTGGAATTCCACGAGAGAAGAAATAAGCTTATTTTTGTCATGGTATTCTTGATTCGAATCTGGGTGTTTTTTCATTGCGTGTATCTCATCGAGTACTTTGGAGGCTCAGATGTGAAGAAGAACATGAAAATAGGAGGGAGCAGTGGACAGGGCACTGGAATGTGAGGAGGAAGCAGAGAGTCAGTATAGCATGTCAGCTGGGCTCAATCTTACAGTAGATTCCTAGAACTGGATACAACATATTCACCTGACCTGAGGACTTAATGCACTCAACTCAGCAAACAGTCTTTGAACCCCTGTTTGTGTTTAAGCAAGACACCAATGAAAAGCACATTCTTTGTTTAATGCTATGAGGCATGTACAATGAATTCTAGAATGGTTTTCACTGAGACTGATTAAAATAGAAGGTAGTTTGAAGACTGGAAACTGCTATCCTTGCTGTTAATACCAGGAAAAAAAGAGCCATTAAAATATCAATACGTGATAAATTTAGGTGGCCATCAAATCTGTTTGGGGGGAGGAATGACTGGAAATAGATTGCAGCTATTCCTGGTCTTGGTGGGCTTCCCACTTAGCCACCAACATGTCCTGTCAGGCAGTTGTAATTGATCAAGACTGTCAGAACTCCAAGCCCCTCATGTCCTGTCTAGTCCATTAATAGGTGGCAAAAATATCTCAGCTGCTATTAATCGCCCCGTACTTTATTTTGAATTCTGTTTTGAGAGCTCTAAATTAGTTGCAGTGAGAAAACACATTACTTTCTGGGTCCTTGGAAGAGGAACAGGGTTGAGAAATGGTCTCAGCAGCTTGAATTTCCTGTGTTGGCTGTGGTTCAGTTACTCACGTACGGTACGGACCGAAAGAGCAGGTGATTCATAGAAAATCCCACGCGAGGATTCTATAGCCAGTGCCTTTGAAAGGCCCACCCATTAAGTACAAATAAATAGCGATATGAAGCCACAGTGGACTCTAGAAGCGTATTGCACGGTGGTTGAAGATGAATAATACATGATTTCTGAGAGTGCTTGCAGCCTGAGGCGGGCTCTATTAAGAGCCCTGGGTAATGTCTGCATTCAGTCAACCTTTGAGTTCAAAAAGAAATCTGCCAGTTTCTCCCCATGATGAACCTGGGACTTTATGGATAGAGTCTGTACAATGGATTGGGGCGGGTTTAAATATTGGTCTCCATCATGTGTAATAATCACTTCAAAGAAAAGTATCTGCATCTCTGTGTTGATTATGTGATGGGTTCTAGTTGGACACTGTGGTTATTCCCTGGGACTTAGTCATGTCTCATGATTCGTTTGATGGGCTTGGGGCTTCAGTTAAAGTTTAGCATGCTTAATTTTTCCCATTGCTAGGTGAAAAATGAATTTATACATTCATTTTATAGACAGGTTACATCTTTTCATCGTGTAAATGTATAGTTTTAGTGTATCAAGTTCCAGTGTGTAGTGAGTTCATAGTATTTGTCAAGTTCCCATTGACACACATGAAACGAAACCTTTGTCCTGCTGACATCCTGTATCTTTGAATTGAATAAATGTTGATGGAAATCTTAAGGTCACTATTCATGTCTGACTGCTCAAGTTTGCAACACAATATAGAAAGCAACACGGATAAATGAGTCATCATGGAGAGTTTTCCTCTAGAGACCAAGACCAGATCCTGCAATGGAGGAGACTAAGGGAGTCTTAAGAATTCAGGTCCTTCTCTGTATTCGTTGAGAAAACATACCTGAATGCTCACAGGGCGCTCCATGGTCTAAGAAGCTCATGAGGCCATTTAAGCCGGTTTCCTTCTGACCACGGAAATGCTCCACATTCACTGTATCGCATGTCTAGTGGTCACTGGGCGAGCTCTGTAATCTCAGCTGGCAAAAGGCTGGCCCTTGCTTCGGGTATTCAACAAGTCCGTGTTCCATGATGCAAAGCCAAGAAGGTAAAAGACTGGCCAAATACGGATCCAAAATTCCAAAAGATAAATGATCATTTCTAAGACATATGATCGAGCATTTGCTAAATTCAGAGCTCTCCTTCAGTGTTTGGTTTGGGATAATTCATTCTTGGCTGTATTCGTTTGGAAAGTGGTGTCGAGTAAGGGAAGATCCATTGGCGCTAGAATGTACCTCTTGTCTTAGTTTCACTATTCATTGTAAATCACTCGACCAATCGACTTACGGGAACAAGGGGGCTGTGATTTCAGGGTGCAGTTGATCCTGGTAAGGAGGTGAGGCTATATTATAACCACAGCAAGAGCAGAGGGAAGAACCAGCTCTGCTTTCTAACCTGCTTACTTGACAAAAAAAAACTCAGAAGTTCTCTCTCCGTCTTACACACCTCTCCAGGGAATGGTGCTTCCCACCCTGTGGTCTTCCCACATCAGCTTTGTAATTAAGATGATCTCTTGCAGACTTGATTCAGCTACAGTTCCTCATAGACGTGGAAAGTCCATCTCTGAAGTGTCAAACGACAGCTAAAGCCAGCTGTCACCCTCTCTTCTTACTCTGTCTCCCCCATAAAAATAGCAGCGACCTCCACTTAGGTTTTTATTTAGTCTGTGCATATTCTGTGCGTATCAGAGGGCACGGTGTGTGCCTGTAGAGCTCCGGTGTGACTTGGGACTCATCCTGGATTGCTGTCTCCTCTTTGCCTTGTTCCGGCATTTCTTAGAATTAGCCTCACAGAGCCAGAAGAGCAGTCACCGCCATTTTACATGGGACCCGAGATCTGAACTTAGGTCCTTCTGCTTGCGAGGCAAAGGCTTAACCCCTGAGCCCCATCTCTTCAACTCCTTTTAATGAGTTTGATTTTGACGTACGTGTCTTAATCTTTTAGAACTTTCCTTGTGAATAGCTCTTCATTTTTCCACTTGGATGCTTGTGTGTCATACCATCTTCCTGTATATATTTCTGTCAGCAACAGAACTCCTCCTGCACTTTCCAAATGTTTCTTGGGGTTGACCTTGGGATGTGCCCCTCCCCCTGCTCAGATGCGCTTTGAAACCCCAGCCCCCAAGAGGAAATGGGTTTTACTCCTGTGACAAGTCACTCCCAGGTCAGTAGGGGACAAGTCCAGACCGCGTCACATTGTGTAATCTTCACTCTCAACTTTCTTAACTCTTCTTTTACAGCACAAGAATTCCCAGAGCTTCTTCCTAAAGCTTCATCCCCTTGATTCCTGAGACATAATATTCATTTCCTCTTTCCACTCTTCTCAGAGCTGAATCTCTGTGTTTTGCCGCTTAAATCCAGGTTCCTCCCCTATTAGAGAGCTGGGAGAGTCCCATTCCATCATTTCTCACTGTAGGCAAAGGAGGTTTGTGAATGTCGGAGGATTTTCTGATAATCCTGAACAGACACTTCCGGTCTGTTCCCTGTGATACACTTTTCACTTCCGGGTGATTTTCATGCTGCTCTTGTCTTTGAAGGCCACTGATCATGACGGTCCAGGGACCTCACGGCTGAGTGCGCTTGCCTCGGTTCCCAGCGTAACACACAGATGACTGACTGCTAGATGATCGTTGCCCGTGGTCCGGTGGGGTGGTAATAATCCCTTCCTCACAGCACAGTTGGCATATTCAAAGATCACATTTAAAAGTCTCAGGCAGAGTCAGTCCCATGTTCATAGTAATTTTGATATTTCTACTCAGTCTCTGAGCTTTTCCTTATAATTCTCCTTAGATATCATCTCTGTTGACAAAACTATTGTTTGTCACTCTCTTGAAGCATTCAACATGTTTCATGCCCTCTTCCTTCTGCCAGCGTAGGCCTGGCTTCTTATTTTTGGTCAGATCTCAAACTCACTGTATACTTTGAAAAAAGATCCTTTCCCACCGTGACTAAGTGTATCTTTCTAGGATGAGTTTTGAACATTCACATTTCTTGAGGCCACTCTGCGTGTTGGACGTTTGTGGATCCCCGCTGTGAGCATGCTTCTACAGGGCTAGCCTGGGCTAGGTGACACACAATAGACCAGTTGCATGGATCAGTCTTCCTCTGTATTGTGGGGGAGTTTCAGACTTTGTAGATAAAATCCACCTTGATCACCTGCTCAGAAAATTTGGGTGATAGAATCACGACTGTATGTTTCTTCACGTATAGGTCTTTTGTTCCTTTTTAGAAAAATGCTGTCCAATATATTTTTATGATAGTGAGCTTTTTTATTGTGACATGGACATAAACAATCTTCAAAATATTTTCTCTAAATGATAAGTCATGATGCTGAGAAGGGTCGCCTTGGAACCTAGATGCTGGTTGATGATTTTTTACTAGAGTCCCATTTCCCTACTGCTACTGTAGGCCTGGCTTCCCTTCCCTTGGTGCTAATGATGATGCAGATGTTGAGTAGAAGCTTTGACTGAGGCAGACACTGACAGCAGCAAGTCTAACAATGGAACTTATCACCAGGCATTGAGGAAACCTGACAGCAAATCATGGTGAAATAACACACTCTGGTAGGCGCGCGTCAAAAATATACACACACTGCATTATCTTTATTTCATTTTCCTCTTTTAGAATAAAAGTTTTGACCATTTAAAAGAAAGGATCCAATAATTTGTTTGAAATAGACATGCCACAGTATTGTGGGTTTCTGTCTTCTATGTATGGATACCGAAAACACTCTTTGATTGCATTGCACGTCTTATTCTTTGTTAATTCATTCCTTGATATTAGGGGAGACTTCCTAACATGTTTCAGCTGTGTGTGTGTGGGGGGGAGTGATGGTGGTGTTCTGAGACAGGATCTTCCTATGTATCCCAGATTGGCCTTGAACTTCTTACCTTCTTCTCACACTAGCAAGTTATGGGATCATAGGTGAACTCCACCACACCCAGCTTCACCCAGATTTTCCCAATTGCCTAGATTCTTTCAGTCTGAATAATTGTAAACTTTGTCTCGTGATAGATATGTCTGCCGATACAATTCACAAGTCAGTTGTAACTTTAGGTTGATTTAAAAAAACATCATTAGTGGGTTTCCTGGTGTATTGATCTCCTTAACTTTGCAGCCCCGAGCTAGCAAGGTGATCCTTGTCTGTTCAAGGATTCACAGTTCATCTACTATAGCCATGTATTGAACTTTGACATAAATTCACTTGTGTGTCCTTGGGAGACCCACAGATAAGATAGTAGCACAACCAAAGATTATGTCTTGTCTAGATCACATGATAAACTTGAAAGTAGAAATAACAGTACAGTCTCTAGCAGAAGCTGTATGGTGGTTTAACTGGAGGCTTGGAGTCATCTTCATTATAATCTGTTTGCTATTAGTCTTAAGACCTGCTGATTCTAGATGAAAAGGTTAAGCCAAGTTTGCATTTTAAAAATAGGAACTTTGCAGTGGATGGCACCTTCATGCCTAGATAGTATTAGTATGGAGAAAGAAGACATAGATAGTAATATCCCGTGACACAGTGACTATACTAACATTTGGATCACATAGAGGACTTTGATGTTAGTGTGTGCTGCTTAATGCCTGGCAGTGACTTTTGTGAAATCATAGAATCGTGTTGTTCATGGATGGAGCAACATTAATGTAAAATCTGTTAATGATAAATAGATTTGAGGAATTATAGAGAATGTCTAATTATCACAAAAATACATCATGAAATACCTTGATTTTATTCTTATTAAAGCGTTAATTTTCTGGAGGGGCGGTGCTGTACTTGAGGCTTTGATTCTTCACCCAGAGAACTGGTAAATCCTGAGGAATGGTAACGGGATCCACAAAATTCTGCCGAAAAGCCAATAATTGTAAATAGTGATCAATTGCACTTCAAGCACCTAAACTTCAGAACATGGAAGGGAAAGGCATTACTATTTAAGGTCCTTAGTTTTGTTTGAACTAAGATGCAGAAAGACTCTTGGGGGCTGTTGGGGTCACCCAGGTCTTTGGTGTGATTCTTATAGGAAGCAGATAGCCTATCGTTATTTAGATCACCTCTGAGGACTGAAGTCTTAGTAAAACTGATATTTCTCTCATTCTCCTGCTCAGTGCTCCATCACATCCAACTGCCTTTTCTCCTCACCTACATCCAGTCAGACTATTGAATGAGCAAAAACTAAACAAAGCAGTCAATGCCCCCACCCCGAGCCTCGCATTTCCCTGGGAAGTTAGCAGGTGACTGTGAGTGTCTTCTGCGGTGGCCTAGATAGTGACCAGGCACCGTCCTGATCCAGAGGTTCTGCCTGCCTGCATCTTAAGCTACTGGGGTTCTTTGGGCCCTAGGGGCTGTTCGGTCGATGGGGTTGAGTCATGTTTTCTGTCCCATTGGTGGCAGTTGAGAACCCTCCGTCTCTGCCAGCGTAGTCATCGTTGATCCTTTCATTACTGAGGGTGGACTCAGAGCGCGGCGTCTCTCACCACAGCAACCGCCGTGGCTGAGGTGGCTATAGTAAGAGAACTGGTCCTGCCAAGCCGTTAGCCTCAAATGGAGCTCAGGCTTCAGGTCCTGTGTGGAAAGGTGTCTTTTCAAAGAATCTTAGAGGACAACTAACTATGTGGCTTCTTCAGGTTCTATAAGCTAAAAATACGACATAGAATTGAGTGTGGAGAAGACCTTCCAAAGATGGGATGAAGAGGATGAAGAAGTGACATACTCATGGGAGGAGCTTCTCCTGTCTGCTTTCTTCTCTTTGCCTCTGAGGACTGTGATCTGTGGCCCCACTGTGCCTCAAGTCACTCTGACCTTGTCTTGGTATTTCCAAAGCGACTCTTGGCGTCAAAAGCAGTAACTGAGGGTCAGAAAGACAGCTCAGTGGGTGAAGGTGGCTGTGTGCAAACCCGAGTTTGAGCTCCTGGGATCTAAATGGTGGAGGAAGAGAGCCAGATTCTTCTCTGACTCCACATGCACTCCGCCTCTGCTCTTCCTCTAACTAGTTAAATGCTAGCTAGTTCTAGAGACCATGTTATAATGTTGTTTGAAACTTTTAAGTTAGAGAAGTTTCAGACCAGTTACAGAATAGATACATAGATAGATAGATGAATAGGTAAGTAAATAGATAGATAGATAGATAGATAGATAGATAGATAGATAGATAGATAGATAATAACATATATAGACAGGTACATGATAGACAGATGATGACACATGATAGACAGACAGGTTGTAGAGAATTTAGAGAGAGAGGAGCGTATGTGGAGTCAATCAACATTATAAAGTGTTCTCTTCATCTCCCACTTTTTTTTTTTGAATCAGGATTTCACGTACTCAAGCTGACTTTGCACACACGGTATAGCTGTGGGGATGCCTTTGGGCTTCTGATCCTCCTGTGCCCACCTCCTGCGTGCTGGGGTCACAAGCACGTGCCACCATGCCCAGCTTATGCTGTGGCTGCAGATTAGTACCAGGGTCTCGGGGCTTTGAAGTAATTACTCTGTCAACTGACCTGTGTCCCCAGTCCCACAATGTGGCTCTGTAAAATGGTGATATGCCCTTAGTCTGTGTAGTTTTTTCATTTTAGTAAATACGGAAATGAAGTATCTTTATATTTGAACAAAAGCAATTCACAGTCATTTCCTAGATAAGACCTTTAGTCCAGTTTTGAGCAGATTAGGGAAGCTTTGAGCAGTGTGAGCATTTAGGGGACAGTGTAAGTTATTTTCCTTAGAAAAATCATTCTCCACATTTCTGAGCTCAATTAAAAAATGAGAAAACAGTTCCTTCCAAAGTGGAGTTATAACTAATTGGAGAGAAGAGGGTTTGGGTGTGAAGCTAGTAAGGCATATGGAAGGAGATGAAAGAGAATAACGTGTGCAAACTTTATCCTAACAATTATTTTCCTTCAAGAATGAAATCTATTTTCCTCATGAAATTCAAGACGTTTCCAGCTTTCCCCAGACATCGCTCTGGATGTCAGGAGATTACCCTCCTTGTCTCCGTGGCTAGCGACACAGAGCTTTCAGATGCATGAAGGCCGGAGTTGGCTGTCCCGTGGATACCATACTTCCCGTCGTTAGCAAATGGGGGAGAGGAAGTTTCTAGCAGACACACACGTGTGCCCAGTCGTTGGCTCAGCTGTCAGAATCAGTGTCTTGTGAAACTACAACCATCTTTAGAAAACAGAGAAGGGCTGTGTGCATGGAACGCATGTTCCTGCGTGTCTGCGGAGCATCCCAATTCAGGAAGAGGTGCCGGCGGAAGTGGTGATGAAGATACTTCCTACAAGTGCAAGAGTTTACTTCTGTTTTATATGTGGATTTTATGGTCAGGAAACTGGTTTTTCAGTTCGTGTTAAGATTGCTTAAAACTGGCTTGACACACTTGGTGGTTCTCATAGGATGCAGAGGGAAAGGCCGGCATCTAATTCAGCTTCCTGGGTTCAGTGCTTGCTTTATTTTCCTTGTTTATATTTTAAGCAACAGTCACTGACTGCCTTTCATTTGAGAGTGCGTGGTGGGTACAGGGCAGGAATCTGGGGCTGAGAATTTTTCTCACCTTTTCTCAGCATGCCTCCACGCCCCGGGTGCTGGATTAATCTGTAGGAACTGTGGTGAGCTGCTCTCCACGTAAGCCATATTTGGAAGGACGTCACTTGGTGTGGCATGGAAGAACAAGAGGCATGGCTGTTTAGGAGATGCCTTTGCTCAGAGAGATTGGCAAAGGGCAGATGCTCCTAGGCAGGATCGTGGATGGTTGGTAGATGCCGCACCAAGAACCCCAAGTGGGGAAAGAACTGTCTTTTATAAATAACTGCATGGCTGCCAGACAGTTCAATTTCTGGAATCCATGTAAAGAGAAAAAAAGCAGGCTGGTAGTGCATGGTAGTGCATGCTTGTAATCCCAATGCTGGGGCCGCACGGCAGGTAAGCCCTTGATTGGAAGTTCCAGGCCAGTGAGAAAACCCAAAGTGCACAGTGCTCCAGGAATAGTAATTCAGCTGTGCTCTGGCCTGCACCTTCATGCATGCGTGTGTGCACGCACACGGATACACACACACACACGCACACGCACACAGCTCAGATGGCATTTCTATCACCAAAGCAAACACTGCCAGGCATTTCTGGAGTTCTGGTTTGTGGCCAAGGGGAGATCAAGTAATTAGAGGCTAAGGCTCTGAACCAGGAGAATAGAATTAGTTGGAAGGCAGTTGTGGGAAATTCAGAACGTGTTAGTGCTTTGGAAATGTTAAGGTGTTGTTTTATATATTTATTTTATAAAAGAAAAAAGCAACGGTGTAGAAAATGTCCCCCAAAAGGCATTTAACAGTGTTACTTTCCTTTACAAATTCACCATTATCCACAATGCCTGCTAGACACAGCAGAGATCAACATTTTTACCTTTTACAAATGAACTTACATAAAGAATTTGGATCCTGTTTTCTGTTTTTTTTTCTGTGTGTGTGTGTGTGTGTGCGCGCGCGCGCGCGCGCTTGCAAGAGGGCACCTGAGTGTGTGTCCCCACAGAGGCTCAAGGGTGACCCCGAGGATCTTCCTGGGTTGCTCATCCACCCATTGTCTTGCTCTGGGCTTTCCTGGGCCCACTCTCCAAGGTCACAGTTGAGACTACTGCCATATCTACAAGGCATCTGAGGATCAAAACTCAGGACTTCTTGTGTACGAGGTAAAGACTTCAACTCCTGAGCCGTCTCCCAGCCCAGAAACGTGGGTTCTTTTGCAAGGCGGGGAGCTCAGTGGAGTCTGTTTCCTTGGGTCGAGTGATGCCGAGACGGAGACACTAGAGTGGAGAATGAAAGGACAGCTCTTCGGGGTCCCTCAGGACTAGTTCAAGTGAAGAGGGGGTGATTTCTTTAATGTGGCCTTGTTTCTGAGACGAGGTCTCGTTGCGTAGCAGGCTGACCCGGAACATGCACTAGTCCTGCTCGGCCTTCTAAGTGCTTGGAATGCAGACTCATCATGCTCAGTAGTTTAGTCACAGTTCTCAGTTCAGCTTGGCGGGACAGTCCACACCAATCTCAGGGCTTGAGGAAACTGGCCACACTGTATCCACAGAACTGCCGAGAGAGGGGCGAACTTCCCTCGACAGACAGCACTCTGTCCAAGGACATCGAAGCGTGCTGACTTATTTAACCAGATCCCCCCATTTTATCCACTTGCCGAGGGCCTAGTCCCTGTCTCCATGGGGTGGGCCTTCCCCATCAAGTAGACAATCTCCTGCAGTCTCGCTTAGGGCTTAACTAGCAATTCTTTAGAAATGTGCCCATAGCAGAAGCCTTCAATTTTCAAGTGGACATCAGTAGTTACGTACTATATTTGGCTTCTAATCTATAATTTTAGAAACTGATTTTTTGGGGCTGGAGAGGTGGCTCAGGGGTTAAGCCTCTGCCATGCAGGTGAAAGGTCCTGAGTTCGGATCCTAGACCCCACATATAGACGCTGGGCAGAAGCCCAGGCGGCCTGCATTTCTGGTCCTGGTAGGGCGGAGCCTGTGAATCCCAGGGAAGAGTAAACAAGGAGGAGGTGGAAATGGTCCATGGTGGTTCCCGAATTCGTCTGTGGTCCTACACACACGTACACACACACACACACACACACACACACACACACACGCACAATTGAATAAATAAAAACAAAGAAACTGATTTTTTGGTATAATGGACTATCAATATTCTTAGATCGTAAAACCTTTTAGATCATACATGCCTGAAGTATTCAGATGAGAGGGGTAGATCGATTTTGGTATTGGCAAATACTGTACAAATGTTATTTGTACGTGTATAGAGCTATCGGGAGCTTCCTTGGAGTGTATCAAACATCTCTGGATGACATCTTAAAATGTGTTTATTTTTCAAATGTTCTTTCAGTCACAGTGTTTCTAATGGCTGCTTCCAGAACTTGTCAAGTTTCGTTGGTGCTTATAAGTGAAGAATTTTCTGAGAATTGTAAAATGAAATGGCTGAGAAAGGAACGAGGATTTCTTGCAAACCCGTGAAATGTCAAATATTATGCCAAGTCTCACATCAAATTCCCATGAAATTGACATTTGTTACTTTACAGAGAATGGAGGAACTGAATAACGCGCCTAAAGATTTAAGGCTGATGTGATGTGGAGGTGGGATTTACGTCAGCACTTCCTGAGTCTGTTATAACCATACGACCATACTCTTCTTGGAATAATGTGTGTTCATCATTTGCCAGATGGAACTCCGTTCTTTCTCTCTCTCTCTCTAGTTCTCTCTCTTTCTGTCTCTCTCTGTCTCGCTGCTGCTATTATTTTCTATGTGTGCTTCAAGCCATCATCTATAATTTCAGCTCTTGTGACAATATAGTCGTGCACATTTAAAAGATAGTTCTGGAATTTTCTTTCTTTTGGAATGTCCCAACCGAGATGGATTCTAGCGTTTGTCTTCATGTGGACACAGGTCCCGTGTTTCTCCCTGTGCCACTCAACTGTAGGCAGAACACTAAACATGAGCAGATGTCCAGTCTTAGACATTTGAATGCCACTCTGGGCTAGACTTAAGTAATTTCCAGGATGAGTTACTTCTTGACTCAAGATATTTACATATTTTTTAATGTCCAACTTTGTACACCGAGTGATTTCTTTCAGAATTAGGACAAAAATGAGATTACTGGACTCTATACCCTTTCTTTGCTTACTTTCCTTTCTTTCTGATCTGATACAGATCTTCTCTAGAAAGAAAAAGAAAGATGAGAAGTCTTAAGGGCTCAGAGACTATGTCATACACTGGATTTCTCTGGTGTTCTCCCACCGTGTTGAATTCTGAGCCCTCTGAGGCGGTACTGCTCCCGAAACCAGGAAGGTGACATTTCATGGGTTCAGAGCTCTGTCATTTAGTCAGCTCGTGAATGGACTTCCCCCTTGACCTAGATGGTGTCTTCTTGCATTAACACATTTCTTTACTCTTGGTTGTAATCTCACCGTGCAGTTCTTTAAGGGTAAAGGAGGGCGTTCATCATGTGAGAAGATTAAATAATTTAGGTAATATATTTGGGATTGTGACGGACACTTTAGATTTTAATTTGTAATTTGAATTGGCCTCCCCTTGGTGTAAGGAAAATGTTTCCTCATATCCTCGTGGGAATTAACTGGACAGTTCTGTTTCTCTGGGGCCCCAGAACATTTTGTAAACTACCTTCTAGTACTTCAAGGTGGCTCACACAGGTCAATTCGCCAGAAAGTAGGGGGTGTTTACTTAAATTCACATGTGAAAAATTGGCAGGACGCAGATGCATTCTCTTACTTAACACTTCCTTGTGTATGATCACTTTCTACCCAGAAAAGAATCGCAGCTGGGCTTAAGACAAAGAATAGAAGTGGCTTTCACGGGGTTTCAGAAAATCAATTTTAGTAACCTAGATTTTAGGTTTGTAAACCAACAGGACTTTAAAGCTCTGGGAATTGTTATATAGAATTTCAGACTGTGGGTGTCAAGGTACAGCACCCCTTCCCTTGTCTGCAATGCAGACCACACTTACACTACGCTTCATGGCTCTAATTTCTAGGTTGGTGTATGGGTTTGTTCTAGAATTGGGAGATGAGTCTAAAACAGACTCACCAGATTTCTTGTTTCTGAATTCATCCCAATGCGTCATGAAGTAGCAGGACTGGGAACCATGTTCAAAACCACCATTTCATGCATGTTGTCTAAAGATGAAAATGTTACCGATTCCAGTTTATAATATTGATAAGGTTTATTTCTTTATGTTTTCCTTTATTGTTTCGTGGTAAAAGTATATTTAACTGAGCTTTGCATATATATTCACTCCTATCCCAAACTAAGTAAAATAGCACCCGTTGTTGGAAGTGGATTATGACCCTAAACTGCCCACCCCTTTAACATATGTAAGAGCAATTCTTGGATAACATAATAAGACCTTTTTTTTTTGAAGACAGGAGTATTATTTTAGTCATCTCTCCACTTATTACTTTTTTCCTTCTTCAAATGTCAAAGTTGTTGCAGACAGGAAATTAGCATGGAATGGCAAGGTGAATTCTGACTAAAGATAAGTACTCTATTCCCACCTGACTGTCGCTAAACGTGGCTTATTTCACTGCTATGAATCATGATCCCAAGAAGAGTATAGTGAAGAAGCAGCACCTTCTCTGTTCTGAATGAACGCTCCGAAACAAAAAGCCAGCTGGGCACAGAGAGCTCCGACTTCCGCCACAGTAGGGAGATGGGTGGGCTGAGCTGCGTGGTCTGCCTGGCCAGTGCTTCTTCTGGTGAGGTTTTCTTCCTCATGGAGACCACCCGGGACAGCGGATTGTATTTATTACTTATCTTGCCATCTTTCTCTAAGGAAAAACCAACGGATTTTTCTCAGTGGGCAACATTTCAGTGCGTCTTTGCTGATCACCATACCACAGAATAGAACTTAGAGCAAGCTGTCTAAAGTGCTGGCCGTGGCCCTGGATTAAGCTTCCTCATCAATTTACGACTATTTCTCCCTTTATTGGCAAATGCTATTCTTTGACAAGTCATGCATCCATATAGTGCACTCTGAGCATGCTCCCCTCCCTTCCGCCCCTGCTGACTCCGCTTCTTCCCTATAGGTCTTCTTCCCATACCCGTCTTTGCAAAACTATAACTTCTCATGTGTCCGAGTTAATTCTTTTCTAGCAGTGGAGAAAAACCAGGGTTCACGATGATGTAGCATCAATGCTTTCGCTGGTACCCAGGGACATGCCATTGAAAGCGACCCAGAAGAAACTCAGTGGGGCACACGATGAAATTAGGAGGGAGACTGGCATGGAAGAAGGTTTCAGTGGGGAATGGAGAGAGATGGAAATGACATAAATTCATTGTGTTCATGTACAAAATGCTAAAAACATAAGGACAAATGTAAAAAACGACAGACATCCATGGTTCAAATGCAATCAGTGTTTTTTTTTTTTTTTTTTTTTTTTTTTTTTTTTTTTTTTTGCCAGAACGAAAGCAACAGCCCCTATGACAGTGGGAGATTTAGTTGTGTGTGAACTTTCATGACCACTGACCTTACATCTAGAATTCTAGTTGGAAATATGTCCATAGGATGAGGGAGACAATGGTTCAACCCAGCTTTGAAAAGGGAACAGTACGAACCAGACACACTAGCAAGTTGCTAGAGGAACTACTTCTAGCTCTTCCTTGCCGGTTTGCTCACCAGAGTGAATCCTGCCTACCCTGGTCTTCCAAGATGGGTTTGCTTATATAAACACATCCTTGAATAACTGAGTTTGACAAGTTTGCAGCGCGGGATGATCATCCTTCTGGAATGACTTGCGCCATGCAATTTCTCCAGGAGGTATTTTAAAAGCATGTTATTTTTTAACTAGCTGCACAGCAGAACTAAAATGGCTGTCCCTGCCATTTTGAGCAGTTGTGTTCAAGGCTGGGTGCAGGAGTGAGAAGTGAGCAAACAGATTAGGAAGTGAATATGGCCCCGCCTGCGTTCTCCTGGACATGCATCACATGCATGACTGCTTCTTTTTTAAAAAAGCTTATTTTTTAATCTATATTCCTTTAGGGCTCTTCCCATGTGTCCGTGTCACTTTCATCCCTATTCGCCAGTTCTCTGTATTTTCCCATCACGCTTTCTTCCCCACCTGTCTCCTTCTCAGCTAGGCTCACATGCCCTTCTGTGCCTGTGTGGCTTACCAAGTCCCATCTGGGTGCCTGTTAATGGCATGTGTCTGGCCACTTGCTGGAGCAAGGACAACATATCAGTGGGCATATACCACTGAGGAGACCTCCCTCAGAAACTGACCAACAGAGAGGGGGAGCAACTCAACCGGGATCATGGCTTCTTGCATCCCTGCTTACCACTCCTGCTATCGTCTTGCAGCTGCCCCTTCTCTGTTTATGGGTCGAATTAAGGGGCACCAGGCTGTGTTCAGCAGCCCTGACCCCAGTCCCCAACTCTGCAATGGAGCTGCCCTACAATTGGCCTAAGAGACCCCAACTCCCTTTGGTGTGCAATGACCGGAATGTCTGAGTCCTTGGCTGGCCACTACACCAGCGCCTTCTGCAGTTGATCTAAGTGGCCCCTAACTCTTTGGTGTGCTATGGGAGGGTCCTCAGCCCCATCTCTGCACCGAGGTCTCCTGCAGTTGGTCTAGGGAACCCTAACTCTTTCTGGTGTGCCATGTGGGAGGGCCCCCGAGCTCTGTCTGGGCACCCAGCAGCTGCCCTAATTTCTTTGGTGTGCAGTGGCCGGAGGGTACCACCCTGTCTCTGCCCAGGTCTCATGCTGTGGGCCTGAGCGACCCTAACTTCTGCAGCGTGCAGTGGCGGGAGATGCCGAGTTTGTCTCTGAACGGAGACCAGTGACCAAAGAGACACTCTCTGATGTGCCACGGAGGGAGGGTCCCCAGCTCTGTCTCTACACAGGAGGTCACCTGCATTTGGTCTAGGAGCCCCTAACTCTCTTTAGTGTGCCATGGCGGAGGGTCCCCAGACCTGTCTTTGTAGGAGTGCAGCTGTCCAAAGCGAGCTTACCTCCCTTCGGTGTGCAACGGCCCGGGGTCCCACCAGGGTCTGCTTCGAGGTCTCCCGCAGTAGGTCTCTGGTGCGCAGTGACGGGTGGGTCCCCTGCCTTTGGTCTAGGGGCCTCTAACTCTCTTTTGTATGCCATGGCGGGAGGGTCCCCAGCCCTGTCTCTGCACGGAGGTCCCCTGCCTTTGGTCTAGGGACCCCTAACTCCCTTTAGTGTGCCCGGGCGGGAGGGTCCCCAGCCCCGTCCGTCTGCGCACCCCGGCCTCCTGCAGCTGGCCGAGCCGCCTAACGCCCCCCTGTCGCTGTGCTTGTTGCAGATCTGCACGATGGGAGGCAAGCTGAGCAAGAAGAAGAAGGGCTACAATGTGAACGACGAGAAGGCCAAGGACAAGGACAAGAAGGCTGAGGGCGCGGGCACCGAGGAGGAGGGGACCCCGAAGGAGAGCGGCGAGCCCCAGGCGGTGACGGCCGACGCGGCCGAGGCCAAGGCCGGCGCGGCCGAGAAGCCCCCGGAGGCGGCGGACGGCGAGGCCAAGGCCGCCGAGAAGCCGGCCGAGCCCCCCGCGGCCAAGGAGGAGGCGCCCGCGGCCGAGGCGGAGAAGAGCGAGGGCGCCGCGGCCGAGGCGCCGGCCGAGCCCCCCCGCCGCGCCGAGCAGGGCGGCCGCGGCCGGGCCCCGCTGCGGGCGGGGCGAGGCCCCGAAGGCCGCCGAGGCGGGCGCGGAGGCGCGGCGCGGGCGGAGGCGGCGGAGGACGGCGGCCGGCCAAAGACTGCGGCTCCCGGCGCGCCCGACGCGCAGAGCGACGCGGCCCCCGCGGCGGCCTCGGACTCGAAAGCCAGCGGCGGCGGCGGCACGGAGCCCCCCGCCGCCAGCAAGGAGCCCCCCGCCGCCTCGGAAGCGCCCAGTTCCACAGCCAAGGCGCCCGCGCCCCCCGCGCCCGCCGACGACCCCGCGCCCGCCGCGCCCGCCGCCGAGCAGAGCGTCGCGGTGCAGGAGTAGCGGACACGGGAAGGAGACCACCGAGGATCGCGCTCCGCCGCGCAGTCTCTCTGTCCTCCTCTCTCTCTCTCCCTCTCTCTCTCTCTTTCTCTCTCTCCTCTCTCTCCCTCTCTCTTTCTCTCTCTCGCTCTCTCTCTCCTCCGCTTACCTGTCTCAGATCGGAAGTTAAGGATATGGATCGCCCCCCGGGATTAGGAAAAAGAAAGAGAAAAACCAACTGGATGTGTCCCATCAGGGGAGGGAGGGGGTGGGGAGAATCCAAATAGTATTTTTGTGGGGAAAATATCTACTATACCTTCGGTCAACGTTACCAACAAAAGTCCTGGATTTTAGAGATCAGTGTCTGAAAGTACAGTACGCCTTTCGTAGCCCCGAACTTGCTGGTCCACGGTCAGAACCCAGCAGCTCCTGCCAAGGAGTGATGCCTTCCATTCCGCCCGCAGGGCCTGTGCCAAGGCAATCAGATCTTTATGAAAGCAGTATTTTCTGTGTTTTCCTCGTTTGATTTACAGCCTTTCTTATTTTGATATTTTTTTAACGTTGTGGATGAATGCCAACTTTCAGACGGAGCCCACTTAGCTTGTCCACATGTATCTCGATGCCAATCCTCCATATCTTCCTCCTCCAGATATTTTTGGGAGTAACAAACATTCTCTCATCATACTTAGCCTACCTAGATTCCTCATGACGAGTTAATGCATGTCCGTGGTTGGGTGCACCTGTAGTTCTGTTTATTGGTCAGTGGAAATGAAAAAATAAAATAAAAAATAAAGTCTGCATTCATCGCAGTTCCACTTTCTCTTCCATTCTGTGTCGCAGACACCAACACACCACTCATTGGAAAATGGAAAAAAATAAAAAAATAAAAAATGTACAATGGATGCATTGAAATTATATGTAATTGTATAAATGGTGCAACAGTAATAAAGTTAAACGATTAAAAAGTAATGAAGATCGTTGCCCTTCTTTTTCCTTTCCTGCGGGAGACGCATGGCTAACTACCTCATTAGAGAACAAGGAGCTGTATTGGGGATTTTTTTTCCTCTGAGTATATTTGGATGGAAGTATAAAGCAGGATCCTTAAGGTGTGGGGAATCTTCATCTTAATAAAAAATGCTGCTGGATCAATTTCAATGATTTCATAACAAGAATAACTTGAAAATTAGCATCCTTCGAAAGCATGGATGTAACTAACATACTTAGAGAATGATTGTTTTGAACCAAACATTAAATGACTGTTTCAGCTAGCCAGCTTAAGGGAAAAAAGGGTTTTATTTTGGCTTACAGTCGTCTGGCTACACGTCCTCTACCAGTTTGGCAGGAAAGCCCGCACCAACACCCGGGGTTCCGGGAACTGGTCTCCTGAGAGGGACAACCCTTCTTGCCAGACCAACATGTCTGACCAAAAACACCAAAGGATGCCAACTTCCCTAACCAGCTCCCCCATCTTATTCACCTGCCCAAGGATCCAAAGATTCACCAGATCTGGACTTTCCCTGTTAACTAGACACTCCTGCAGGCTTGCTTGAGGCCCAACTCAACCAGTAATCCTTTAGAAATGTGCCCAGTGCTTGAGCCTTCATTTGCCAAGTTGATACCAGTATCTAACCATGACATGACAAAGAATGCATGTTTTGAGTAAGACATTAAATGGCAAAGAATGAAAATTTTGAGTAAAAAAAAAAATGACAATCTGAAAGTTTGAAGACAGAAGAATAATATCTTAAAAAAATGTGTATGTAAATTCCAAAACCTCTGGAGCATTCTATTTACTCCTCAATCCTCCCTTGGCATTACGAGGAGCTAGGAGAGGGGATGGAAGATTAGCCAATGCAGAGACAAAGCAGGCTCTCTGGACTTCTGTCACAGTGTAACTAATGAGCTCCCACAGCTTCAGCATCTCTCCAGTTATCTGAAGAGGACACATGTACTCTGTGACTTTTTTTAAATTGTTTTGTTTATTATTTATTCAATTGTGCATATGTGTGTGTGTGTGTGTGGTGTTGTGTGTATGTGTGTATGTAGAACCACAGATGAATTCGGGAACCACCACCTCCTTCTGTCCCGGGATTCACAGACTCCGCCCTACTAGGACCAGAAACGCAGGCCGCCCCCGCTTCCACCTGGCGTCTATACGTGGGATCTGGGATCCGAACTCAGGACCTTCCGCCTGCAAGGCAGAGGCCTAACCCCTGAGCCACCTCTCCAGCCCCACTCTGTGACTTCTAAGGCGAGTCCTTAGAAGTCCTTCCCTCCCTCCCTCCTCCCTTCCTCCCTCTCCCCCATGTGTAATTTTATTTATCCTAATTTTACAAGCATGTTGTGCGTGTATTCCTGCTTCCCTTCTCCCTCCTCCTTCTCATCCCCTTCTCTTCCCTAAATCAATCCATCCCACTCCCTCCCACCCTCCTTCCTGTCTGCTTCTATGGACCCCGGGGTTCCCTCTGGGGGGATTCAGGCCTCTGTGGCATAACAAATTGCTCATGCTTCGTCCGCCCCACTGATAGGGACATTTCCATTCACTCATCCAGCCCTCCAAGAGTTCCACTGTATGTTCTTACATACAGTTCCTTAATAGTCTTTGGGGGATGTTGCTATGTCAATCGTTATGCAGGTCTGGTAAGGACAAGTCTCACTGCAGTGAGTTCCGGGATGCAGCAGTCCTGCCTTGAATGGAATGTCTTGTCCAACAGTGGACCTTCCCATCTTTAGCTTCTTACAATCTCACCAGCCCCTGTTTCCTCAAGGTTCCCTAAGTCTTAGGATGGAGAGAGATTAGGTTGGCCTGATTCTGGGCGATCATTGCTGGGTCGCCGGCGCTCTGCATTATGTTGTCCACTTCACTGCTCTTCTACTGTAAGGCAAGTCTTTGATACCTGAATTACTTAGTCTGCATGTGTGTCAGTGGAACTATGTGGCTTTAGGGACAAACAGATACTACCTTCATATACTGTTTCCTTCAGTACCGGAACAGTGGCCGTCCACAGTTGCAGATGCCTCAGGAAGAGGAGAGTCGGAGCACCGTGGATTTTATACGTGAGTGGGTCTCCACATCAGCCCCTTCAAGCAAGGAAAGAAGCGAAATGGTACGAACTCTCAAATACAAGCTACTTTTTAGGAAGCACGCTAGTCACGGCCAAGATTTCTCTTACTTAAATCACAGGCATGTCGAGTTTTTTTTGGGGGGGGGAAGAAGTGGGCTAGGAATGAGATATTTCTCATGCTTAAATCAGGTTTTTGTCAGGGGTTTACAGGATGAAAGTGGAATGAGGCACAGCTGCTTGGAGCAATCACAAACGGTTCCATGTTTTAGAGTTTCCTATGGAATGTGAGAAGGTCAATGGAGTGATATTGTGGATCTGACTTAGACTGGTTTCCCTCTTATGGGCTACCATTGCATGCAGTTATGTGAAGAGGAAAGATATCCTCTGCAAGTATTTCCTGAGTGTCTATAATCAGTGCAACAACAGGACACAAGTAAACTTGGGAGTTCAGTTTACAGTTATGATCACTTTTGACCCGGTGGGTACTTGTTTTTCTAGTGAAATCATTTTGAACTCTTAATGCCTGACAGCATAGCACACACCAGCTATGTAAACATGTTAATCATCAGCCAACTGTTTTTAGGTGAGAAAAACAGTAAGGGAATGTCCAGATTATTATCAACTAAAATATGTCCTAAAATATGTAAAATCAGGTAGGGGAGGAGGACTGGTGTAAGAGAGATAATAGAGGCAATACACCATGGAAGACATTTATAGAATTACTGATTATCTTTGCAGACCAAATGAAAGTTTTGTTCTTAAAAATTTATTTATAACCACAAAGCCATTGCAAATACTCAATGCCATTCATTCCTTGCAATAAAGCATATTTGGTGCAAGTAACAAGTGGTAGATTTATTGTCTTCCCTTTTATGGTTCCAACAGCTATAGGCTGTTAGAACAACAAGGAGAGTTTTATAGATTTAGATCCCCTCTCTTTCTTGGATAGGGGAAATAAGGGAAGTCCTTTTCCTCAATTTGTGTACAGAGTTGAAAGATACAACTTAGGAGTATTAAAATCTGAGCTACATATTTTTTTTTAACTATCAGGTATTTGAGCAATCAAAGAGTATCAGAACATCAAAAATGAGATTTTAATCCAGAATCATATATGCTATTTAATTTTTGATATTTAATTTAGAAAGAATCTTAGAACGGAGCTTGGGACTGTGTATTCAGCAGAAGGCATGGTGCAGGTGGCAAGGGCTGGCTGGGCCAGGAAGGGAACCGTGGCGGGCGCCCACATTAACTTTGGCCCTGGTCGTTTGGGCCTTAGTACTGATTCCACGTGAAGGAAGGTGCAGGGCGTGCAGAATAAACAAGTCAGGACTCGCCACATGTGTGCTTCACGTAATCTGGCCATACAGAGCTCCTTTTCCAGAATTGAAGGATTTAGGGGCTCCGCCGGTTGAGCGCCTGTGTGCCTCTTGCAAAGAGGAAGGGAACAGAATCAAACAGAGGCGTCTGAGACTGCCAGTTTTCTTTCTGTCCTGTGGAGATTCTAGCTAGAGCTGAGGCTGTCTGTGCTGGATGAGGAAGATCCTGGGTCCCTCAGAGCTGTGCTGTGCTGTGCTGTGTCTTAAGCGGCTTCCAGCCACTGTGACGAAGACGACGTGGGCCAGAACCCAGGGCATCTCTTAGTCTTCTGGGAGTCTCCTCTTCCTCTCAAGTGGACAGAAGATCAAAGTTGAATGGGCAGCAAGCACATAGCTGTCAGCTGTCTGGGGTGGACAGGCGTGGGCCTTCCCTAGCTGTCTGGGCTGGGTCGGTTGTGAGATGCGCCCGCGCATGTTCAGTACTGCTGCACAGATTCTCTTTTCAGAGTCTGGAACCTGCAGGTTTCGGTGACTGGAACGTCATGGACCGTGGGACACAGCTCCTCTAAGGTCCGGGATCAGAACCGACCCTGGGACACCAGGATTGTTGGAGTCCCTTGGTAGATGTTAGGGCTTCACAAGCAGCAGATTTCCGTCATTTCATTTATTGGGGGGAAAGTCTGTGTACATAGTTTATAGACTTTCAATGTTTGGGGCTACCTAAACTTCTTCTTTTAGGATTGGTGAGATTAATCTCCATCAGTTTGATTTCAATGAAGCCTTTCAGCAATAATCTTGCAGTTTTTTTTTTTTGAGATTTATTTGAACTAATTTTCATAGTATTCAAAACTGGATACTCTAGGGATATTCTTGAAAGTGGACCAAATGGCACATTCCCAACAATCCTGGACTTATCACAGGAGAGCTGGGTGTACACGCAAGAAGAGAGCCAGGTCTCCTCACCTCCCTCCTCCCTCCCCTCCCTCCCCTCCCTCCCCCCTCCTCCCCTCCTCCCTCCTCCCTCCTCCTTCCCCTCTCCTCTTCCTTCTCCTCCCTCCCTCTTTCTCTCTTTCTTTCTTTCTTTTTTCTCTCTCTCCCTCCCTCTCTTCCTCCCTCCTTCCTCCCTCCTTCCTCTCTCCCTCTCTCCCTCCTTCCTCTCTTCCTCCTTCCTCTCTCCCTTTCCCTCTTTTTCTTTCTTTCTTTCTTTCTTTTTTTCTTTCTTTCTTTCTTTCTTTCTTTCTTTCTTTCTTTCTTTCTTTCTTTCTTTCTTTTCTTTCTTTCTCTCTCTCTTTCTCTCTCTCTCTCTTTGCTCTCTCTTCCTCCTCCTTTCCCCCCCACTCTCTTTCCTCCCTTCTTTCCCATCTGCCAATACAAAAGTAAAAGGAGCAATATAGGAGGTTTTATATAAGATACACATATGTCTTTGATTTTCAAAAAAAGCTATTCTTTATGACCAGCCTATATGCTTTCTGATTTTTTAACGATGGAATTTTTACCAGTATATAAAACTTCAGATTTGGAGCTCACTAATTTAGAGCATTTCTCAAAGAGTTTCTCAATCTCCATTGTATTAAGAGCATTCATTTTGAACCCATATGCTTCTATTCATATATGTATTTAAAAAGATTCCTACAGGGAATATCTTTGAAAAAAGAACATGATCTTGAAAAAAATCCTAGTACACTTGTTCTCATTTAAATAGATGAAATCCAGAATGCCTCTCTCTTCATCTCATACACACTTTATCTTCATATTTTCGTGACCTACACATGTCACACTTATTTCTTGCTTTCTTTTGTTTGAAGGAAATTTTTTATTTCCCTTGAGTTTTCATCTGGATGCAGGAAAATTCACTTTTAATGTTCACATATAATGGCGACTTTATCTAATGCATTTACCCCCCTTAGGGTCAAAGTGTTGAGATTACAAGGGGCAAAGGATGGACTAGTAAACAGGGATGTAGAGTACTCACATTTAGTTTCCTTAATTAAATTTTTTTCATATGTTCCAAGATTTAAGTAACTAAAATGTTCCCAATAAAATGCTGCTCACAGGCATTCTCATCAGAAAATGATTTACAAACACCTCAGTCATCATCAAGCAGAGTTTCAGAAAAATCAAGTTAAAATTTTGTTGATCTGTTGACTTCTCTGTAGCTGGAAATGTACAAAAGCTTCAAAACAAATTTATTTTCTAAAGCTATGTCACTATTTTGATAAATTAAATGAAAAGTCTGAAGAACTGAATTACAAGCACTAGAAAGAAAGGCACTTTCTTGGTGATCTCGCTGTCTTTTTGCTTTTCAAGCTTAGTTTATTGAAGAAGAAAATACGTTTGAATAGGCAGTCAAGACTCCTGGCTAGTAATGGATTGATAAACCCTTCATGTAGATTGGACTGTATTTCAAGGCCACAAAACAAGAATGTCAGCCCTACATTATTCTTTGAAGAGAACAAAAAGCCTGTTTTGCTTTGAGGAACTGTGATCGCTTGTAACACAGCTTTGTTACCGTACAGAGTTGGATGGGGGTAAGAAAAAAAAAAAAAAAAGAAATGATCCAGGAATTCTTCCCGTGGCCCCTCTAAGAAGAAAGCAATTCTGTTAATGGGAGACAGCAACCACATTTCAGTAGTACCAATAGAAACAGCCCAGTGTTGAGCTCTGCTGAGAAAAGGGTGACATGTCTCATTATAACAGTCTTCATACAGGTTTCAAAATTCCACTTGACAGGTGAACCCCATTAAAAGAAATGACTCCCCGGTCCCATGGCAGCAGAGAACAATCTCTGCCCCATTCTCTCTCTTTCTCTCTCTCTCTCTTTCTCTCTCTCTCTCTCTCTCTCCCCCTTTCTCTCTCTTTTGACCGAAGTCACTGTTGCAGTAGCACTAGTCTGACTAGTATGCAAATCCCCCAGAGGGTACTTTAAAAAATTAAAAGCTAACAATGCTAGAGACTGTGCTGCGCTTGCTGTCCATTCAGCTACCTGCTCTTTCAGCTGAAATAACCTCGATGTTTAGAGCAAATTCTACCTTTACGAAGTAACACACACAGGCACACACACACGCACACACACACGCACACACACACACACACACACACACACACAGAGGACACACTGACACAGGGACACATACACCAGCACATATGCACATATAATGAACACATAGCAACACTGAGAGACATCACTACATGAATAGGGTCTTCACCCAACAATATCACACACACACACACACACACACACACACATACTCCCCTCCCCCAATAATCTTACAGTAAGGTGAAAAAGAGAGTTGCTTACATTTCTGATGCTAGTTAGATCTTCATTATACAATGTTTGGTTTTTGTTTATTTCCTTCCTTGATTTCTGATTTCTTTGCATTTTGTTTTGCCATCTACTTTTTGCTAGTTAATAGTTTTCTCTTCTCTGCTTCCTGCTTTCCTGCCTGCTTTCCAATGCCTGCACACTGAGGCAAATGCCTCCACTGGGTTAGAACCAGGAATCAGGCCCTCTTCTGCTGTCGTGGGCTGTGACCAAGGTCTTGTTCTTATTACTGCTAGAGTTTTCTGGACAACTTCTTAGCTTCCGTCTTTGCCTCTGATTAACCTTCCCAACACAGCAATTAGAACGTCCTTACTAAAATATTAGGGACTGTTCAGCACACACACACATTCACACATATACTCATGCACACCCCCCACATACATACTTACACACACACCTTCTCACACTTACACATATACACACTCACATACATACACACCTTCACACACACATACACATATCCACGTGCATACATTCATAAACACATACGCATACTCACATACTTACACACATACACATACAGCTTCACACACACATATGTACACTCTACACACCCCCGCACACATATGTACACACACAACTTCACACACTTACACATGCACACAGACTCACATGTGCATACACTCATATACACACGCATTCACATACTGACATACACAGACATACACACCTTCACACACTCACACATATACACGCACTCACATACATTCATACACACCCACACACATATTCACATACTTATACACACACACCTTCACACTCATACACACTCACAAGTACACAAACTCATACATACCCACACATACTAATGTACTTACACAATACACAATTCACATCCTCACGCCACACTCACTTGTACATACACTCATACACACATACACACCTTCACCTACCCTCCCCCTCACTCCCTTTCACTGACTATGTATCGCAACATTACTCGGAGGAAGAGTCAAGATCTTCACCAAACCAGACCAGGCAGTAGGATTTAGGGCTCCTAAGAACTCACATGCTCGTAGGGATTCACTACACAAACAACTAAGAATTTCAAGGCATGCGAAAGGAGCATCACATAGGCCTGGGGCTTCAGAGCGAAGCATCTTCGGTGACTTCCCAGGTCTTGCAGCCCGGAGGCTGACGGGTTCTCTTCCCTCCTTTCCTAATGATGGCTGTTCCTTCACTCTACCCCCTCCCTTGTCTGATGATGACGTCACTCCATGTGGACGCCTGTGGATGGTGGCTGTGCTCTGACAAGAACTTTCCAGGCAGTGTACTGTTGTCTGGACGATTTCTAGACCTCTCACTTCTGCCATGACCTTGATGTCATCCCGCATGCACGTGAGACCACCTCCAACCACCTTATCAGGTAAGCCACTTCTCTGTGCAAACTTCCACCTCCATGTTCCTTGATTATTTCCTCCTTGCTGCTAATTGCAAAAGTATGATTTTTTCTTTAAATAACGTATTTATTCAATATATCTTTCCACTGGATGACAATCTTCTTGCTCTAATGTTACGGCTTAGTTATAGCAGAGAGTAAGACTTACCTGAAGGAAGAAGTAAATTAGTGGCAGTGGATATGACAAACAGTAAACAATCAAATCCCCGTTATGTATTGTGAGGAAGAATCTTCCAGCTCCTCAGAAAACTGTAACCCTGATGAGGAACTGGCTGAGGAGAAGGGATTGTGTTCCCAGTAGAAGGGGCAGCATGAAAAGAGAAAAAAAAGTTCATGTGCTGAGGGAGGAAGGGACAAGGGAGGCTGGAGGAGTTGAGGAAAGCAGTGGGTAGTGCGAGTGGGGTAGTGAGGCTCGTGGAGGAGTGCGGAAAAGCGCCTCTGGACACAGAGCTGCGCTGCTGTGCAGTGTGCCTGCATGTTGCTGATAAATTCACGACATAAAAGCTTCGTGGAACAAAGGGTTTTCGTTCTTATGATTCTCAACTATAGTCTGGCCTGGCAGAAAAGTTGGGCTGGCAGGGAACTGGCTATATCATGTTTACAGGATTGCTGAGAGAAGGACACACTTCTTCACTTGCTACACAACGAGACTGTCAGAGTTCACTACAGAACGCCAACTTACGGAACCAGCTTCCGGCATCTCATCCGCCCGCCCAAGAAATGCGCTCACCTACTGTGGGCTGGGTCTTCCCACCTCAATCAGATAATCTCCTGCAGGCTCTTCAGGGCTTGCTTCAACTAATAACTCTTCACAAATGAGCCCCCATCTCAGCCTTCATTTGTCAAGTTGATGCATATATCTATCAAGGTGGGGTCTGGCCATTCTGATCCATACCCAGAGGACGATGAACAAGAAGCCACAGGAAACTCCAAACAGAGGGCATCCAAACAGAGGTTCATTATGGAGAACCCTGGTTGTGGTAAAGGATCAGGGAGAACGAAGGTCAAGGAAGGCCTTACTGTGGACACACTGAGCTGAGGTGGCTTATGTCAGACGCAGCAGACAGGATGGAGAAAATCAGGCCGATGATGTAGAGATTCAGAGTGTAAAATCATAAGAATCGGTAACATGATATTCTTGACAAGTAGTTAATATCCAAAGATCAGGAAGAGAGAGGAGACTTTTGGGGAAGAGATGGGATGTGCCTGATTATAACAGCAAGGAAGTTGGGGAGGTTCTAGGTACATCCATTTTTGCATGTGTGGAAGGGAGAAATCAAGACAGCATCTTTTGAAAGATTTAGTTTTCCATGTGAAATATGAGGGAAGATCATTTATCATCACTGAAGGAGAGTTGGGGTGTTGGGCAAGAGATTAATAGGAGATCAGCAGATGGATAACAAATTCTGAGTGAATCCCAACGTATTATGACTCATGGGAATGATCAGCAGTGAGTAGCAGGACTTTTTTTTTTTTTTTTTAAATCTTCCCCATCCAAGTTTGGCCACTTGCATATAGACAGTTGGGTGAGGGGGGTACTCTGGCTTGAGATTTCCCTGAGCATTTGGGACAGAAATTAAGGTAGTCAAGCGTGTTTCGGGAGGGCTAAGAGTGCTACTGTGGAGAGAGAGGCAAGTAAAGGATGGAACGACATGGAAGACCTATGCTCAGCAGTCACCCACCGTCACAGAGGTAATGCAGAACATGCACTGGGAGATGGCAAGGACGTCAGTGGGTTGTGCACCTGTCCTGGCAAGCGTTGAGTAGGGTGTGGCTCTTCCTCTTCGTGGGATTTAGAATCACGTCTGAGGCCCGGCTCTGGGTGCGTCTATGAGAGCGTTTCTAGAGAGGCTGGACTGAAGAGGGAAGAACCACGAATGTAGGCAGCAGCATCGTCCCACAGCTGGAAGTCCTGCCCTGGGGAGGAGAAGAGAAAATGGTCACCGATGCCCATGTCTGGCTTCATGGCGGCAGCGTGCTGTAATCAGCCGTCTCACATCTCTGCTGCTCTGATTTCCCGGCCATGATGTATTACTACATAGATCTTCCCAAACCAGGCACCAAAGGAGGACACAGTTGCTTCCTTACGAAGCTCTTGTCTAGTATCTTTTGAGAGCAGTGACAACGTAACTAATATGTAGAAGAAGCACAGTGTGACACAGAATTGGACATTTTTTAGAAATTTTGGATGGTGACCATTTATCTGAGAACAAAGCTGGTAGAGGCGATGCGCAGGTCATCAAATGACAAGATACCGAGAGGCAAGATACGTGTGATGATTGTCTGTGTGGGTGGCATTGCCACCCCAGATATGATAGAAAGACAAGGCTAGTCGTCTGTGACCAAAGTAGGAAGAGGACGTTCTGGCTGAAGACGGACTCTTGCTGTCCGTATGAAGGTAATGGAATGAGTCTTTGGAAGCAGCGGTAGGGAATGTACCAATCACATTAAAGACAGATGCCAGGAACGGATGTCTTAGGAGCTTCAGCAAGGGGGCCGAAAAGGATGCTCCTAAATGGGTCAATCAGAGTAAACAGGAGTTTGTTGTGATGAGACAGCACTTCTGCAGAACACAAAGGTGTGGGAGGGGACAGAGGTCACCACTGCATCCGGTGGGGCAATGTTCCTGACGTGTAGGATGGTGTTGCAGCGCTTGGCTGCTGAGTCATGAAACGCCCACTCACACCCAGCCGAGGACCCGGGGATGGTCGGTTCTGCTTCAGCCCTGGAACCCGGGGCCATCTGAGCGAGCAAACCTTTCGTCCCAAGGCCTTGGCGAGGGTATTTAAAGAGTAATGGAACTGGAGCGAGGTCTTTCTAAGTGTCTGAGGGGGATGGTGAATTCTACTTCTGCACGGCGCTGAGTGGTCACATTTTGGAGACCGATGCTATCTATCGTCCTGAGAAGAAAAGAGGAAGTCTTTAATTTTCTCCAAGTTAGGTTTTGTTTGCCTCAGTCAACATTGTGGGCTGGCTTTCAAAGCAAGCCCCAGAGAAGGACCCTGTTTTACCTCTCCAAGGGTCTTCATGTCTCTTGACCCCCCACTCTCCCGCATGGCCTGCACTGAGAAGATGCCAGCTGCAAAAGGAGAAAAATATCGATATAACTCCTAGAAGGGTCACCAGGATCAAATAACAATTGATCTGAAACAATTTCTGGAAGTTAGCAGGAGACGGAAGAAAACGGGCTGACCATGGCTTCCCTCTTTTCCGAACCTTAGCAGTGACGGACTGTCTCAAAAACACCTTGTTCTTATCACTGAGCCTTCAGACATGTCCCAGTGATCTGGAAGCTTCCATTCATTCTTCAGGGGTCCCGGACCACTCCAGGGATTTCCTGATTGAGAAATGAGATATAGCTGCTCCTGAATGCCTCTGCTCACATGGCTCCTGCCTCCTCCTCCTCATTTGCTATGCCTCAGAAACATGTGGGACACGCCTACTTTCTGGAGTGCTGAGACAACCCTTCTAATCTCTTATCCTCAATCCCTGAGCATTGCTTTACTCTCAGCATTTAAAAAATATGAACTGAGACATATAAATGATGCATACACTATCACTAATCTTTTCTGTCCCAAACATTTCTGGTCTCCAAAAGGAGCCAAAAGCTTGAAGTGACAATAACTCTCATTTTTCTAGTTTCAGGTAACAAGCAGGGAAAGTATTTATTTGGAGGGAAGAATACAGTTATCTTCCATGTTACGGTTGACAGAATTGTTGGTGAAGAATGATCTAGAAACCACTCAAGCTGCATTATTACTTGTGACTATCTTTGACGGTCAATAAAGCCAATCCTATATCTTATAGCTACACAATTTTTATCTTATTAGTGAATTTTTAAATATCTTACGTTTGGCAAGAGGCATACAATTGCTTATCCTAATTCAAATATTATAAATGAAAAAGAGTTGGGAATCACAGACAGGAGATGAGCATTACTTTCCCATTCAGGTACTGGATAAGATTGTCCCTTGTCCTTCTTGCCCGTGAATAGACTTTGGAAGTCTAGATAAAGGACTGAGTAGAAATGGCACAGGGGTACACTGTAGTGATTTTGCTGTGTTATTCAATACATTTTGATGAAATGAAAATAATTAGAAAAACCTCTACATTGCTTAATATTTTTTGGGTAAAATAGAATTGACTTTTGGCTCTGTTATGAGTTCCTGGAAGTTTGACATTAATATTTTTTATTTGCTTATTTGAGGAAATGTCTCACGCTACAACCAAACATGTCCTGGAATTCACTATGTAGTGCAAACTGGATTCTAACTCGCAGCCTCACAGTGACACTCTTGCCCTGCCTGCCAAAGACTGGAATCGCAGGCTCTTTGCATTAGACTTAGAAGAATTTAGACTTCTCCTGGAGTTCAGCGGATGCTAGGGTCTGTTCAGAGGAGGTGGACTTTTTGAACTTGCTCCTTCAAATCTCTCTACAAATTATGAACAGCATCACCCATTTTAGACATGGAGCAGGAGTTTATATGCAAGTTCTATAATCCATTCATCAGAGGTATTAAGCAAGCAGAAGGCAAGTCCATTCCTTCTCAGTCTTGGCTATACGATAAAGGAACATGCATGTAGAATATGTATGTATGGTTGCATTAGGACTTAGCGAGCTTCCAGTGAAAAACATGTATGGTTTTCAAAGAGATTTTTTTTTTTATTACCCTGGTCCTTTCATTTTTTTTCTGCTATATATATATTTACATAGGCATATTTGCTATTTCTGTCTTTTCCAGAAGTTTAGTAAACCTATTCTATATCTTCATCATATTTGAGTAATTAAAATACATCGTTTCTATTTATACTGAACACAAGAGAGTGCACGACTCTGTTGTATTGGAAGCGGGAAGAATCCTGTAACTATCCATAAGGATGCTCATTTGTAACACTTTGAGTTCCATGAGGATGCTCCGTAACAGGCCGTAAGGTGCATGAGATAATTCATTTTTACTAGCATTCACCCCAACATCCCTTTCATTTAAACTGGGAGTTCAATTTGAGGGAGAAATTTTAACGACTTTTGCTATATAGGTGGCTTGTTCAATGCTTTCTTGTAACTCAGTTTTTGCTTCTGAGGAAACATCTGGATTTAGCTCTGATCTCAGTCTGACTTGGCTCTATTCAATAATGGTGGTTTTTGCTTGCCTTTAAAAAAAAAAAAAGGCTGCCATTGTTTTTCTCTGACAGAATATTTGGGCCTGTTCAAACCCTGCTCATTCACAGTCACACGATCTCTCTGATCCACATAGGAATTCCTCCCATGCATTTCCCCCACCCTCCAATCCCCAAGGCTGCCCAGACTCATTGAGAAGCAGAGATCCATCACTGCGCTCAAATGCAATAGTGAGACAAAGTGTTGAGGTCGAGTCAGGCCCTTCTGTTGTGTGGACCTTGAAGAGACCTTTATTTAAATTTTGGCTATGTTTGTACATTGTTCCTTGGGACAGTTTTTTTGGGGAGCTTTTTGGAGGAGCTAGAAGAGTTTGGTGTGATCTTTGAGAGCTTAAGATGGTCAAAATCCAGAAGTAACAGTAGGAGACAGGACACACACCTGCCAGATACAAGCCCAGGAAAGAGCAAGCCATGTAAGAACCAAAAAAAAAAAAAAAAAAAAAAAAAAAAAACCATAAAAATAAAAATAAATAAAATAAATAAAAAAGAAAAAGAAGAAAATTAAAGGTAGAAAAAGCGGGTAAACAGTCCATGCAGTGAAGGTCAAAGCAGAGATCTCTATGACCTACAAAGCAGAATGCTTCCAGCTATCTCTCAGGCTAGACTCTGCCTCTAAACCTCTCCCCAGTCCCGAGGGCTTATCCTGAACATGCAGGCACCTTCCTTTATTTTTTCCAGTTCCTCATTCCAGCCATAGTTCTCACAGGTTAGCAGAATGAAAGGCAAGTTTTTCCTACATGAGAGGTTAGAGGAGGAGGGTTAAGACCCTATAGGTGCCTTCACAATGGGCAACTCATGGTTTGCTTTCTACATATGAAATGAATATAATTTCTCAAAGTTCTATATGGCTATTAAATGCACCAAAAGGAAAACTGAATCGCACATGGCTTAGAAAGTTTAAGCAGATTCAAATCACCTGAAACTCTTGCTAAACTGGAGATTCTGATTCAGTGGATTTGAACTTGACTGGGGAGAGTCTGCATTTTTAAGAATATCATAGAAGATACCCTTGTTGCTTGTTTTTGCTTATGTGATGAGACCTATTCTTCTACATGATTACATATATCTTTCTGAAAAATATATGTCATAGGTACATGCCTCATTGTATAGTATGGCACTTAAAAGTAACTCAGGATCTTTCTATATGCTGTATAATATATAGAAATATTTTTTTAAAGATTTTTATTCTTTTAGTGCTTCATACACGAATATAATGCATTTGTGATATTCTCACAAAGGAAACATTTCCACATTCTATATTTCAGTAATTGCAAGGCACAAGAGGTTGGATATATATTGTCTGTTGTCCAGAAAGAGACGACTGAACGACAGTTCCTGTATCTTTGATTATTTGTGGTTTTGTTTCCTGTATTCTAAAGGATGTCTGGCCACCCTCTCAGACATCCGAGTAGGAATGAGGAAGAGCTAGGGTCAGATTAAGGTCACACGGCTTTGACTGGCACACAAGGGTGTCCTTAGAGAATGCCGGGTGCGCACAATCTTCGTCCCCAGGTGTTTTTCTTAAGAGAAAAAATCCTAATGCTATCCGTGGGTGTGAAGAGGAAGCCCCGATTCGCAGCAGGAATCACAACATCACGTTGATACCATCCTCGGTAGGTACAGAGCCTACCAGGTTCTCATTCCGTGAATCCCACTCTGCCTAAGTCTGCAAAGACTGCATTCCCACACTAAGATTTATCGTCTTCCCGAGGCAAAGGCCATTTTTGGCTCCAGTAGTTTGGGAACTTGAAACGCCTTTACCTGGCATTGTCGTGAATGAGAGCGCTGGGGCTTCGGAAGCCGTCCACCCCCATTCCCTCTTCAGATCAGAAACATATCCCACGATTCTCGTGCTCCCTGATGAACTGGACTTCTGCAGCATTGAGCCCATCTAGATGATGTCCTTCTTTGTAGAGCTGGTTCCTGGTCGTCAGCCCACGGTCAGTCGTAGGATCCCTATCTATCTGTCCACTCAAGTCACAGAAACCTCTGCAGAGAGAGCAACGGGCCAAAATGCAGAAAATATGTGGCTGTGGAGTGATCAGCTCTAAACAGCACCTTCATTGCTCCCCATCCCAAGGCTCAGGGAACCTTGTGGAAGAGGGGGGCAGGAGGAACGTAAGAGCCTGAGGGTGGGGCGAGACAAACTGCTCTGGTTAATGACGGGGCTGCCACCCCCAAGAATGCTGCACGGATTCGTCTACTTTCGCTAGACTTGTGCAATAGTTGTCCAGTAAGCATTGCACCACAGGTGAGGGAAGATCTCTACCTCCCGAGAGACTATAGGAGATGAAGCCCAGACAGGAGAAGGGGAGCTTCTTCAGTGACGATTTACCCACTGACAAGTCACGCAAACCCTAGCAAGTGTGCATGCACTTGCCAGTATAGACACGCCACGTGAACCCCGGCAGGTCACACGGGCAAAAAGACATGCAGATAGGAGAGAGACTGGCAAAGGGAGAAAGTGTGCGTGGGGCAGGAGTGGGCAGTGGGGTTGGGCGGCCAGGAGTGAAAACACATAGATTCATTATGTTTATGTGTGAAAGTGTCAAAGGATAAAAGGCGATCTCTGTGGAGACTCTATAGATCTGAACGTCGCCTGTCTGTGACACGATCCTGTGCCTGTACGTGTCTCAACACACGGAGCCACTTACCTGGATTGAACAGGATGTGACAGGTTGAACGAATACTAGACTTGGCGCTACCCGTTATCTGCCAGGATCAGTGAGTTCCCCACATCGTAGGATTTTTTTCATCTTTGCCTGTTTCGGGGCTTATTTTCTCCTTGGCGCCTGTGAATTACAGCAAGGAGGAAAGACACTAAACTGGTCATGAACCTTCTCGACGCATGCCCTGCAGGCACGGGGAGGCATGCTTTCTGACTTAATCATCTTCCGTACTAATGTGTTAATTTATTTATGCATGTACATTTGTGCTCCATATGGCTAGGTTTTTCTAAAAGTCTGACTTCTCTAGACTAAGAGAGAGGCTACCAAACGACTGCCTGGAGGAGGAATTACACTTTTGGTCTTCAAATGGTTGATTCTCGACTTTCAGTGGCTACCTGCATAATTTAAAGCAAAAGACTATTCTTCACATTGAAACTATGCTTAGCGTTTCAAGACTTGTTTGTCCAGCTAATCAGACTTCTTAAAGGTCAGCATTCCAGAAAGTACTAAATCCAGAAAAATGGCTTGGGAGGCATTATTCTTTGCAACTGAGCATGTGTTGGTATTTACTGAAGACAAGATAAAGACAAAGACACGGACTGAGATAGGGACAGTTCAGACACGTATTTCAGAATATTTTATGTACAGACAAACAGGTGATAACCGGTGAAGAGCTTATGTACATATTTACATTTGCGCATGTTATTTATGTGCACAGTACATGGGAGAATCTCGGGTGTTAAAGGGGTGAACAATGAACATAAAATACATTGAAAGTATCAAGTGCAGACAATCAGTGCAATGCAGCAAGAGGGACATCGCTGCCTTCACTCGCTTCTTTGCCTGTTTTACCTGGACAGGCCCAAGATGGATTCTCCCTGTGTGAGTGGAAATGTGTTGAACAACCAGTTTTTCCTTTCCCCATAAAACTAAAACAGGATGAGGAATGGAAATGAAGTTGGGCCATGCACAATTATTTTTGTTGGAAATTTGCCTAGCCATTAAGGAATTATGTTGATCTTGGATTATTAATGAGTGGGGAAACATCCTTCATATGCAGATGTTTGTAGCTAAAGTCACAAACAGTATGCAAAGTAGTGCTTTGGTAGCTATACTACACAGGATTACAACAGTAAAGGTTAGCCTGGATTGACAGATGGCTGTGTGGGTAAAAATGTTGTTTGTGCAAATCTGACAAGCTGAGTTTGAGCTCTGAAATCCACATGGTAGAAGAGACTCAACTTCCAAAAGTTGTTCTCTGTCTGCACAAGTGCCCCCTGCACGTGCAGGTGTGTGCATGTATACACACACACACACACACACACACACACACACACACACACACACACATGCTGAAAATATTTTTTTATTATTAATACATTTTTATTATTATTTCAGCTCATACAAACTTACTAGGTACACCAGTTCCCTCCCTCCCTCCTCCTCCCCCCGTACCCCTTGCTCCCCCTCCCCACCCCTCTCCCTCCCCATCCCCCAGTGCCTTCTGCCCCAATTCCCAGAGAGTCCTTTCTTGTGCATGTCTGATTTTCCTCTGGGCCCTCCTCTCCGATGACGTACAAGGACCCAGTGGCCTTTCCCTGAACCCTTTCCCGTGTTCCCCTTAGGTATAGGAACACTGCTGTGGCTGCCAATCCTTTGCCTCCAAAGATCTTGGTGCCTTTAGCAGATGCTAGACTTTGTGAGGTCAATAGTGTGTTGGACAATGCGCAGGGCATGCAAAGTCCAATTATGATTGCTTCAGCCCTAACTAGTATAGAGTATCTTACATATCATTGCTCCTCCCATCCTTTTGCTCCTACACTCTTACCGCCCCCTCTTCCACAAATTTCCCTGAGCTTCAAGATGGGGAGAGATTAAGCTGGCCTAGTTCTAGGTGGTTGATATAGAGTCTCTGAAGTTCTGGATTGTGGTTTGTTGATTTTCTTTTGCAGTTTTGCTGCTCCTGCAATGCCCTTCACTCCATCCTGGTGGGCATTGTATGTCACCCCCTGGCCAGAGACAGAAAGCTGTTAAACTAGAGTCTTGTGATAAAAGCACATTCAAAGGTAGATGTAATAAAAGTGGGAAACCACAGTGAGGGAGGGGTCTATCACCCATTTACAAAATGGTTACTTTTTATCTCCCAGACTATATGCCCTCCTCTTCTGGTGAGATCACACCCCCTCAGTAGTAAATGATCAGGAACAAAAGTCTGTGAACTTAATCAGATGTCTCATTACTTATTTGGGTCCTTGATGGAGGCCTATTTTCCTGCTGTAACATGGTCCCCTCTCTCCTTGTTTCTGGTGTGGCCCTCCTACCCCATCCCTCCTGTTCATAATCCTTGGAATTACTGTCTCTAGGTGGGCTGGGTGGGTTTGGTACTAGAAGCCACCTATTAGGGAGTACATACAGCGCTTAATTTTCTGGGTCTGGGATAATTCACGTAATATAATTGTTTCTAATGACATCCATTTCCCGACAAATTCCAGTAATTCATCATTTTTGATGGCTGAGTAGTACTCCATTGTATAGATGTACCACTGTTTCCTTATCCACTCGTCAACTGTTGGACATTTGGGCTGATTCCATGACTTTGCTATTGTAAACAGTGCTGCTATGAACATGGTTGTGCTTGTGCTATCGAGGTGAACCTCTGCTGTATGGGGGGTTATTCCCAAAAGTGGAATAGCAGGGTCATACGGCATTTCAATCTTTAATTTCTTTAAGAATCTCCAGATGGCTCACCAGAGTGGCTGTATGAGCCTGCATTCCCACCAGCAATGTAGGAGAGTTCCCCTCTCTCAACATCCTCTCCAACATTTGTTGTTGTTTGTATTGTGGATTTTTGCCATCCTGACCGGGGTGAGATGATATCTCAGGGAAGTTTTGATTTGTATTTCCCTGATGGAGCATTTTTTCAGATATTTGTTAGACATTTTAATTTCATCCCTGGTAAAGTTTCTTTTAAGTTCCAGGGCCCATTTTTTTAATTGGGCCATTGGTTTCCTTGGTGTTTAGTTTTCTAAGTTCTTTGTGCACTTTGGACAGCAGAGTTCTAACAGATGAGTGGTTAGTGAAGATTTTCTCCCATTCTGTGGGTTGCCTTTGAGCTCGCGTTACAATCTCTTTATCTGAACAGAAGCTCTTTAATTTCACAAGATCCCAACTGTTGAGAGTTGGTAGCAGTGACTGTGCCATTGGATGTCTGTTTAGGAACTGTTGGCCTAGCCCAATCAGCTCGAGGGAGTTCCCTATCCTTTCAAGTATGGTTTTTATAGTCTCTGGCCTGATATCAAGGTCCTTGATCCATTTGGAATTAAGTCTTGTACATGGTGACAAGTACGGGTCCAGCTTTAATCTTCTGCATGTGGAGATCCACATGCTGAAAATATTAAAAGCTAGCCTTTTGTTTTATAGAAGCACCTATTTTTTTTTCCAACTAGTGAAATATAGTATGTTTTGTTAAAATCATGTAATGCCCTTTGGGGCTATGACATTGATGATCTGGGGACAGGTGATAAAGGTGGGGAACAAGTTTGTGCAAACATGTAAGATGTGACCCACAAATGAGCTGAAGAAATCCACGAGCTGAAATTCAAGAAAACTGTCACAAACCGCCACACTGATCCCAGGAGTTCTCGGTGCCTCGCTTCAGCCGTACTCTAGGGAAGAGATTAAAAAGAACTGGCAGCATGTGCTGCGCAGTATCTCACACGTGTAGATCTATTTCAAGAGTGACGTGGTCCCGAAATCACAGGCAGTACTGACTGCTCTATATTTCCTGTTTCCCCCTAAATACACACACCTGATAAAGGTTCATTTATAAATTAGAAACAGCAATATTAGCAATTACAAATAGTAGTGAAAGTAGAACAACTTTAAATTTCACTCTAAAGAAAAGACCAACATCATTCCTAGTGCTTTATTAAGTTAAGCAAGACTTGACAAGCAGCTGATCTAGTATTCGGGATGGCCAGTAGTTGATTAACGGAGGGTAGTGTATTCAAGTTGGACACAAAGAACAAAAAAGACATCCCAGTCAGGACAGAGGTAACTATGGAGAATTTTTATCTTGCCCTTCAGAACAGCAAACCATTGAAGGCTCTTGAGTTGTTTGTTTTTAGGCCTTTCCATAAATTATTTTCAGGCCGCAGTTGACTGAGAGTAATCACAAAGGCAAGAAGAAAAAACAGAGAAGAGGGGCAGGCAGATGCAAGCCCTGAAGCGTCACAGCCCACGGTCATCAAGTGAAGGTAAGACGAGCCACAAGCCCCAGGAGTTCTTGAAAGCGTCCTTGGGCTACAGGCACCGCAACATGTCCACTGCTCAGCTCCTTCCATTTCCTTCTTTTCCCTGTTTTCCCTCTTTGATAAGCCTCCAGGTTCCAGGGTAAAACCCGAGCGGTCTTTGAGGTGAAGTAGAATATTTCTGGTGCCACATCACCTGCAAGGCCGATTGTGTTATCTGCGGCTCTGCCTTTATCCATCCTGTAGCAGCCGGCTGGCCCTGCATCTCACGTCTTCCTCCATCTCCAGCACCTTCGCTCCCGACAGCCCGGAGGACACACACTAGATGCCCAGGAGAGCGAGGAAGACTCCGTGGGGCCTGCGGCAGCTCTGAGTCAGCAGCGGCTCAGTCTGGTGCGTGGTCGGTGTGAGTGAGTGCAGCCTGCAGCTGCCGATGTTTCTCCAAAGATTTCAGTTTAGATTTATGTGTGACTTTTTTCTAAATATTTTATTTAGAGAGAAAGACAGAGAGACAGAGTAAGAGAGAGAGAGAGAGAGAGAGACATAGCAGACATCGCCAATATGCACGGCACACACGTAGAAGTCAGAGGAAAACTTACGTCAGCTCTCTACGTTCACCATGTGGGCTCCCAGGATTGGATTCAGGTCTCCAAGTTTACACACAGCCAACTTCACCCACTGAATCATGTCATTGGCTGTGATGTGTGTGTGTGTGTGTGTGTGTGTGTGTGTGTGGTGTGTGCTTCACACATGTGAGTATGTCAGCGTGAAAGCCTGTGTATGTGCACGAAGGCCAGGGCACTCTCTTACTCTTTACCTTATTGCTTTGAGACAGAATCTCTTGCTGAGCTGAAGCATTCTCGCTCGGAAGCTCCTGGGATTGCCCACTTTTTCTTATCTCTCATTTTTCACATGGGTGCTGTAGATTCAAACTCAGAGCATTATGCAAAACAAGATCTATGTCCCAGCTCCTATTTCTGAGCTTTTATTGGCAAGTTAGTATACTACTCAAGCTGTACAAGTCAAACATAAAGCAGTCAAACAAATCTGGCCATACATTTGAGTGTCATAATCTTTTAAATTTACTCCATTCATGAGTGACCCCATTTCTTCTGACCTCGTTACAATCGAGTGTTAGGACAAATATGTCCATTAAGGTACAATTTCAAGATAGATTATAACAGCAATGTTGTATAATAAAATGTATATAGGCATAATTTTACCTTATGATAATATTACTCTGGGAAATGATATACTCTCAGAAGTACTGTATTCTTAATTATAAATAGCACTGGTTGAATGTGAAGCTCACAGGTGAAGTGCTTAAAGTCTGGGATTTGAGTCTAGTGTACACACACACACAGAGGAAAAAAGGCACAAGGAAGAACCCTTGAATTTATATTAGAACAAAATAAAGATCTAGTTAACATTCTTCAGTGATTGCAATTTTCTCTAAGCTATTAAGATATAGCCTGGAGGACAAACTTAGGACTATAGCGGTAGAATTCTGATAAAATAAAATGTAATCGTGGCCCTTTCTATAGAAAATCAAACATGCATTTGATTAAATCATAACATAGGAAAGTCAGAATTCATTTGATATATGAATTAATTTTAACACAGCGACAGTTTCTTTTAAAGATTTATTTACTTGCTTATTTTACTTTCTGTTGGGCTGGGGATTGAATCCAGTAAAGGTTTATTTTTTTCCATTGACAAAACGATATATTTTCATGTACAGCATGATGCAGTATCTTAATAACTTCTATCATTAAATATGTTTGTTATTACCTATGAACTCCTTTGGAAAGTTCTTGGCTTCCACCAATCCTGGGAAGGACACCTAGTCCCCCTACTGTGCAAATTACCTTCGTTTTATGTCTGATGCATGCTTTAGAAGTCCCAAATTTAGCTTTGTGCAATATAAATTCCGAGAAGCATCATTTGGGGATCTCTTATCAGTCTGTAGTTGGTTTGGTGACAGTAGTTTAAGGCCAATCAAGGTTAATTTCGCAGGCAGAGAGAGGAAGGAATGACCCTCTAGCAAGTGATTCACTCGACCTCAACCCCCAGTGGGCGCCAGGACTTACCGTCCCTCCGAGCACCTGGGCCAACACCTGCCCGGAGTCATTTCTGGGAACTCCCGAGCTCCAGTCACATGCTTTTCCTACTTCTCCTGGTCCCTTGTCAGTCTTGAATCTTCTAATCCTCACTAATCTGGAAATTCTGGGTAGTTGAATGATTCACCTCACAGCAGATTTTTTTTTTTTTTTTTTCAGCTCAGTAGGGCCAACTGGGGCCTGAGCTTCCGCAAGCTTCATCATTGGCACGATTTTGTCTTGAACACAAGACCCACGACTGGCTGTTTAATTAGTTTGTCTGCTCAGTCTCACGGCTCGGAACTGTGTTTCTGCACTCCGTCACGGTGCAGAGAATTTCTTTCCTTGATTACGTGTCTTGCTAAAATAGGAGAAATAGTTGAAGAAATGGTGGCAGGACATAGTGGCTCTTGGCTTGCACATCATGGAGTTGGGCTTTGGGGAAAGGCTTTTGGTCTTTCAAAATCAAAGTGGCCAAGATCAGCCGGTCTGCCTCCCTCCCTTAGGTTGGTTGGAAGAGAGTGCGGTCAGCGGAAGATTCCACGGATCACCTTGTGCAAAAGAAGCAATTTCCTGTTGCAACAGAGCCCGTCCCTCCTTATGTATCATGATTAATTCCTGAAAGACTGATTCAAGGATACCAGAGCAGATCTAGAAATCCTGATCGGGGGCTGGAGAGGTGGCTCAGGGGTTAAGCCTCCGCCTTGCAGGCGGAAGCTCCTTAGTTCGAATCCCAGATCCCACGTTTAGACGCCAGGCGGAAGCGGGGGCGGCCTGCTGCTTCTGGTCCTGGTAGGGCGGAGCCTGTGAATCCCCGGGCAGAAGGAGGTGGAGGCGGTCCATGGTGGTTCGCGAGTTCGTCCATGGTTCTACACACACACAGACACACACACACACACACACACACGCACATGCACACAGTTGAATAAATAATTAAAAAAAAAAAAAAAAAAAAGAAATCCTGATCGGCGCAGGCACCCTGCTAGGCAGCACGACTGCACGAAGCCCACAGAGGGACAAGACAGGCGTGCAATGAGTGGAAAAGGCTTCTTACAAAAGCTGTAGCTTTTCATTTTCCTGGAATGGTCTACTCAGCGCTAACTCATAAAGAATTGAAAGACTTGTGTTAGCTTGGGCGGTCCTGGCGGCTGCCCGCTTCTTCCTTGAGCTTTGAGTTCTAGGAAGAGGAATTTCCCAAACCTATTTGCTTGGCAGGTAAAGAGAATCCAGTTTGTGGTTCTTCCCCAGTCAGCTCAGTGCACAGCGTTCATGCCCAGCCAGGTGAATCTTTTCTCTGGAAGGTTTTCAAGCTAGGAGACGGAAATGACCACCTCCCAGATGCAGCGAAGCTCAGAGCGTGGGTTTTTGTCCCCATGATAGCATTTACTGACTCAGAATCAACAAGGTTGCAAAGTTAGGAAATACAGTTTTTATAGAGAAATGTAAATCACAATCTTGGTTTTATATTGACTTTGTGAGAATAACTCATTTGTGTCCTTCGCTGTATTGACTTTGTGAAAATAACTCATTTGTGTCCTTCGCTGTTGTGGAGCGAGGACTGATAGCTTCTCTACATCTCTCCTAACATTTGGGGAGAATTTTATGAAGAGTTCAAGTGTCTGCAAAGTGATTGGAAAAGTAAAGGTATGCAATTATAAAAATAAAGCTGCATCCGTCTCTGTAAGTGGAGGCGGCCCTGATTGAGCATATACTAGCAAGGGTCTTGCTTATGCTGAACAGAAATGGCTGGTTTGTTTAAAGCAAACAATGGGTCTTTCCTAAAAAGGATACTAAATTACATTTGATTGGCACGACACATAGAGTTGCTGTAATGATCACAGTTTTTCCTGGCTAACATGATAACTATCATGATCCTAAAAGAAAGCACTCAGCAGGATAATAGAAATCTCAATATGGCCTTAGCATAACTCAAAACAATTTCGAGTGGATTGGCTAGACTGGGGAGAGATGAAGAATGTAGGACAAATCGTTCCATTTTCAATGAGATGCATAGATCAGAAAAAAATGACCTACATGTATTGATAAAATAGAATGGTATCACCATGCCTTCTTAGAGGCCGCACATACAGTTGCAGCAACTCTAAGACTATCTCCGACTCCTAAGCTTGAGTTCGGTACATCCCTCCCAAGGGAACATTTGATCACCAGAAGACTTTTTGGAGCAGATCTGTGGTTCTAGATAAAGCCAGAATTTTTATGGTCACAATTCATCGACAGGGTGGATTTGAGTAACAAACGAGCTGGAACCAGACCTGCTTGCTTCAGGCAGTGATGTCAGCAGGTGTGTGCTGAGTAAATAGATCAGAGATTTCCTTAGTGCCAAGGTATACAAGGCACACAATCAGAAAGGTAACAAATGTCCATTGAGTTTACTGGTAAGATGGACACTAGTCATTATCCTGGTGTGACAAGATAAAGGATGGACGTGCTGAACAAAGGTTTTAGCCAGTTTTTCCAACCATGGGGAAGGGAATAGCTGAGGCAGGGAGCTAGTGAAAGTCTTGTTTCTCCATGAGAACTGGCTCCTATTCATTCCTGAATTCCAGAGGGATAATTCTCCCTGAATTTTGGACTGGACTATATGTTACTTAGCACTATTATTACTGTTGTTACTAATAATAACTGCAATTTATTGAGGTCTTCTTATGAACCAGGTCTTTATTTAAGACTTAAGTATATTTGATCTCTGTGAGGTCTTTTTACACGCTTTCAAGATTTTACAGAAGGCTTGGGAAATAGACTCAGAAATGAACTAAAAAAGAGTTAAAAAGAATAAACTTGATAGCAAGTCTCAATGATTGAGGTAAATACATATATGTTCTTGGGATCATTATTGATAATACCTAAAGAGTTGAAACACCTACTATTCATCAATGATAGAGTTGATAAGCAAATTGTGGTATGCCCACATAGATTATATGCTATTAGGCCAAGAAAGGGATAAAGTACTGATAAATGTGTGTATAAGATCTAAAACAGGGGCTGGAGAGGTGGCTCAGGGGTTAAGCCTCTGCCTGGCAGGCAGAAGGTCCTGAGTTCGGATCCTAGACCCCATGTATAGACGCCGGGCGGAAGCGGGGGCGGCCTGCGTTTCTGGCCCTGGTAGGACGGAGCCTGTGAATCCCGGGGCAGAGTAAACAAGGAGAAGGTGGAGGCGTCCATGGTGGTTTCCGAATTCACCCGTGGTTCTACACACATGCGCACACACGCACAATTGAAAAAAAATAAATAAGTAAAAATTAAATGCTTTAAAAAAAGATCTAAAACATTGTTATGGGAAGTAAAAAAAATCCAATGCAAAAAGGCTGCATATTCCATTTATGTGAAATAGGCAAATCCATGAGCACAAGGGAACAGATGGCTCAGGGTTGGAAGAAAAAAGGGGTAATTGCTAGTGGGCATGGGGTTTTCTTTTAAAGTGATGAGAATATTATAGAACTAGAGAGAAGTTTATCCTAAAGTGGGGTTGTACTAAAGGTCACTGGATTGTATACCTTGAAGTTGTTAATGCTACTTGGTATGAATTCCTCCCCAATAGCAATAAAAGGAAGAAAAAACTGAAATAAAGTAAAATACAGTAATTTCCACGCCCACGATCCTCATATCTTTTAGTTTCTACTATGATGTGCTTCTTACAGGTACGATGCAGATGACATGAACAGTTGGGTTCATGTTACTTCAGCTTTGCTTTCCATGTCATCTAAATAGAAAGACCTTTCTAGAGTCTCTAGCTTATCACTAGGTATTGTCTTCTCCAACTTTTATCTTTGAAGCAGTTTTCCACAAAGATTCTATCTACCTATCTGTCTGTCTGTCTGTCTATCTATCTATCTGTCTGTCTATCTAATATTTCATCATGTATTCATCACATATTCCATATCCATCTATGCATCTATGTATCTGTGTATGTATCTATGTATCTATCTATATAATCTTTTGTCATCTATCACATATACTATCTATCCTCTATCTATCTATCTGTCTGTCTGTCTGTCTGTCTGTCTGTCTATCTAATATTTCATCATCACATGTATATCCTATCAAGCTACTATGCATCACTATCTGTCAATATATCAATCCATTATCCATCAAACACTATTTATCTTTTATCTATCTATCTATCTATCTATCTATCTATCTATCTATCTATCTATCATCTATCTATTGTCTATCTATCATCTATCTATCTATCTACTATCTACTTATCTATCTACCTATCTTCTATATATGTCTATATCTGTCACCATCGTCTATTTACCAACCATTTCCTTTTCTACCTGTCACCTCTCTTCTGTTATTTTTCTACTTCTCCTAGTCGAGTGTAACTTCTATGACAACAGACATTTCAATGTTTTTATTTATATCTGTGCTTTGCACAGTGAGCAGCACAGGGCAGAGGGCCCATACACATTGGGTAAAGGAATACATGAATGCACGAATCAACTTCAGGGCTGGATGTTGGCTTTCTTCTAGATTAGGTAGTGCACTGGCTAGAGTCTCCAGGAAAGCAGAATGTAAGTAAATTAATAAAACATAAGCAAACACATCTGGTTATATATAAAAGGCATTTTACTATTATAAGGTTTGACTCACACTACTGCAGAGTCTTAGAATAGTCAAGATTTGCTGTTTGTCTATCGGAGGCCCAGGATTGCTGGAGAGAGTTCAAGGGCTTGAGAAGTTGGGGCACTAAGAACAGGCAGAGATCAATATCCCTTCTCAAGGAGAAGAATAAAGCTTAAGAAAATTTTCCAAATGTGAAATTATGCTCCTTGGGGCAGTTTGGCAAATGTAGGCAAGAATGAGTTCTAAGATATATAGTCTAAACCTTTTGAGGCAACGATCCTAATTCAAAAAGTGGTCAGTTCCAGAAGTTTAAGGAATCAATACAAACTTTTCATATAGAAGCTCTAAAGATTGATGGGACCATAAAGGGTTGTTCGGCTCACCTGTTGGCTAAATCTCTGGCTGCAATGATTTCTCAACTGCAGTTCTAGAGAGTTCTTGAAGATTTCTTCCTGGTGATGGGCAAGGCATTGGAAGGCTATAAATAAACACAAATGTGGAACTGGAGACTGCACAAGAACTGGTCCTTTCTGCCTCGGCAGGTATAATACTGCAGCAGCAGCAGCAGCGTGCTGACCAAGACCAAGGTACCTTTGGCTCCCTGAAAGAGCCGGTTGGTTTTAAGGAACTTGTCATATTGGCTGGCGTCTTTGAATTTGACAGCGGGAACTTGGCAGGTCTCTTACTAGCTGTTTTAATCCACGAGCTAAGATGGGAGCTACATCGGAGAAAGCAAAACACAATCTTACAGAGGAGCGGAATCAACCAGCGCAGCTCTATGAAGACATTTATGAAAGGCAGGTGAAAAATCCATTTAATGATTTTTTTTCCTCTGAGCACTATGAAAAAGAAATCATCTTGCCAAACTCAAGCAATTTAAATTGAGTCCAACAAACTTATATGGAGGATACACTCTGGGACACAAAGTATTTTGCAGTGAGAACAAAAATTGGGTTGAATTTCAAAAAAGTCTACAAGGTCATTGCTATGTATGTGACAGGTAAATGAATAATCTCTCCCTCCTGCTTCTTTCTCCTCTCAGGGACGATTTCTGCCTCATTGTAACACAGAATGTATTTTATTCTTCTCTCGTTTGTAATACATGATTATTTATCAGTATAGTTTAAGTTGTCCTTAAATATTTCATACTATTTATAATTGCATATATTCTTTTTACATATTAGTTTGTAATTATGTATAAACACACACACACACACACACACACATCCTTTACTCCTTCCATCCAGTTCCACTTTCTTTCCTGCTCCCTCTTACAACCTATCTGTATGGACTGGATTTTTTTTTTTTTAGTGTTCTTCACTTTGATGAAGTAAGCAAAACAAACCCAGAAATGGATGATATTCTTTGTGACCATCGATCCATTGTGCAAATGAGTTAATTTTCTGGGGCTGGATTTCCTTTTCTGTAAAGTTTATGGACAATAAAATATGGAAAATTCACTGCTGGAACTCATGGTTGAGCTGTAATTCACAAGAAGACGGCATCGTGGCAGATGGCTGATTGGCAGAAGACTCTTAGTCTGACCTTCAATTAGCATAAACTGAACATTTATTTAGCCGCTTGGGCATGTAAAGTACAGATGAAGACTGTAAAAGATTAAGTCTTAGATTATGTTAAGTGTGCGATAGCATAATATGAAGTACCTAACTGTGAATATTTTTATATATTCTTATCAAGTAATGCAGGCTTTACGAATGCTTGCTTTCTGGGCTGAATATCTCCCCACCGTATACTGGCGATGAGAGGGATGTGGAAGGCACATTTTTAGGAGATAGTTGAAGGAAGTCTTCTATTTGAGTTTGAATTAAGCACTTATTTGTGCTCAAAAGGACAGACTTGCGATCCAGTGTTTTATCATCCATTTGATTCTGAAATCAAAGTCATAAACATAGCAATAAAATCCTAGAGTTGGAGAGAATATCATCTAAAGGATACCAATAAGAATTGTATATTTCCTGAAAACAACTTGGATAAAAAAGGGAAAAATCCAAGAAGTCATATTTGCTCTAATTATGCTCATTTGAAATGGAAATATTTGAAACTTCTTATTAACATCTGCTGTGGCTGGGTCACAGAAAGAGAGGTGGACATCTCCACAGGAGATGAAGGAAGGAGCTGCAGACATCTCCTTAGAAAGATGTCAGATTACCTGGGAGTAAAACCGCTATCATCCCCTTTAACTACATGGAAAACCATGGTCACTTAGAGTTTGCACCTACAGAAATGTTTGCTTCAGATTTCCATTCATGAAATATTTTCATCTCTGCAGTTCCTGAACTGGTTGACAAACCTACAGAGGAGGGCACTCTTTCAAATTACTCATTTACTTACCTAAGCAAATGCTTCCCGGATGGAGGGGAAATTACACTGTTCTGCAGTTTTGCTGTTCTGAGATTGATACTGGGTGTCCCATCCCAACCCTTCCGATGAGGTGGCTGGTTAGATGTTTTTCATGCTTGTTTCATGCATTAGACTTTTCCCATTTTGAGTTGGTGGGAAACAATTCAGAGGAAAGATCTATTATTTATTTGTTTGTTTATTCTTCCATAGTGCAAGTTGCTTTGAGAAATATCTTCTGGGGATAATAAACTGACTCTACCTGGCCGTCAATATGACACAGCTGAAGCTCCAATGACTTTCTCCGTAATATCCAGGTATTCCAACATAAGGCCACTGATAAAGCAGTTGGAAGCCAGACACTGGGATCTTGATTCTAATGGTGAACTGGGAGGCAGTCTTTGCCGCAGTGCAGTTTAATTTCATTTACATGATATCTTAGCTTCATGTTCTGTTATAAACACATGACTTGAGCAATTTAAGGGGCTTTTACTCCAGCTTATGATTTCAGGTGGCAGCACAGGGAAATGGCTACATCATTTCCGCAGCAAGATCAGAGAATGGAGAAGGACCAGTGCTTCATTCCAGTCCTATAGCTTGCCAATCAGTTCTCTCCACCTCAGCCATGTGGCCAGGGATTAGTCACACACGTTATGGACTAGGTCTCCCCATACCAGTCATGCAAAGGTCCTACGGGCTTGCCAGAGGTTTGTCTTAACTAAATAATTCCTCCTTGGCAAGCCCACAGACCTATATCTCAAGTATCAAGTTGACAACTGAAACTAACTGCCAAACACAGTTATATTATAGCATATCAAAATAGGCATGGTTTCAGAACAGTAGCTCCATTCATTGTGGTTTTATTGAATGAGGTGAGGCCCTCCACCGCTCTGCCCTTCCTACTCTCCTTCCTTTTCCGTAAATATGTAGGAAGCAACTGCAATGTGAAGTACTGGAAAGTCTATGAATATTTTTACTAGTATGTGACCTTCAGGGTTGAAGTGTCTTAGCTTTAATCCAAATCTTCTTAAAACATTTTAAAATTGTTAAGCAGTAATTGAAATGACTGAGTATATAGAATGATTGATTGAGTTAATATTCTGACAAAATAATCTGGTGCTGACATTTTGACCTGTGTGGTTGGGATCTCTGCCACATTAGCCATTCTTAGGTACCTGTTAAATATTCAGATTCAATTTTTAGTTCATTGGAGAAGCCTCCTTTTGTGATGGATAGTGATTAGTACAGAGATTCAGAATTTGTCAAAAAATGCAGAGAATGAGTGACAGCTAAGTGTTCAGTCTTAATACTATTCACATTCAAGGTTGAGGGAACATCACGGAAGAGAGGGCAGAGCGATTGTTAGAGCCAGAGATTGGGGAGGAGTTGTTGCAAAGCAGCGTTTTCTGGACAAGACAAGGCTGCCGTGCTCCTGAATTCCCTGCAGCTATGGCTACTTGCACGAGACCCAAGCAAGTCTGTGCGTGGCAAAATTTCAGCATGTGCAGGAAGCTCATGAGGACTTATACTCTCCGAGGGACAACCTGATAGTTAATGCTGATTGGGGGAAAGTGTATGGCTTTCTGCAGTAGTATAGCATGCTCCAGGAAATAATCTCCAGCACATACTAATGCAGGCTACCCTTATTAAACATAGCAGTACACACACACACACACACACACACACACACACACACACACGACACAAGGATAAGGAGTGGGAAGATAAGGAAGAAGAAGGTTTTCAGTGTATGTGGGGGGGCAAGACAGCAAAAAAGGGTAAAAATAATTAAAATACATTATGTACATGTGTGAAGCTATCAAATAATTAAAAAAACAGTATTAATAATTCATACTCCTCCCAGACTATTGTATCAGAATCTCTTGGTCAAACCCAGTTACCTGTATTTTGACCAGGCTTCCACATGATTTTGATGTGTGTTCAAATCTGAGATACAACATTGTAAGAGAAACCAAGTTGAGATTTTATATTTTTCATTTATCCAAAATATAGTTTTAAACAGGACCCCAGGAAATAAAAACAACTCTTAGCAAATAGGATCTCATGAAATTAAAGAGCTTCTGTTCAGTTAACAATATTGTCAGCTAAACAAAAAGACAACCCACAGAATGGGAGAAAATCTTCACTAACTACTTATCTGATAGAGGATATGCAGAGTGTATGAAGAACTCGAAAAATTATATACCAGAGAGGTAAATAGCCCATTTAGAAAATGGGCCATGGAACTTAAAAGAAATGTTTCCCAGGAAGAAATTGAAACATCTAACAAACACACCTTAAAAAATGTTCCACTTTTCTAGTTGTCAGGGAAATGAAAATCAAAACTATCCTGACATATCATACCACACTGTTCAGAATGGCAAAAATCCAAAAGACATGCACCAACACATGCTGGAGAGGATGTGGGGAAAAGGGAACCCTCATACATTGTTGGTGGGAATTCAGACTTGTACATCCACTATGGCAATCAGTATGGTGGTTCCTAAAAAATCATTATGGTGGTTAGAAATTTAAGTGCTGTATGACCCTTCTATGCCACTTCTGGGAATATTCACCAAAAATACTTCATTGCATTATAGTGACACATGTGCATTCGTGCTCATTGCAACACTATTACAGCAATCATGGAATCAACCAAGATGTCTGACAGTTGATGAATGAATAATGAAAATGTGCCACTTATACAGGACGGAATACTACACAGCTATCAAAAACTGAATTAATGAAATTTGCTGCTAAATGGATGGAGCTGGAAGAAATCATACTGAGCTAAGTATCTCAAGCCCAGAAAACCAGACTCGCATGTTCTCCCTTGTAGTGGACCTAATCCCAAGCCCTCTTAATGACATACTCAAGGGAAAATCTTTTTTATTACTCTTTACAACCATGAAGGGCAAAGAAGACCCAAAGAGAATGAAGACAAAGAACAAAGTTCAATAGAGAAGTAAGGCCACAGTCAAGAAAGACCCATAATCAGAGAGATATCTGGTCCAATCCAGTCAGTCTCCTTCCTGAGCACCGGTGCTTGGAGTGGTTTGAAGCACTGGTCATGTGTTCCCATCATTGGGGGGTTAGTGATTAGTCGACAGCCAGATGATGTCCTGGAGGCTGACCCCACCCACTACTGTGCCCTACTCCTGATCTTTCCCCTCCTTCAAGCCTTTCCTCATATAAAGGCCTCTCTTTAACAGTTTCTGTCTTGTTGGCGAGGAGAGGATCTCAGCACCCAGAGAGGACGCAGCCGTGTGCAGTGCGAGAATAGCACATGGCCAACAACAAAGAACCTGGCAACCCTGTAATGATCACCTGGAACCAGGCCAGCCAAATCTCTCCCCATCCGGAGGCTCAGGGAACTTTGTGGAAGAGGGGGTGGTAAGACCGTAAGAGCCACTCAAAATAAGGCAGCCACAGCCAGGAACTCATGGCAGTAGGACTTGATCTCATTAGACCTGCGCAGTGGTGGACATGTCAGATGTCCCCATGGACTCCCAGGAGAAGTAGATCCAGACAGAGGATCCTTAGGGGCAAGGAGTCAAGAGGTAAGGGGGTGCTCATATCAGTGGGCCACCAAGGAAGGGCCTCTCTGTCTGCCACAGAGGCCTGAGCCCATGAGAACAGAAGAAGGAGCATGTATATAAAAGTATTAATTTAATAGATTTATTAGTAAAAAAGATGATGAGAAATATGGTGGTGCATATAGCACAACAGACCTGTCAAGAAGGCATGATCTGATTTCTTTTAGAGGATTAAGGTAGAGTAGGATTTTCCAGGCTCTGCCCACCAGGGCCAGAAGTGCAGGCCATCACCATTTCTGCTTGGCATTTTTACGTGGGACCTGGGATCCAAACTCAGGACCTTCGCCTTGCAAGGCAGAGTCTTAACTCCTAAGCCATCTCTCCAGCTCTCAACTTGACAATTAAAGGCTGAGTTCTGGGCATGTCTCTGTGGATTAGAAGTTAAAGTAAATCCTGAGCAAGCCTACAGGAGATTTTCTAATTGATGTGGGGAGTCTTGCCATGCTGGGTAGGACCATGTCCTAGGCAGATGGATAAGACGAAGGGGGGTGCTAAGTAGGGCGGCACATGTCAGCATACTTGGCAGACTTGTAGTTTGGCAAGTGGGGTTTGCTTCTCTCTGTGGACATGGTGTGGCCTGCTCCCTCTGTCTCTCGTGCTGATATGAGTTCTCTTGCTAAGCTGCACTATGAACTATAACCAAGCATCGCAAGCAAGAATAATAGATCTCTTTCCCCGTAAGCTCTTCGGTTGTGAATTGATCAGCCATATACAGACAAACTGCAACAAAGGATAAAAAAGTTGGGGGGATGGGCAAGATATTTAATACTTTTTTATTTCAAAAGACTTTTAATTTCCTTGCTAATTAAGATTATGTGTATCATTTAATTTGAACAGGTTGACACATGGGCACAGTAATGCTGCAGGACAGTCTCTTTTTTGTTTATTTATGATTCATTGCTATTTCCGTTAGTCTCCTCTTGGCCTCAAACTTACTACATAACAAGAACAACCTGGAGCTTCTGATCCTTCTCCCCTCACTTCCTGAGTGTTGGGATTGCAGTAGAATATTATCATGTCCTGGAGTAACCCCCATGACCTGTCAAATGCTAGAAAAGCAGTCTATCAATAAGATTCATCCCTAGAACCAGATTTTTTTCACTTAATAACTGGAATTTAAAACACACTTGTATAAATATAATTTCACCTTCAATTAATGTTTCATAAATGATCAGTGAAAGAATGGGATGATTTTTTTTCTAAATTAAAAACCCAGTTCTGTGTCATCATAAGATACAATTATATGAATTATTTGACTAGTGAGATAAGACAGATTGATACAATGTGTATACCAGTTTTTATTACTAGAACCAACAGACATTAAACTATCTTGCCAAGTTATGTTTCCAAATGCTGGCTTTCATTTTCAAACCAATCTCACATGCAATTGTTAAACAATTCTCAGTAGGCTCTACCATGTAGATCATACTTGGAGCAACACTGAGTAGACCACCTGGATAGTAGAACCATCAGTCATAGCAGAAGACCTGGTGGGCAAGCTTAATGACACTAGAAGCAGTGATAACTCTGAAATCTGTGATCTCATCTCATCTTGCATCAAGTTTATGTGAAAAATGGAGATCATGACACTTACTTCATAGGACAGTGGCATAAGATTCAGATGCATTGGTTAAACAAATAGTAACGTACTTATATGTCATCAGCTAGGAGGATCAATGAGGACATACGGCAATAGGAGCACGCAGCATGGCCTAAGATCATTGGCATGAATCTCACAAGCATTAAATGATTAATGAATTCGGTGCTGCCAGGAAAGGGGTAAGAAAGTCTGCTACGGAGATTTTGATGAACGGAGTATATGTGTTCCCTCCGATGTCACATATTGAAATGCAAAGTTCCAACTTGCGAATGGAGATTTTTCAAGATGGTTACCACGGGTTGAGGCCATCAGGGTGGACGCCTCATGTTAGACTTAGTGTTTTCATTGGAAAGATAGCAGTTGCCCTTGCCGGCCAGACTTTATGGTGCCAGAAGGGATGAACCAGGCTGCCAGTCTCATTCAGCTATGAACGTTGGCACTTCGAACCTAGCCACTTTGTGTGGAAGGGGAGACCACGGACCCTGGATAGGAACAAACTATTTCATTTTAACTGTGGTGGTAAACTGCCATTTAAACACTTATCATTACCCCTATACACACCCATAGATTAGTGAATCTCCAGCACGTGGCCAGGAAGCATCCTTTTGCAATGGAAGATGTTTAATGCAGGGAGCAATGGGCCAAGGTGCAGAGGACATGTGAGTGGGATACTCAGTCCTAAATCGGGTATCAAAACCATCCCTAACCCCAAGATTTTGGGAACCTTGCACAAGAGGGGGCAGTAAGAATGTAAAATCTGGAGGTGGGGAGGGGGTGTTTTCAGACAGTATCATGACAAAGCTGTTGCACCCAGAAACTCCCTGCAGAATTGCCTATGTCCACAAGACCTGCACAATGGCTGACCACTGACGAAAGAAATGTTTTACCTCTCTGAGAAATTATTTAAGGCTGAGACCAGACAGGGACAGGGGAACGTCTTCCTTCCGTGATTCGCCCACTGAGAATTCATCCCTGTCCCAGCAAGGACTTACAGAATTGCCAGTATGGGTGTCACAGATGAAAACCAGTGGGTCCCACATGCAAAAGACAAGAAAGTAGGAGAGAGAAGGACTGGAAGGAAACCATGTAAATTAAGACAGGATGGGGCATGGGATTGGGTGGTAAGGGGTGAGAACACATAAGCTTATTGTATTCACGCATAAAGGTGCCAAAGAATAAAAAATAAAGAAGGCTGCCTGTCGGGCAAAATGGCTCATGTTTGTAATCCTAACACCAAGGAAGCTAAAGCAAGAGGATTACTGTAGTTTCAAGGTCAGCTTGGATTACACTGGCAGTTTCAAGCTCCCCAAGACTATATTCTCTTTCTCTTCCTTCTCTGTTGCCCCTCATGAACGCCTAGAAACCTAGCAACGGTCACGTGAGCACTGTGTAAGCAGGCATCTGTGAGACAGGAAATGGATCTCCCGAGTTTGACCTTACAGCCTGACCTCAGAGTTCCTCTTTCGGAGACTCGAAGGAACGAATGTCTGGTGGATAGAGCGCCCAGTCATTCTGCATGCGGGGCTGAGCAGGCTGACATCATGGTGCTATTGGTGTTTTTGGGGGGAGGAAGGGAGTAGACAGCAGCCACGGACAGTGAACTTTCCCAATGGGAAGTGGATAGATGAGAGGGTTACCAGGTTCCTATACACTCGAAATATGATTCTAGAGACCAAATCTGTGTCTCACATCACCAAGGTGACAGAAGGCGGCACCCTTAGTTTCTTCGGGTGGTCTCTCAGATGACTGTGAATAAGCACTAGGCTGTTTCAAAATTCTGGGAAGTGTCAGATACTGATTATACCTTTCTAATTAAGCCACACGGGGGAGAGCATTGTGCATGCAGTTCTTGTTCAATAGTCTTTGACTGCGTGTAAGAGTGACAGACAGTGTTCACAGTGCTGGACATAGACACAGACATTCATCTGTCCTCTTGACTTACTATTAGCAGCCTGATGTTCTAACAGCAGTGGTGGGGCAGATAATGGTAATGGACATAATCACCAGGTAATTACATAGTGGATTAGAGGTGATAATTGCTACAAACTGAAGGAGGCGGGAGAAGGTAGGTGTGGGAAGAGAGGGCCCAGCGCATTGTTAACAGGTGTGTGGGGCTCATAGCGAAGGGATCACTTAATCAAAGATTTGAAGGAGGTGAGGGAGAGTGCTATAAATCCTAGCCTGTAAATTCCAGAGGCTTGAATTTTCTAGGCATAATATTCATCTTCTTTTGAAGCTCTGTCATGTCAATCATTTTTTCCACTTCATATTCTGCCTAGAGTTTATGTAGGCCTTCCTTCCCTAAGTGATATTAAATTGGCTCTTGTCGACTTGGTCTGGCCAGCAATTTTATGCCTTTTTGTTTTTGCCATGTTTTGAAGGGGTGGTTTTCCATCTGGGGTTCTGGCAAGAAGAGTCGCCCTGAGAACTGTTAAGAACTATGGATGGAGAGACCCACTGCAGGATTAGGAACTGCAGCCGAAGACTCAAGGGTCCACGGTGACTCATCCCTCAGGACACTGATGCGGATTCCAGCTGGAGAATCATTGCTCTAGACCCGCATTCTGCAAACCAGTTCACAGGCCAAGTCCAACTTGTGGCCTGATATAATGTAGCTGGTGAGCAAAGGACAGTTTCATATTTACTCACTCATCTACCCCCATCCGTCCGCCGCCCGCCCGCCGCCCGCCCGCCCGTCCGCCCGCCCCATCCACCCGCCCACCCCATCCACCCGCCCACCCCATCCACCCACCCATCCATCCATCCATCCGTCCATCCTTTCCTCTATCTATCTATCCAAATTGTTCCTTCGTTCCTTCCTTCCTGCCTTCCTTCCTTCCCTCCCCCTCCCCCTTTCCCCTCCCCCTCCCTCCCTTCCTCCCTCCTTGTTTTCTTCCTCCCTCCTTGCTTTCTTCCTCCCTCCTTGCTTTCTTCCTCCCTCCTTGCTTTCTTCCTCCCTTCCTTCTTCAGAGTCTCAGTATGCATCCCAGGCTAGTCTGGAACTCTGTAGCTTCCTGCCTCAGCCTACCTGGAGCTGGGATTATGGACACATGTTATTATGTTTAACTTGTTTTTTACGTAGTTTTTTAGTGATAGTTTTTTTGAGATGTAAAGGTGATCTAAAATGTAAGCTTCAAATAAGGTATCGGGAGCATAATCAGACATGTCCACGGCGGCTTTCCCACCAGCTGAGGCTCTTTCTATCAGGGACCACGTGACCCACGGCCTACGATGATGACTCACTGCCTTTGCTATTTTTCCAGTTGCTGAGACAGGATCAGAGCAGACTGGAGCAAGAGGAGAAGGCGTGGCAGAGCAGCTCTGTGACAGCAGGAGTGTGTGACACGGCTTTTGACATTAGGATAATAGATAAGAAACCGAAGTTTAGCGTGGAAGCAGAGGCGGTCTGACCTTCAAAGGCTCATCCTTAGTGGTCTCAGACGGAGGTCTCCTAGGTCTGAAAGGTCCCTAAAGACACAACAAGCTGAGAACGTCATGCTGGAAGCAGAGCCTATAGAGACCTTCCAGATGTCAGCCACGATGTTCACAGAACCTAAGTATTTTCTGTCCGCCCCTTCAAGCAAGCATTTGCCGGCCCTTAGAAAGTGCTCTGTGTTCTTTCTTTATTCTCCTTCCTCTCTACCCCACTGCTGTCTGAGGCCAGCACGTGTCCCTCAGTGTCATCCACATTCAGTTTCTCCTCTCTGCTGGGGTAACACAGGCTCAAAGAGGTAAACTCTCGCTTTAGCTTAATGTCACGCAGGGAGACAAAGGCACCTAGATTTCCATATACAAACTAGATTTCCATGGATCTGCCCAGAGAGCTCATTCCTCCCCTGTAGTTTGCATTCACATTTTTTTCTTGCTCTTGGGGACAAATATTTTCTTAGCATTTGCCTGTGGGTCTGTTTTGAGAGGCTAGAACCTTGCAGGCAGAAGACTGGAAGACTACTGGCAGGCTACTATCAGTTCTGTCTAGAATGTTCTGGCATGCACGTGGTAGTGCAAATCACTGAAGGGAATGTCTGTGGTCTAGAGACTTGGCAGTGCTTCTTCTAGGTGGGATTGTGTGTTGTCATGTTCTCCCTGAAAATGCTATGTTAAAGACATAGGTACGCGGGGAGCCGAAGGGAGGTGCGTGAGGGCCGTTGGGCTGCTTGTGGCAAAGCAGCCCAGCTCTGCGCCTTCCCTCTGCCCCAGAACCAGCAGCTTCTCTCTGAGGGAGACTGATGATTTGCTTACTGCTGGTCTAACAGCCACTGAGATGGTGCTAGTCATTTAACTCACTTGATAACGTGCCGCAGAAGTAGGGCGATTGTGCACAGACAGCGTAAGTGAGCTGCCTTTGGCCCAAAGAAGAATCTTTTATTTTGATTTTAATTTCACATTTATCTGATGGGATGAACGTCTGAAGATGACATGGTATTACCTTGCTTTTTCCCTGGAGAAATGTCACTGAACCCTTAATTTCATCTGAGGCCGAGGTCTTGCGGTATTTGTGTAGATCATTTATTCATTTTACTATGTGATTCTCCAGGGGCTTTGGCTCTGGGCTGAGGTGTGTGTGCGTGTGTGTGTATGTGTGTGTGTGTGTCTGTGTGTGCATCTATATGTGTGTGTATAAGTGTGCATGCATATGTGCTTTTGTGTATGCATGTGTGTATTTGTGTGTATGTGCATGTGTGCATCTGTGTGTATGTGTGCCTCTGTTTGTGTGTCCGTGTATTTGTATGTGTGCCTGTGTGTTTGTATCTGTGTCTGTGTGTTTGTGTGTGTGGCATCTGTGTGTACATCTGTGTGTGTCTCTGTGTGTGTCTGTATGTGTATCTGTGTGCCTGTATGTTTGTGTATGTCTATGTGTGTGTGTGTGTTGTGTATGTCTATGTGTGTATGTCTGTTTGTGTGCGTGTGTATGTGTACATATGTCTTTCTGTAAGGATAAAAAGATTGACTGGGGTTCTAAGCTAGCGATGAAGGGTGTAGGGAGAACGTTATGCACATTTCAATAATAACAGACACAGAAGGATGTCTGTATTTCAGTGGAAATCATGGTTGACACATTAGTAAATGATTCGCTTCAGATAACTCAGTTGTCTCCATGGAGAGCTGAGTTTGGAAAGTGCCAAAGACACAACACAGAATAAAGAGAGGAAAGTGTGAGGTGTCAACTCCAGGTGCCAGGAGCTCCGTGTTCTGCTCATGTGCGTAGCTTCCCCCCTTCTCCTTTCTCTGTTTTTGTTGTTGTTGCAACTTTTATCATGAAGCAGTTCAAAGATTCAGGAAAATTAAAAGAATAGCCCAGTCATTTCCTGAACTTCTATCTATCAGATGTAGCAAGCTGTTGGCATTTGCCCGTGTTTGCTACATCCATCATCCATCTGCCCACTCTCCTCCCATCCCTCGTGCGCCTCTCCGTGCATCTCTTCATATCTTCTATCCTGTTCCGTCCTCCCAACCTCCTGTCTTTCCGTGTCTCCCTGTCGTTAGAGTCTTTTGAAATCAGATCAGACATTATGGGCCTTGGCTCAGATGCTGTAGTTTCCTCATCTTTACAGGAAGGTATTTTTCCTGCACATCATTATAACCCTAAAAATAATTAGCAATCATTTCCAAATCTCATTAAGCCGTGCATGTTTGAGCTTGTCCTTTTAGTTTTCTTTTAATTTTGAAAATTCTGTTTTCTTTTTACAATTTGTCTTTTCCTTGCTTATGTTTTTCTACTTGGGGGAGAGTTCATATCAATATATTTATTGCCAGTACAATTTTCTTTTAAAATAACTCAGGCATACTCTACTTTTATATATCCAGCTTTAAAATTCTTTAAAATGTCTTGGAACAAATTCATTTAAAATTATTAAATGTGCTTACTATTTACATTACATACAGTAATTCCACATTTGAAATTCCATGTTGTTATTTTAATCTTTTTTTTTTGTTACATGAGTGTATGCGTGTGCATACAAGAGGGCACTTGAGTGTGTGCCCGTGGAGGTCCAAGGGTGATATCCAGCATCATCCTGGATTCTCTACCTCCAACTGATTTGCTCTGGGGTTTTCCAGCTCTGCCTTCCAGAGTCAGAAGTGCAGGCCACCATCATTTCCAACCAGTGTATTTGTGTGTGTGTGTGTGTGTGTGTGTGTGTGTGTGTGTGCGCGCGCGTGTGTACTCAGGTCCTTATGCTTGTGAGGCAAAGATTTTAACCCTTACGTCTCACTAACAAAGCATTGTGCTTTGTTAGTTCCTTGTTACTTTTGCTGATTTTCATCAAGCTTCTGGTCCCATGCGTGAGTTTTCCATATTTCAGATAAGTGTTGCCTAGTGTCCTTGGCATTTGTTAGCGGGGATGATCTGTGCTTTAGTTTGAACTTGAGATCCTTCAGGCGAGATCTTGCTTGCATTTGCCACAGAGACGAACTCGTCAAGTTTCAGATAACGAAGGAACAGAAAGTTGAACTGAAAATGCAGGTGAGAGTCAGAGATTTTATTTTTATTTTTATTCATCCAATCCTGAGATAGGTGTAGTATAGGTGACTTGCTTTTGGTCTGCAATTGCACATGACATACCTCTTGGTTGTACACCTCAGGTTTAGAACGTTTCCTAATATTTTCACAGCCTGGACAGGCCCTGGACTTAGATACATCTCCCAGGTTCAGTGTAAAACGCTCAGAGTACAACCAGTTTTAGTTGGCTTGGCTCCCAAACTTTCCCTTTACGACGATGCCTTACGGTATGGAGACGGTCCGCCATAAGAGAAATCTCTTCATTTACCTTAATTCAAAGCAGGGGAGGGGGGTATTCAAGGAAGAAGACGGTTGACTTTCCCATAGGCAAAGACAGTATGCGACCTGAGTTTGACTTTCTCAGTGTAACCTAGAGAACTGAAGACTTACATGAAGACACTTTGTTTCATCCAGAGCATTAAACATGTGCTGTTTTCCTCTGGCTGAGCATCAAATGTTCTATTCTTGCGGAGCACTGGAATTTTGTTCATACTGGGCTACTTTGCTCAGTCCAAGCAAGGGAGACTAACTAATTCTCTGCTCAGTAGCTAATAATTAGCACTGAACACATAGAAGTGGCGTTGGCTTTGAGGTTTTGAAGAGGAGGGTGTTTGTTTTAAGATGGGGTCTCACCGTGTAGCTCAGGCTGATCTGGAGCTTAGTATGTAGCCCAAGGTAACCTTGAACTCAGCACCTTCCTGCCCCAGCCTCCTTCCTGCCCTGCCTGCTCAGTGCTGGACTGAGACGCATTTCACACGAGGGGACATCAGTTTGTGGTCTTCAGGGCAGGTGCTACAGGAAGTCAAATATCTGACAATTTTTTTTTCCTACTCCCATCCCTCCCTTCCCTTTATCATTCTGTCCCATCCTTCTGCCTATGTGCGTTTATGGATCCCACATTTCATTCTGACTTGTCCACTCCTGTGGGGGCTCAGGTATCTATGGTATATCAAGTTATCTCTCTTCAGGCCAGTCCACTGATATGTGCATTTCCCTTCACTCATCCAGCTTTAGACCCAAAGGTTTCCAATGTAGGTTCCTGTTTTTTGGGTATAATAACAGCTGCCTACAGAGCAGTTTGATGTACTGTCTTCCTACCTATAGGTTTATTGGCTGTCTTCCTTATTAATCTATTTCTTTCCCCCTTTTTAAGGTTCTTGTTCTAGTTTACAGTAACGGGGATAGGTACCATTCTGACAGGTGGGTGACAGTTTTTACTACTTAGATGGAACATCGACTTTTAAATTATAATCCCCCTCTCTGGTATTTCACAAGTGTTAGAAGGTAGAATAATTAAGCCAAATACATTAAATGTTACCTTAAATATTCAATTTAGTAGTATGTAATAGAAAAATATCCTTACACATGTTTGCTTTTTTGGGTTTAGTAGCAGGCAATAGAAAATATCCTCATTTATGTTTGCTTTCTAAGCTTGGCTCATTAGCACAATCTAACCTCTGAGTGTCTATGCATTAGAGCAGGGAAATAGGATATCAGGGCGGATTTCCAAGAACATTTTCTCTACAGTGATTTCAAAGTGTTGGCAAGAATGCATGGATGGAAATTTCAAAGATGTGGGGATGCATGTCTATTCATCATGGACAGAGTTCCCATGCAAATATAGACTATTTCATATACTTGACTCCTAAAGAGAACGCAGACTTGTCTAATCCCATGGTGTTGCTGTCTGTAAGCATCACACACCCAAGTTCAAACTGATGCTTGTGGACTTTAGATCTTTTCATTCTTACTTGAATATTCCTTGCAAAACCCTCCAAATATGTTGAGGAAGAATTCCAGTGTAAGATTTTTTTTTAAGTGCTGGTGGTTGATGCAGATTCTAATACCTGCTGAGACGGGACTTTACTACTGAGCTACATTCTCAGCTGAAATAATGTGAGTTTTTGATCACTTAAAAAAATTGGTGAGATGGTAATGGATTAGAAACATCTTCCACAGGGGCAGGCTGGACAGGTAAAGACATTCGAATGCTGATCTGGTGACCTGACTTTGGTTCTAAGATCCCACAAGATGGAAGGAGAGAACCAACTTCTAAAAGGGGTCCTTTTGTGGCACTATCCATTCACGGAGGCCCTATCCTGGGCTCTGGAATCCAGGAGGTCTGGCTACAGACAAGCCTGAACAAGTTCGGTCATGCCCTGGACATGTCCCAATAGAGGAACCATACAGGCCAAGGGATGAACAACCAATGGGAAGGAGGAATGAACAACCAATGGGAAGGAGGGATGAACAACCAATGGGAAGGAGGGATGAACAACCAATGGGAAGGAGGGATGAACAACCAATGGGACATGTCCATCATTACCTGGATACTAGTAAACAGCTAAATGATTGGTGGCTGCTCTCCCTCTCCCTTGAGCAGAGGGGTGGCCACACCTGGTTGGACCTCGACCCTATATAAGCACAAACACTTCCTGAATAAAGCTGAATCTGCAGCCAATTCGGCCTCTGACTGCTGCTTCTCGCCTGATTCCGGGGTCTGGATGGTAACCCCGTTGCTGGCTTGCCCACTCACCTTGAACCCACTAAGCCCACGAGGCCCCTGCCGGTGTGGCCCCCCCCTGCCTGGGAGGGATTTGGTAACATCGTTTGACCTCTACACTTGCATAATGCCAAACTTGTTCTCTCTCTTTCTCTCTCTTTTATTTCAAATAAAAATAAATAAAGAAAGAAGAAACTTAGCCATGTATCTACATGAGAGAAAATAGGGATAATGTGTGACAGTCTCTGTGCATGCAAGAGATAACAGCTCGAAGACTGGTAACATCTCCATTAACACTTTCCTGTGGCTCAATCGAAAGTGACTGAGCAGCACCGATGGAGGGGAGACCAGGCAGACGTGGCATGGCTTGGGCATAGCAGGGCAGCATCTGGGCCTGGGCCTGACTTGGAGCATCCAGGCCTTGCATCCAACCAATTGATCGTCATGCACTTCAGGTGAACTTGCTCCTGGCTTGGCATCAGATACCACAGGTTACCTACAAATCCTCCACTCTCTTCACTCTTTTCCCATTGTCGCCATCTTGGGCAGGGCCTTGCCATTCCAGATGGACCTGCTTAATACTTGGCTTCAGATCTAACCAGTCAGCACATTCCCTGCTATCCATCCCTTACCTTTCACACCGTGTGCAAAATTCTGATAATTCTACCTAAATCCGTTTAGCTTGGATTGTGTTGTATTAGAAAATGTCAGCTGGCCCTACAAAGAATACAGAGGAAAAGTGAGAACTTCATGAGTTTGTTCAATGCACTTTAGGAATGCACCAAATCCCCCATCTGAATGTTCCTCTTTGAACTCTCTAGTAAGATACTGTTGCAGTTCGCCTGCATGGTTGCTGACAAATCACCATCAAACCCCTTAAGGGAACAAGGGGTTTATTTTCTTACCGTAGTCCAGTTACGGTCTCTTCTAGCTTGACGGGAGAGCACGCACCAACACCAGGGCTGAAGGAAATGGCCACACCATCTCTATGTAATGGCTCAGAGACGGACGATCCTTACTTGCCAGACCAACATATCTGGCCACGTATACACAAGGATGCCAACTCTCTCAACCAGCGCTCCGGGGCCTAATCCTACCCACCTGGGCCTTCCCTATCAGCCACATAATCTCCTGCAGGTTTGCTCTGGGCTTAACCTAACCACTAATTCTCCACAAATGTGCCTAGAGCTCAAACCCTCAAAAGTCAAGTTGACATCTGTGCCTAATTATGACAGATACTTCTGTTTCTCATGCTCTAGTAAGATACATCTTTATTTCTTTCCCTCTCTTCTTTCTTCCTCCATCCCTCCTTCCTTCTCTCCCTCCTTCCTCCCTCCCTTCTTTTCTTTCTCCTTCCCTCCCTCCCTCCCTCCTCCCTCTCTCCCTCCTTCTTTCCCTCCTTTTTCCCTCCCATCTTTTCTTTCTCCTTCCTCCTTCCCTCCTCTCTCCCTCCTCCCTCTCTCCCTCCTTTCCTCTCTCCCTCCTTCCTTCCCTCCCTCCTTCCCTCCCTCCCTCCTTCCTCCCTCCCATCTTTTCTTTCTCCTTCCTCCTTCCTTCCCGCCCTCCCTCCTCCCTCTCTCCCTCCCTCCCCCTCCCTCCCTCCCTCCCTTCTTCCTCTCTCTCTCCCTCCTTTCCTTCCTTCTTTTTCTTTTTCCTTTGTTACTTGTAGCTAGCTCTTCTTTGATTTCACATTATAAATATTAAACTCAATGAATCAGTATTTCGTATTGCAAAATCTCAGGGCAAAAGGTAAGGATGCATACACACAGGGGATGAAGCGAACTGGTATATCTGTGCCATTCTCTATAAACCTGGCGTAAAGCTTCTAAAAGCTCTGGTCACAACAGGCGGGTGACAGAAGTACATCCCTCCCACCTGGCCACAGACCATCTTGTGTAAGAAGTTGCTATATCGTCCTGGGAATTCTTCCTCCTACTTTTCTTTCTCTGTGATTGTCTTTTGAACTCTCTTGTTGGACATTTATTATTGATGTCATCCACAGCGCCATGTTTCTGAACACTCGTCTTCCTGGGAGCAGCTGGCTTAACTCTGATGTTCATGGCTTGTCATGTCAAGGCAGCAGCAGCCCTTTGAACACGGTTTCCCCATTGATGAATGTTCTGGAACTTCTGCTGTGTGGGTGGTGCTGCCCATCGCATTACCTCCTGTTAATATGGCAGATTCTCCCTTCCATAAACTGGAATCAAATTTATTTACTAATTCTTGTTCTTACCCAATTTTTTTATTAAAAATTTAATTATACATTTTAAAATTTTTTTACCAGTTCCCTCCCTCCCCCCTCCTCCCCCCGAACCCCCTCCTCTCCCTCCCCATCCCCCAGTGCCTCCCCCCCAATTCCCAGAGAGTCCTTTATTGTGTACGCCTAACTCTCCACTGGGTCCTCCTCTCCGATGACATATAAGGACCCAGTGGCATTTCCATAAGCCCTTTCTCTTGTTCCCCTTAAGCATAAGATCACTACTATGGCTGTCAATCCCTTGCCTCCAGGGGTCTCGGTGCCCTTAACAGATGCTAGACTTTATGAGGGCAACAGTGTGCTGGACATTGCGCAGGGCATGCAAAGTCCCATTATGATTGCCTTGGCCCCAACTATTGTTGAGAATCTTGCAAATCGTTGCTCCTCCCATCCTTTTGCTCTTACAATCTTACCGCCCCCTCTTCCGCAAATGTCCCTGAGCACCAGGATGGGGAGAGATTAGGCTGGCCTAGTTCTATGTGATTGATATAGAGTCTCTGAAGTTCTGGATTGTGGTTGGTTGATTTTCTTTTGCAGTTTTGCTGCTCCTGCAATGCCCTTCACTCCATCCTGCAGGGCACTGTATGTCACCCCCTGGCCAGAGACAAAAAGCTGTTAAACTGGAGTCTTGTTATAATAGCACATTCAAGGGCAGATGTAATAAGAGTAGGAAACCTCAGTGAGGGAGGGGTCCATCACCCATTTGCAAAATGATTACTTTTTAGCTGCTAGACTATATGCCCTCCCCTTCTGGTGAGATCAGGAAAGAACGTCTGTGAACTTAACCAGGTTTCTCATTACTTACTTGGAGACCTTGATGGAGGCCTATTTTCTCTGCTGTAACATGGTCCCCTCTCTCCTTGTTTCTGGTGTGGCCCTCCTACCCCATCTCTCTTGTTCATAATCCTTGCAATTATTGTGTTACATAGGTTTACTTTTGAGTGTCTCAATGTGGGCTGGGTGAGTTTGGTACTAGGAGCCACCTATTAGGGAGTACATATGGTGCTTAATTTTCTGGGTTTGGGACACTCCACTTAATATAATTGTTTCTAATGACATCCATTTCCCAGCAAATTCCAGTAATTCATCATTTTTGATGGCTGAGTAGTACTCCATTGTATAGATGTACCACAGTTTCCTTATCCACTCGTCAACTGTTGGACATTTAGGTTGATTCCATTACTTTGCTATTGTAAACAGTGCTGCTATAACATGGTCGAGCTTGTGCTATCGAGGCGAACCTCTGCTGCATGGGGGGTTATTCCCAAAAGTGGGATAGCAGGGTCATATGGCATTTCAATCTTTAATTTCTTTAAGAATATCCAGATGGCTCGCCAGAGTGCTGTATGAGCCTGCATTCCCACCAACAATGTAGGAGAGTTCCTCTCTCTCCACATCCTCTCCAGCATTTGTCGTTGTTTGTATTGTGGATTTTTGCCATCCTGACCGGGGTGAGATGATATCTCAGGGAAGTTTTGATTTGCATTTCCCTGATGGCAAAGGAAGTGGAGCATTTTTTAAGATATTTGTTAGACATTTTAATTTCATCCCTGGTAAAGTTTCTTTGAAGTTCCAGGGCCCATTTTTTAATTGGGCCAGTGTTTTCCTTGGAGTTTAGTTTTCTAAGTTCTTTGTGCACTCTGGACAGTAGAGCTCTGTCAGATATGTGGTTAGTGAAGATTTTCTCCCATTCTGTGGGTTGCCTTTGAGCTCGTGTTACAATCTCTTTATCTGAACAGAAGCTCTTTAATTTCACAAGATCCCAACTGTTGAGAGTTGGTAGCAGTGACTGTTCCATTGGATGTCTGTTTAGGAAGTGTTGGCCTAGCCCAATCAGCTCGAGGGAGTTCCCTATCCTTTCAACTATGGTTTTTAAAGTCTCTGGCCTTAAATCAAGGTCCTTGATCCATTTGGAATTAAGTCTTGTACATGGTGACAAGTATGGGTCCGGCTTTAATCTTCTGCATGTGGAGATCCAGTTTTGCCAGCACCATTTGTTGAAGATGCTGTTCTTTTTCCATTGGATTCTTTGGGACCCTTTGTCAAAGACCAAATGGCTGTATTTTTGTGGGCTTATATCTGGGTCTTCAATCCTTATCCATTGATCTGTGTGTCTATTTTGGAGCCAGTACCAGGCAGTTTTTATAACTATGGATTTGTAGTATAAACTAAGGTTTTGTATGGTAATACCTCCAGCAGTGTTTTTGTTACTCAGGATTGTCTTTGCTATCCTGGGTCTTTTGTGCCTCCATATGAATTTTGAGATTATTTGGTCCACTTCTTTAAAGAATTGCTTTGGGATTTTAATTGATATAGCATTGAATTTGTATATTGCCTTTGGTAGGATGGTCATTTTTACAATGTTGATTCTACCAATCCAGGAACATGGGAGGTCTTTCCACCTTCTGGTGTCTTCTGCTATTTCTTTCTTTAGGGTTTTAAAGCTTTCATTGTAAAGGTCTTTTACCTCCTTGGTTAGGTTTATACCAAGGTATTTCATTTTTTTAGGGGCTATAGTAAATGGGATTGTTTCTCTCAGGGCTTTTTCACTTCTTTCATTCTGGGCATATAGGAAGGCCTCTGATTTTTGCACATTTATTTTGTATCCTGTCACCCTGCTGAACTTCTCAATTATTTCCAGGAGCTTCCTGGTGGAGTTTTTGGGATCCCTCAGGTATAAGATCATGTCATCTGCAAATAGGGATAGCTTGACTTCTTCCTTGCCGATTTGAATCCCTCTTATGTCCCTTTCTTGTCTTATGGCTTCAGCTAAGACTTCAAGTACAATATTGAATAGAAGTGGTGAGAGTGGACAGCCTTGTCTAGTTCCTGATCGAAGTGGGAATGCTTCCAATTGTTCCCCATTGAGCATAATCCTTGCTGTGGGCTTGTTGTATACAGCTTTTATAATATTGATAAAGGTTCCTTTCATTCCTACAGTCTCTAGCGTTTTGATCATAAAAGGCTGTTGGATTTTGTCAAAGGCTTTTTCTGCATCTATCGAGAGTACCATGTGGTCTTGGACTTTGGACTGGTTTACATGATGAATTACATTTATTGACTTGCGTATGTTGAACCAACCTTGTGTGCCGGGGATGAAGCCTACTTGGTCCCCGTGAATGATCTTTTTGATATGTTTTTGAATCCGATTTGCTAAGACTTTGTTGAGAATCTTTGCATCTGTGTTCATCAGAGAGATCGGCCTATAGTTTTCTTTTTTAAGTGAATCTTTATTAGGTTTTGGGATTAAGACGATATTAGCTTCATAGAAGGAATTTGGTAGTGTTCCTTCCTTTGCTATTTGATGGAACAGTTTAAGGAGTATTGATGTTAATAACTCCTTAAATGTCTGGTAGAATTCTGTGCTGAATCCATCTGGCCCAGGACATTTTTTGGTGGGAAGATTCAAGATTACTTCTTCAATTTCCTTGTATGTTATAGGACTATTTAAATAATTCACAACTTCCTGATTCAATTTAGGTAGGTTGTGTTTACTTAGAAATTCATCCATCTCTTTTGTGTTGTCAAATTTCACAGGGTACAAGTTTTTGAAATATGATGTTATAATTCTCTGGATTTCTTGGGTATCTATAGTGATAACTCCATGTTCATTTCTAATTTTGTTAATTTGGGTTTTCTCTCTTTTGCTTTTGGTTAATTTAGCTAGGGATGTATCAATCTTATTGATTTTTTTCAAAGAACCAGCGTTTTGACTGGTTGTTTTCTTAGTCTCGATTTCAGATATTTCTCCCCTTATTTTGCTAATCTCCTCTCTTCTACTACTTTTGGGATCAGATTGCTCAAGTTTCTCCAAAGCCTTAAGCTGCATCGTTAAATTATTTATTTCTGATGTTTCCATTTTTCTGATGTAGGCATTAAGAGCTATGACTTACCTCTTAGAACAGCTTTCATTGTGTCCCAGAGATTTTGGTAAGTTGTATTTTCATTTTCGTTCACTTTCAGGAAATCTTGAATTTCCTGTTTAATTTTTTCCCGAATCCAGTTCTCATTCAGCATCATATTGTTAAGTTTCCAGGAGTTAGTGTATTTTCTCTTGTTTGTTGTGTTGTTGTGGATGTCCAGCTTTAGGCCGTGGTGGTCTGATAGGGCACAGGCTAGAATTTCGACTTTTTTGTATTTGTGTAGATTCATTTTGTGTCCCAATATGTGATCTATTTTGGAGAAAGTTCCATGTGCTGTTGAGAAAAATGTGTATTCTTTGGTGCATGGGTGAAAAGTTCGATAGAGATCTGTAAGGTCCATTTCAGTAAGGGTTTGGTTAAGCTCCAAAGTGTCTCTGTTAAGCTTTTGACCTGTTGATCTATCCCATGTTGAGAGGGCGGTGTTGAAATCCCGGAGAGTTATCATTTGGAGGTTGATTTCTTGCTTTAGATGCTGTAGGGTTTTCTTAATGAATGTGGAGGGGCCCATATTGGGTGCATATATATTCAGGATTGTGAAGTCTTCCTGGTGAATTGTACCTGTGACTAAAATGTAGTATCCATCTGTGTCTATTATGATTTTCTTTGGTTTGAAGTCCACTTTGTCTGAAAGCATAATTGCTACCCCTGCCTGTTTCCTGGTTCCATTAGCTTACAAGATTTTGGACCAGCCTTTCATTCTTAGGACTTGCCTATCTTTTGTGGTGAGATGAGTTTCCTGAAGGCAGCAGATTGTTGGATTGTGGTTTTTAATCCAAGTTTGTAATCTATGTCTCTTAATTGGTGAGTTAATGCCGTTGACATTTAATGTTATAATGGAGAAATTATTTTTAATTCTGGACATTTATTATGTTTAGTAGATTTTGTAAGCATGTTGTTTGATATTTATATTTTGGTGGTATTATACTTCCCTTCTGTCCTCCTGGATACGCTTGTTCTTTTCTTCAAGCTTGAGTATCATTTCTAGCATTTTTTGAAGGCCTGGTTTGGTAGACATGTATCCCTTCAAGTTGTCTTTGTGCTGGAAAACTTTTCTTTCTCCCTCAATCATGACAGATAGTTTTGCCGGGTATATCAGTCTGGGTTGGCATTTTTGCTCATTTAATACTTGAAGTATGTCTCTCCAAGCTCTTCTTGCTTTTACTGTTTCCATTGAGTAGTCATTTGTTATTCTAATAGGTTTACCTTTAAAAGTGACTTGCTTTTTTTCTCTTGAAGCTCTCAGCACCCTTTCTTTGTCTTGAATGTGGAGTGTTTTGACTATTATTTGCCGTGGCGATTTTCTATTTTGGTCATATCTGTTTGGAGTGCGAAATGCCTCTTGTATTTGGATAGGCCTCTCATTCTTTAGTTGTGGGAAGTTTTCATTTATGATGAATTGAAATATTTCCTCAGGTGTGGTATTTTGGGATTCTTGTTCTGGTATTCCATGAATGCGCATGTTAGGCTTCTTCAGGGTGTCCCATATCTCTTGAATGTTCCTCTCCAGTATCTTTTTGGCTTTAACACTCTCTTCCATTGAGCTGGTTAATTCTCCCACTTTGTCTTCAAGATCTGAGATTCTATTTTCTGCCTCATTTGTTCTGCTGAAAAGACTCTCTGTGGAGTTTTGGGTTGAAGATAACTTATCTCTTAGTTCAATTTTAAACTCTGCCTGAGACTGTTTTACCTGCTCTATACCTATTTTTGTTTCTTGAACTGTTTTTCTCAACTCCTCTAGGTTCCTGTTGTGTTCCTGTTCAAAGTGGTTGACATGGTTATTTAACTCTTCTCGGATTTCCTCTTTCATATTATTAATCATGGTAATGATCATACTCTGAAAGTCGTTATGTTGGGTCTGGCTTTCATGGCTATTTTCTATGGATTTGTTCTGGTCGCAATCCATCATTATGGGATTGATTCTTTTGGTGGGAGATTGTTTTTCTTGGGTTTTGTTTCTCGTGGATCTGCACTTTGACTTGTACATTGTTGTTTTGTTTTTTAGGACCTTTCAGTTTCTGTATGTTTTTCACTGAACCGATGTAATTGGTATTGTTACACCTGCCAGTTGTTACTAGTGCTTGCCTTGGATTGGGTATGTTTGTGTATTGGTATTGTTATATCCTAGATGAGACTACTAGGATGTTAGTAGGTCAGTTAAGTAACCAGGGGATGAATATAAGTATGGTAGTGCACTTTTACGATCTAGTGTCTTGGTGAAATGTGAGGGTGGGTGGTGTACTCCCTGGAGTTGTATGTTTTTGGGGTGGCTGTATGAGGAAGCTGACCTACAACATTGATACTAGAAAGGATCAGTAAGGTGAGAGAAAAGAAAAAAAAAAGGTTTACTTATCTTTGGGCTGGATGTGAAGAGTCTCGCATGTGATACAATGGTTGTAGTGAAGTCCAGATTTATGGCCTGTGCTCCCTTTGTTCCTTAGAATTTTACTTGAGTTTCCTTTGGACTCTATTGAATTCTGAATAGCAGTGTGTCTTCCGTGGACCATGTGTGTAGGTCCCCGGTGGGCCAGAGAGGCAGAGTCGGGTCTGATGTTGATGGCAGAATTCTTCACCTGCGACCTGGGGGGGGGGCGGAGGGGCGCGGGGGCGGGAGGGCAGGAGGGGCTGGTGTCCGGGGCGGGGCCCCGGAGGCTAAGCCGGTGGCCACGCGCGGGTGCTGCTGGCCGGGCGGCTCGGCTCTGGGGTGGGGAGCTGGGCTGGGAGGGGCTCTCTCTCACCTGGGCGCTGGTCGGGGTTCGGCGCAGAGAGGGGGCTGGGGGCAAAGCCGGCGGCCGCGCGTGTGGGTGCTGCTGGCCGGGGGTTACCCACTTTTATTTATTTATTTTTTTAATTTTATGTGGGACCTGGCATCTGAACCCAGGACCTCCTGCCTCAAGGAGGCAGAGTCTTAGTCCCTGAGTCATCTTTCCAAACCATACTCTTTTATTCTTAAAAATGCAATCAAACTTATTATTTTTGTTTAAATAGCATCCATTTAACTTTACATTTAGGGTATGCTATATGATGTACTTAATTAATTTATGATATTATTTGTGAAGAAATAAATACATACTGAGAATGAGCATTTACATTTTTAATGAAGGTTATTTGACAATATTATTTGAAATGTTTGAAGACCGTTAGTGAAACATTTTCTCATGAGTTTGACATTTATGTTTGACAATATATTTTTAAAAATAGTGTCATTGAGATCTCTCTTCTATTTCCCAAACTCCATTAATTTTCAGTATGCAAATGAATTTTTTTCAATAGATCTGGAGAATTTTATGATCCTTGCACATTTTGTGGATTTTGTAGATTCAGTGCAAAGTGTGATATTTCTTCTCATTGGTTCACAAACTCATACATCTCCAGAAGTCCTGTCGACAGAATGAATGTGCAAAGTGCTTCGACTTTAGGAAGACAAGAGTGGGAGGGAGGTCGTGTCCTGCTTTGTCTGAAGGTAGTTGCAATAATTACTGTAGAGATGAGGAAGTGTATCTACCGCTGGAGGTTCTGCTTGGAGTTTCCTTCTTGAGCTTGACTCATGACAAGCTACAAGCAAGGTGTGTTTCTCTGTCACACTGTGTCGTGAGGGTCCCTTAGGATTGTCTAGACCCTTCCCATAAGTCTCTTTCTTCAAGGCTTTTCCACTAATTACTGTGGTGTAGCTGAGACAACCCTATTGCGACCTCTCAGTGCCTTTCTGTCTCGCTTTGGATTATGTCTTTCCTTCTCCAACAAGGGAACTGACAGGAACTTCGTTTGGCTTCATTCATAGCCAGTTCACACCTCATCACCACATCTTGGCTTCTGCATCTTCATCTTCTGATGGAGAGAATACATTCAGCCAGTCATTCACTTCTCTGCTTATGTGGAATGATCCTTTCTTTTTTTAAAAAAAATTTCATTTTTTTTGTGTGTGCGTATGTGTGTGTGTGTGTGTGTGTGTGTGTGTGTGTGTGTGTGTGTATGCACATGAGTATCAGAGGGCACTGTGTGTCCTTGTGGAGGACCAAGAGTGACTTCAGAATCATCCTGGATTGCTTCTACCTCCTCTTTGCTTCACTCTGGGACTTCTCAGGCTCTGCCCACCAGGGCCGGAAGTGCAGGCCGCTGCCATTTCCACCTGGCATTTTTACATGGGACCTGGGATCTGAACTCAGGCACTTTTGCTGAAAGAAAGGCAGTCCGAACCCCTGAGCCATCTCTCCAACCCACACGAACCTTTTTAAACAATCCCACAGACATAATTTTATGATGTTACATTTTATTGTAGTCTCCCTTTTTCCTGATGTTTATTCTCCTGTTTGAGGGCAGCAAGGATGGATTCTATCCATGCAGCTCCTCAGTGGTACCTTCCTGGTGCTACAGGGGCAGATCCATGAGGGGCTGTCCAGCAACATCTTGGAGAATGACACCGTAGAGAAACATCCCTAAAAACTACTAGGAAGGATGCAATAAAATCCTTATTTATTCATAAACCAGGTCGATTCAGGATTTTTACTTATTTTCTTCAGAATCTGATGCTTGGAAAACATTCAGCCTTTTTCCTACGGTGGTGTGTGTGTGTGTGTGTGTGTGTGTGTGTGTGTGTGTGTGTGTGTAAGAGGGCACTTGAGTGTATTTATCTGTGGAGGCCCAAGGATGATATTGAGAATCATTCTGGATTGTTCTACCCCCTTATTGCTTTGCTCTGGGACTTCCCAAGCTCCACCTTCTAAGGCTGGAATGACCATATATCCACCTGGAATTTTTCACTTTTTTATATGGGATCTGGGGATTGGAACTCATGTCCTTTATCTTGTGTGCCAAGTCCCGAGCCATCTCCCCAGCCCAGCAGAGTGGGTTTTCTTTGAAATGCTCAGGAAGTCATGTCTGGACCTGGGATGAGAAACTGGCTGATCCTGCAGAGCTGCCCGAAAGGCTGCCTGACAGGTTTTCTCACCCTGGCTTCTTGCTGAACCTGGTCACCCATTCCCTCCCGCAACAGCGTCCCCAGGGGATGTAAAATGCCTACCAGACACACTTCAGTCCGTGATAAGCAAAGTGATGGTTACCAGATCAGTCCGCAGGCTTAATTCATGCCTAGGGAACCTTGAGGTGGGGGAAGATGAAGACACAAATATGATTTCATCTTCTTATTTTAGAGGACCTGAGTCATATGCGACCTGCAGAATTATACAAATCAGCTTATTTTCATTAGGGAAAGAAGACTATGCTTAGGGCTAAACTTAAAAACTTGACCTTGAGACCTGGCCCGTCCATGTGTCTTGACCTTGGTCTTCTCATACGAGTCTTAAGAGCAGTAGGAAATGAGAGCTAGTGAGTGAGTCTCTCTTCCCTGGGCAGGATCAGACTTGCGCTCAGAGCATGCCAGAAAATTCTCTCAGTGTGAGGATCCAGTGAACTCTTTCACTGTGAACTCACACTTATGAGTTATGAATGTCCTTGGGTAGCCCTAAGGAGTGAAAGGGGCTTGGCTGGTAGCACCCCAAGGACGGGCGATACATTGAGGAGGTTCTTGACTGTGAGTTCTAGGGTGAGATTCAAAGAGAGAGTAGAAGTCCTGATTTCTCAGTGTAGTAGTTGGTATGAAATGAATTTAATAGTTTAACACTTCAACTATGAGGCATATTTAGGAAATGAAAACCTTCTTATTAAGCCAATTATGAAGCAATCTTGCCTCTCTCCAAGCACTAAAACATGTATTTAATTCTCTTCACAAGCTACAAAGCATACTTCTCTGCCTCAGTAAGATTTTCTGAAGATCACAATCTCAGACTAGTAGGTTATCATCCGGAATTCCAGCTACTACACTGTTAGTTGTGACTGAATGCCTCCTATGGCCAGAGAGTCTGCTGAAGACAGCAGGTCTGCCTAGCTAATCCTTCACCAAATAGCCCCAAACCTTTGCCTTACTTACTTTTCTTCTTAAATTATGAAATCATTTCCTGAGAGTTTTTGTGTCTTCTTCTATCGCCAGATTATAGTCTCTAATTTTTTTTTGATTCTAGTTCTCTTGTAGCAATCCATCTGGGATCCCCTTTCATGCATTTCAATGGCCCAGAAACATGAATCCCACATTGCAAAGTTGCATAACTGTATGCACAGACAATCTTCAAAATAGCTCAAATAGCGGAAATCTAATGACTAAAGAATAGTCAGATCTGATTTGGCTTATTTTTAAAGATCTTAGGGCCTTTAAAAAGTTTTTGGAATACTTTCAGGGTTTCACACGTGAATATATTGAATTTATGATATTTTCACACCTTAATCCCCAATCTCACCCCCTCCTTTCTCATTACACTCCTTCTTCTCCCCTGTCAGTCTCCCTCCTGTTTTCTTGCCTTTTTGCGTGTGCGGCCCAATGACTTTCATATGGGTTTTCTTTGATGGCATGTGTTATCTCAGAGGCTTTTCAAGTTGCAAGTTATGCAGGCTCGAGCCTGGTGAACTCTATGGGACAGATGTGCTATTGCATCCTATCTTGTCCGGGGCTGGACATGTGACTCATCTCACCGCATGCAAGCCAGAAAGCATAGCTTGACTATGTGTCCCTGAGAACAGTAATTTGAATGTGGGGAACATGTGTAAATGGCACTAATGAATATATCCATATACTCTTTCACTTTGATCAGAAGCATTTAGTAATAGCCAAAAAGCCTAGTTAATTTAATTTTGCTGACAAGGCTTGCGTACGATACAGCTGAATTCACTGCTGAGTTTCCTCAAGTAGAATTGGAGATCACTCTAACCTCATTGGTACTTACAACATTTCTAACTTGGTTCCTTTCATACATATAATTAATCCATTCTACTTTCCACTTATTATCCCCCTTGATTTGATTCTTGGATTGTATTGCAGACATTATCTTTTCTATCTTTCTTAGCAAATGCTGCAAATAAAGGGGCCTGAGGCCCAATTGTGTGACTATAATCCTGGTGGGAACAAAATCTGACCCCTGTGGCCATCAGACTAACCCTCCCCTTCCCGCTGCTTCTCCCTCTTCCTCCCTGTCTTCCTTGCTTCCTCTTACACGGCTTTGCCACCAGTTTAACTCTCTATATAACATGAACTATAACTTAAGCATGAACATAAATGTTCCTCTGACTCATGCTAAACTTCAACCCTAGTTATCGCTGCAACCAACATTCTTATTAACACTGTCTTTTCACAGGTTCCTAAGAGAATACTTAGATATTCACCCAAAGTTAGACTACAGGGAGAACCAGGGGTGTTTTGCATTCTTTGGGTGAATCGCATCAGTTCTTCAGGGAAATAAAACTGTCAGCCCAGCGTGGCTGACTGGTGAGGAGAGGATAGGACGGAGCAAGATTCGAAGGACTGCCCGAGGCGGGAGCCACTGTGTAAGTTTTAATTAACTGCAGTAGTTAGAGCCAGGTGCTCTGGCAGGCAGCAAGACCGCTATTAATGTTAATTTTTTATTTGAATGTAGAAAAACTCCTGGATGTGTTATTTCATAATTAATTTTCTTATGAGTTATGAATGTCCTGGGTAGCCCTAAGGAGGCTTGGATGGGACAATTCATTTCATGCCAGTTATGTGGTTTCCTAGAGCTTGAAATAGCTCTCTGTGCCTTTAAGGCAGACGTGGGCAATGTTGCTAATATGCTTTTAGAAATAGTTTAAGTTCTTTGGGTACGGTTGAGGCCATAGATCAAGGCCAGATGAAGAAAAATCTTGAAGGTATTGGAGTTTCTGATATTTAAGTCAGCTATTCAGGAAATATATAGATGTTTGTGAAGTAAATAAATGGTACCTCTTTTTTTAAAGTCGGGTTTCTCTGTTAGTTGATCTTAACAAGCCAAATGTTTTGTTTAAAATTTTATAATTTTGTTTAAAAATATTATATATTCTCATATTATGTTATTTTAACATTTTTTGGTTTACCTTTTACTAACATGGTCATTTTTATTGTTTCTCTCTCTTTTTTTTTTTTGTCTTAGGTGGGAGCAGGCGAGTGTCAGTTATTTGTATCCCTGCCATGATTTAGAAAGGAGGCTGATACCATAAGGTTGATAAGATTGCTTTCAGCGGAACCAGATATTCCCGCGGAGCTGGACTGCCTGAACTCCACCCCCGAGGGCATGGGAGTGGGGGAGGGCTCTGTGGCATGGAGAAGGAGGTTTCCCTCCAGGAACAGGCTCCCTGTGGAAAACTGGTGTGTCTCTCAAATCCTCCACACCTGAGGCTTTGCTGTGGAGGGGTTTGAGACTTAGGGAGACAAATGTTCAGTCCTCACCCAAGAGGTTCCCCTTCTCCCTTGACATTGGTTAGTTACTCAGTAGCTGTAAGACTTCGCTGGACATATCCAACACCTCTGTGCCATATGGTCTTGATTTCTAAAATGAGGATGATAAGATCAAAATCTCGGAGAACTCTGAGTGGTAAAGTGAGTGATAAAGCAATAGTCTGAATAGTAAATATCTGGAGATGGCCCGCACTCAGGCAAGGTTATCTTTTACTGTCATATCTTTTGCCTGTTTTTTTTTTTTCTTTCACAAATTAACGAAAAGCAAAAATCATACCCAGCAGAGTAAGACAAGGAATTCTTCGAATAGATGTGATGAAAGGAAGGGGGGATGGGAAGGAGGCAAAGATAAGTACTCAATATGCTTGTAAAACCAGGGAAAATTATTAAAATAAACAAAATAAAGTTTAAAGCATTCAAAAACATTGATAAGATGAATCATTACTAAGTCATGATTTAGAAAATATGAAACAATCTTTTCTACTATTCTTTTATTGTTTCCTGATTATGGTGAATTAATATTAGTTTCATGCCTTAATTCCAGCGCCGTATTCTCTCTTCTTCCTACTATAACCCTTCTTCGCTGCCAGTCTCTGTCTTATTATTATTATTATTATTATTTTTATGAGTGGTCCACTGCCTTTGCTGCTTTTGATGGCACGTGACTGAGCATTTGCTGGAGCGTGAATCAGACGCTGAGGAAAGCATCTCCCCCGACTATCAGGGCTGACCTTCTTCAGTCTCTCAGGAGGTGTGGGGCCCCTTGAGGGAGAGAAAACAAGCCCTTAATGTATTTTAAACAAATATTAAGATAAATATTGCAGAGCACTCACATTGCAGCTGAGGGGTGGAGTGAAGTGATCTAGGTGTGAAAGGCATGGGGGAGGGAGTAACGTGCAGGTTCCAAAGGTGTGGGGGTGCTGTGGAGGGAGAAGAGCAAGTGTTTCAGGCAGGCGCAGAAGTAGAATTAGAAGCAAGGAATGAACTTTCAGGAGTTTGCAGGCCTGAAAGATTTGGACTCTTGCATGTTTATTGAGACAAAAGTGTGTTGGAGCCACGTTAGGGCTTTGCTTGTTTCATAAATGTGTATTTTTTTGTTCATACAGTCCAACAGATTGCTGCAAGACTTTCCATGAGGAGTCCTGCTGCCTCTTCACCCTGACAGGACACCAGGAAAAGACGGGAGACATGATCCTATCCGCATCTCAGTTCTGCGAATCAGCAAGTGTGACTCAGGCTACTTACAGCAGGGTGTGGCTGAGAGGTTACAGGAGCATGCCCAGTTTATGGGCAAAGTCTCCCTCCCAGCCAGCAACTGTTCACCTCTTGTATTTCCAGAAGGCACCGCATGCACCTCCTGGGCCTTGTGAGTCCTCCTCCTTCCACGAAGAACATTAGTAGGCCCAATTTTGTGAGGGTCTCATGTGTGTAATCGCAGCTGCTCTTATTTCAAGTTGACAATGGGCAGTCCATCCCTAAACATCAGACTTCCATAGTGTAGGTAAAGCTGAGAAACATGGCTGCTGAGAATTCAGTTGAGGACACTTGGTTCTTGTCTATGCAGCGCATTATCATTGCAATGGTACAATTTTATTTGTGAGCTTGAATAGATCACAGGATACCTAGACAGCTGGCAAGACTAGTTTCTGGGTGCGGACGACAGTGGGGTTGCCTGTCGGGTGTGTAGGTAAGTCCTTCTAGTCGGTCAAAGGCCCGGATGGAAAGGGAAAGGGAAGAGTTTGTTGAAAGGCAAACTTTAAGTCATGCCTAGGGACAGATGCTTATAATCTCAGCACTCAGGAGGCTGAGACAGGAGGATTGCCGTAAATCTGAAGTCAACCTGAGCTACCTAGAGAGTTCCAGCCAGCTGGCGCTGGAAAGACCCTGTCATAGCTAGCAAGTGAGCAAACAAGCAAACAAACACACAAGCCATCAAAAGAACAGAAAAACTTTAGCCCACACAAGTTTCCTGGAGTTTGAGTTGAGGGTTGCAGGCACTGGGCGGCACTTGGACCCAGGGAAGTGGAGAGGGTTGGGCTGCAGCAGCTAGGCGGGCACAGCAGCCAGGCTGGCACAGGAGCCAGGCAGCACAGTGGATCTGCTTGGCTAGACAAAGACAGGAGCCAGAAGTCCGCTGGTGATTTCTGACTGGCAATGCCTCTGGTTTTGTTTTATGTTGATGTCGGGCTTAAGTGTGAACTCACAGAGCTTTAGCCCTGACCCTGAACAGGATGTTTAAGCCACTATCCACCCCAAGGCTCAGGGACTTACGGAAAAGGGAGCGATAAGATTGTACAAGCCCCAAGGGCAGAAGAACAGCGGCCATACATTATCTTCTGGACACGAGAGGCTGTCACATCCTTGTCCTATCATCTTGCCACCATGAAAGGGCAGAGAACTCAAGTGGCCTCACGCCTCCCTGGGAGACTGATGAAGGTCACCCCTGATTGGGAGGTGGGAAGATGCGCTCCTCAGTGGCCTACCCACTCACATGTGCCTCGATGGAGCGCTCAGGCACGTGTCAGCAAAGGCAAGCCAGACGATACCCAGTGACGCAAAAGCGACCAATGACCAAAGAAACTACGAAGCCGAAAACAAAAACAAAAGAAAAGAAGCAAGACAGTAGGAAGACTGGCAGGGAAGAAGGGTGGAGTGGGAAGTGGGAGGAGTGGGGGGCGGGGAAGGAAAGATGGGACCGGGCATTAAGGCATGAAACTGTTATGAATTCACTGTATTCATGGGTGAAGCAATTAAAGAATAATTTGAAAAGAAGCGCTTGAGTCACTCGGTCTAATGGGCCTCCGGTTTCATTTTTCTTATGATGGGTTGAGTTCACTTTTTCCTCTTGATCCGGAGGTCCCCAAGCCTGCGTTCCCGTGGTTCTTGCGCCTTTAGACCCTGACCAACTCGCACGCCACTGGCTGACCGGTTCGCATGCTCAGATGGGGCCACTGCAGTAACTTTCTGAAGCTCCTTGGTTGCAGGCAGCCATCCGCCGGGCATCCCCGCCTCGTACTCGTCCAAGCTCATCACTTTATGTGAATCTCCTTCTATCTTGCTATAACCTGTCAGTTCAGTTTTCATGGAGAAACCCATGAGCACAGTCATAGTGACAACTTGCACGATATCCCATAAATACAATGAAGGCCATGCATGTTTCATGTCTCCACAGAGGACTCTGTTACACTTTCCCTCAGAGTTGGAGTTGGAATAATACTTCAAGCTCACAGAGAGCAGCATTTCTGCTCTCATAGACTGCTCATTCATATCACCATCATGCCTAGCCCCATGGAGTGTGCTTCTTGATGTAGCGCAAGAAAATATCGTCTTGGATCAATAGATAACTGATTGACTTGTATTAAATTTAATTTCATTTTAAAATGTGTCCACTGGACTGGCTTAGCAGGTGACGTGCGTCCGGTGCAAGCCCCAGGGCCCAGGCAAAGTAACTGGCTCTAGTAGTGTATACGTGGAATCTTAGCACTGGGGAAGATGGAGAGATGCAGATCTCTGATACTTACTGGTCAGGCAACCTAGTTGAATTGGTGAGTTTCAAGCCTAGTGAGAGACCTTGTTTCCAAAAATTCCCAACAAAAAAGGAGTGATACCAAATGTTGACCTCTGGCTTCCATCCACACGTGTGAATTCCTACAGCATGTGTACATAAATCCACACACTTGTATCTATTATGGTCATAATTCATCATTTTTGAGGGTTATGTTGACAAGATGATAGATATTGAACCATTTACAACTGAATGTCTATCTGTACTTGGCTGGATCAAAATATATTAAAACAATTTCACTGTTTAGTTTAGAGTCATTTTTATTTTTTATGAGAGAAAAGAAGGGATGGAGGGAGGAAAGAATGGAGGAAAGGAGAGAGAGAGAGAGACAGAGACAGAGACAGAAAGAGACAGAGAGACAGAGAGACAGAGACCAGGTGGGAACATGGAGACAGAGATTATTTTGGAAGTTGATACTCTCCTTCACCATGTGGGACCAGGGATCAAACTCAGGTCACTAGGTTTATGTGCTGGACATTCCCACAATAATCATTCATTTACTGCACTGAAAGGCGTGGCTTAGCTAAGTATGTGCGTATGTCTACCCATAAGGTCCACCTTATTGTCATGTTGATAGCTTGAACTAGCTGGCACATTTTCTATTTTTATTCAATATTTTATAGTGAAAAATTATATAAACAATAAATTTAAAAGAAGTGTAAGTAACTCCCTCCTTGACCCTGTTGATCGGATCACTGGTTTTCTCCACTTGCTTTGCTATGTATCTTTTCCTCTACTGTCAGTGTAGAAAATCTAATTTATGAAAAAAAAAACTGCATCAATTTTATAAGGGTTGGAGCTCCAGTTGGGTAGATCTCCGAAGTCTAGTTTCCCATGTCTGCCGTACCTGCCACCGCTTCCACCATCAGCAGCTAAGTTTGTGCTCTGAAAGTGCTTAATGACTTCCATGTGTACCAGTGGCCTCACGCTGTGGAGCCCCGAAGGCCAAGGCACATGACTACCGTTCGAGTAGTTTGGTGTGACACCCCTAAGTTCTGAGTCAGCGAATCTCAGAGAGCATAAAAGGTGCGGTTGATGGTTGATGCGTGGTTGGATTTGGGAACCATACACCTGGCTCTAGGTGAAGGCACCACTCGCAGTCTGTGGAGCAGGTAAGGTATTGTATGTGGGAGGGGGGCGTTGGGGGCTGCAGGCAAGTCAGGACTATAATGCATAACCAAGCACCAAGCACCAAGTTCTGTGGTTTCCATTCCGGCACTTGGAGGCTTTTAGAGAATGAGAAAGCTGATAAATAGTTCTCCAGTTTCCTGAGTGACTAGAGCCACATAAATGGAGTCTAAGTGAATCAGGAGTATTTGATGAAGCTAATTAATATATAGGAGGCAGATGAGCCAACTTCGGGAAATATGAAACGGAGAGTGTTGATGAGCCAATGGGGGGAAAGTGTCTGTGATGAGCAATGGGGAGTTCTGGGTTTTGGGAAGGATGCCAAAGGCAAGGCAGAGAGGGAAGGTAACTTCTCCCCAAAGGTTGCAATGGGACCTTGAGGAGTTCCAGCTCCTGCCTGGGGCTAAATGACACATTGACCGTCCTTCCTAACGCCCTGCTGTGGCTGCGAGCAGACAACCCACATGAGACCTACAGTGGAGTCTCTGCCTAGGATTCTCCCGCCTTCCTGCTGCTCCTGCCCCTCAGGCCTGTAGATACGTGATTGCGTCTGCTCCGAACACTTGTGACGCTCTTTTCTCAGTGTGGCATTGATTCTCGCCCCCAAACCTCGCTTGGCCAGGAGAGGAGATTCTCTTCTCTGTGTTCATCTCTAGATCTCTGGTTCCTACAGGCACTCCACTGTTTTCCTCTACTTTATCTGTGCGTGTTTTATTTTATCGCACTAAACTTCCATTTAATGCTTGTAAAAGAAACTCTTTTAGCTTAAGCATAACGTTTTTGGGTTTTTTTTCATTCCTTTAGCATTTCATATGAATACAGTGAATGTATGATATTTTCAAACCTTAATCCTGAACCCCGTCCACACTCCTCTTCCTAGTGCAATTCTTCTTCCTCTCCGCCAGTCGCCCTGTTTTCCATTCTTTTCGTGTGTGGCCCACTGCATGTCATCTGGCTTGCCTTTGGTGGCATGGGTCTGAGTACTCGCTGGAGCAAGAATCATTTATTAGTGGGTAGACCATTGAGGGAAACATCTTCTCTTCTCCCCCCATTAGCAAAATCTCTCATTAGTTTCTCAGGAAGGTGTGAGTTCCTTGAGATATTTCCCCTTCCATGTTGAGATGTTGACTGGACAATTCTCTTGAGGGTTTTATGGGTCTTACGGAAATATTCATAGCTGTAGTAAATTCATGCAGCCTTGTCATGTCCAGAAGATAATGTCTGGTCACAGCACTGCCCAACTTCAGGCTCTTACCACTCCCTTTTTTCAATGTTCCCTAGTCTTGGGGGTGTGGTGGGGGGATGGGTTAGCTGTCTTATTTCAGGCTGAACTTATCGGTCCCAAGTCACTTATCTTCTACACTTTGATCAGCTGTTCTTTTCTGCAGAAGGAAGCTTCTATGTTGAGTGAGAGCGTTCCTCCCATCTGTGGGTATAATGACAATTGTTTAAATGGCAGTTCGATACAGTGTTTTTATAGCTAAACCTTCACTCGCCAGCACTCCCCAGAGCCTCTGTCCCCCCCTTCTGTAGTCACTTGTTCTGGTTTACAGTACTCGGAGTATGGTATCTGCTGAAAAGTGGGCCTTAATTAAATTACAAAGCTGTTGTCAGTCACGTCACTATTACACTGATGTTCACCTCTTGCCAGGGTGACTGTGTTGTAGTTTGCAGCTTTTGATTGCTTTTCTCTCCCAGTTGCTTCCGTAGTATTTTCTGGTATTGAGAGCTATCCCGCAAAGAGAAAACTTCCAGACTCCTTTCAGCTGACATTTTTTGTCCATTTCCTGTTATTCACATGTGTTCATCTTCAATAATAGGGTCTTACTGTCAGTTTCTGGAGGGTAATCAGGAGCAACGACAAAAGTCTATATTGTCGAGGGGGGGACTTTGAGACATCTCTGATCAACAGCTTATCAGGATGTATTATATTACTGCTTTTTTGTTTCTTGTTGATTAGTTGGCACATATTAGGGCGTTTTTCTTTGTTTTACCTTCCCTTCCTCTCTCTGCTTTTGCTTTAGGTTTTGTAAATCCAGAACTTACCTCACACATATGTCTCGGGACTAATCTCTATGGAAGAGTGAGCAAAGGGATGGAGGCCTGGTGGCCAGTTTAGGAATCCGACAGTCCCTCGGAGCCCTTCACTGACATTTTAAACTGTGGAACGATACACACCCATCATCTTCTACACCCACTGCTTCAAGATGTAGGCCAAAGAATCCAAGCAGCCAGAGACGGCCTGGGGGAACGTGGCCCCTCAGTGCGAAGGGGGCAACCAGTGTGAGGAACAAACAGAAAGCATCCTGATGGGATGTGAGCCTTTCACCAGCTCTGTCCACACTTCTGCTCTTCCTTAGCTACCCAGGCCTTCCACGATTTCCTCCTTTTGCCTGAGCTACGGGTGAGCTGTTCATTTAGTTTGCTGTGCAGAAAGTATTATGAATAACCTTGCACATGTCTTATCATATCATAAATGTCTTGAAGGACAACAGCTCATCTCGCATTGTCCCAGAGACCTCCTTGGTACCCACCCGCCACAGCATTTAGTCCATATCCTGAGACTTTAATGTATTCAGTGTCTCCCCTATTCCACATTCAAACGAGACAGATCTTGGCAGCACATGGGAGACAGATGTAGCTGGGAGAGTGCTGGATAGGTACGCTGATGTGACCCTCCTCTCATGGCTAGCCTCCAGGGTGACCCCTCCAGGGTGACCTGCAACAATCCCCACCTCCTGATATCCGTGCCTTTCCCAGTCTCCTGTGACAGTGTACCAAGCAAGATAAATCTGTGTCAGATAAAACACCCACAGCAGAAGTGGTATCATTTCCGACAGCCTATAAAAGCACGAGGCTTCTGCCTTAGGTACGTACCAGCTCACTGGCCCTCCTCCGCCTGGCAAACTCTGACCTAGAAAAACCCATGGGGCAGGGATCTGAACTGTACAACAAGCTGAGACATGGGTCTGGAAAGCCATGTGAATGAAGCAGGTGTGATGGACGGGTGTCAACCTGATGATTGAAGACCTGAGCTTTGGGCACGACTGTGGAGAATTCGTAGTTTCGTAGTTGAGTTCATCCCTAAGCAAGCCCGCAGGAAATTATCTAATGATGATTAAAGCCCAGTCCATGGCGCGGGAGGCAGGGGATGAAGGCAAACTTTCCCTGGAGAGGCGGATAAGAGGGGGGAGGGTAACTCAGAGAGTTGGCATTCTTCAGCATACTTGACCCGTCATGCTGGTCTGACAAGTGAGGATTATTCCTCTCTCGGCGATGGGTATGATGTGTGGGCTTGATCCCTGGTATTGGTATAAACTCTCCTGCCAAGTTTGACTAAGAGATGTGGCCAGACAATCATAAGAAAGACTAAAAAAAAAAAAAAAGAAAGACTAAAAAAAAGAATAAGCTGTTCTCTTAAGCTGTTTGGTCGTGAGTGTATCAGCAGCATGTGGGCTGACTGTGACGCTACCGGGCATGGGCCATTCTGTTCTGATCCCATCTCAGACGGCTACTGCCCTGAAAAATATCTCACCTGCAGCCTAGAGGTGTCCCCGAGCCACACCCAAAGCTCTGACCTTCACACACTGTGAGGTTGTAAGGGTGGCCCTCAGTACTGCAGCTGCTGTGAACCCATAACACAAGTCGGGGAAACAGAACACCTCAAAATGTCTTACAAATGGCAGGGCATTCCTTGGTCTTGGCTAACAGGTTCAGAGTACAGAACTAAGGTCAAGAAAAACAAATATACCTATCCATGAGCTTGGGAAGATATACGAATTTCTGGTTAGAGCTCCCTGTCCGCCTGACGAAGAGCCCACACCAGCACAGAGGACCAGGCACGAGACTCACCATAGCCACAAAATAGCTGAAGAGAGACAATCCTTACTTGTCAGACCAGCTTGTCTGCCAAGTGTACACAAGGTTGACAGTTCCCTCAATCTTACTTACTGTCGGGGACTGGACCTACCTACCCGAGCTGACCCCCATCATTGACAATCTCTTGCAGGCTTGCTCAGGGCTGAACTCACTATTAATTTCTCACAACTGTGTCCGAGCACAGATCCCTCAACTGACACCAGTATCCAAATGACACTGACGAAGGAATAGACATGGAGGGAAGATCTTAAGCACACATGCGTCTCCCCAAAGGACTATGGAAGGTTAATGCCAGGCAGGAGACAGCGCTTCTTGTTCAATGACTTACCCACTGATAAATCATCCTTGTTCAGGCACTTGTCCATACAGACAACTCAAATAGACTACACCTGCTAAAAGATGTGAAACAGGAGACACTAGTTGGAAAGGACAAAGTATGAAGCACCTCACGGGACTGGAGTGGGTAGTAAGAGGTGAAGATACACAAAGGTATTTGTATTTGTATATGAACATGTAACGTTACTTTTAACCATTGCTGTGAGAGACACCTAAGTCAAATGACTTAAGGAGAAAAGGAGATTTGTTCACCTTAGGATTCTAGAGAGAAGATATAGTCTTTCATGGTGGAGACAACATGACTAGTGGCTAAGCTATAGGCGCGCTAAGTCATGGCAGTCATGTTCATGGCTGGATATTCCTGGAGAATCTCTCCTTTCCAGCCTTTTGTTCTATGGTTCTTTTACCTGGTCCACTACTTGGAGGTTCCAATGAGATCTAGGGAGTTCCAGTCAGATCTATGGCTGATCTTTGTATTATCCAGAAATCTTTTACTCAGCTATCTTGCAGATGTGGTCTCAGCTGATCTTAGTTAATGCCGTTGTGTCAAGTTGACACCCAGGATTAACTATCACAAATGTATCAAAGAATTTTTTAAAAATCAAAAAGAGGGAATGAATGATTGCTATAGTCCTAGGTACAAGCCACAGGCTGGGAGTGACAGCCATTCTATGTCTGCGAAGAAAAGGCAAGGACATGTGCTGGAGGAGAGGACGTGGTAGGCTAAGGCCAGGAGGAAGTTTGCAAAGGGCAGCCTCAGAAATGATGAAGAACACACGCTGGATGCCCAACCCAACCACCAGCAACACCAACCGAAGATGTAAATAACTTGAAAGTAAAAGCCAGTCTCATCCATTGTGAGATTTTTTTCTTTCTCTATCAACATTCAGCTGCCAGAGTACCAACTCAGAGAAGGCGCAAAAGATGTATGCCAGCTCCGGGCAGGACACATTTTTCATCCACAGGTGAGTGCAGCCAAAAATAAATGTGAGGCCACTCCATTTATATTCTCTCCAGTTGATGCTCAAACCACCCTGCCCAGCAGGTTCTTTCTTGTGCGCAGGCCAGCAAATTAAATAGCTGGTGAGTGAGCTTTTGATACTACTCTCCTGGACCGTGGGTGCATGCTAATAACTCTCCTTTATTTCTGTCTGTACCCTCTGGGACTTCACAGTGGGCAAAACTCCCAAACTTCAAAGGAGACCTGCGCATGGAAACGCATGTCC